>JANAVB010005797.1:8108308-8415808 GCA_029216955.1 Iris pallida | reverse complement strand
ACAAAAACAAAAAAAATCTCAAATCCGAACAGCCGCACAGGCCCGAATAGGCGCCTCACGGGCTCGAACATGCATAGGGGTGCCAAACAAGGGGGTTATCGGTTCGGCCGGCGGCCACCTAGCGCCTAGGCGGGGCCTATTTTTAGAACACTGGGGGATCTGCAGAATTATGTCTAGGGAACTCTTTTCAGTTTGACTAAAACATGAGATTGTTTCATAAATTCATGCTCCTATTTTCTATCGTTTTGAGTTGGATGCTGTGAGAGTTATTTACTGCTAGTAGAACTTAATGACTTTAATTCCCATATTAAATACTGGAAACTCAGCTGCTTGCGTAACCTAAATTATGAGCCCGGAACTGGCTGTATCGTTCTCCTTTCTACTATTAGCTAACAGTGTGCAATTCCATTGTATCTTAGACATGTTCCTTGGCATCTATAACCCAATCTGTTGCTACCACTTTATGGTAGAACAACATCAACACCAACAACAAAGTTTCCGTCCTAGATTTTTGGGGTTAGAAACAACAATCCTTTGTTCTTCTTCAATTCAGAATTATTTTATGGCCCTCTCCTCTAAACCATCCTATTTTTTGTCCTAAGGCAATGTTTCTTTTTTGCCCACCTTACTATTAGCAACTCCAACTATGATTCTACTATCAGGTGCACTGACTGTGAAGAAAACACAGTAGAACTATCATATAAACGAATTTATCTGGAACACTGATTCATTACTGTTTGTCATGATTGTTTAGGTTGCTTAGTCATGTGAACTGGTGAATATAAAATACAGATTCAGATTTATTATTATACTTTAGTTTCAGTAGATTTGGTGGTTGGTTGCATTGTCAATTTCACTGGTCAGTGCTATTGAAGGCTTTCCATTCTCGCATAGCTTAAATCCTCTATTACAATCAAATAGTTGCTTGAGGAAAATGATTTTCAGATCGCTTGCTGTTGGTGATGTTGCGTGCACTGTGCCCCACTTATTTTCCTGTTTTCATGGTCATAAAATGCATCCTTTCATTCCTTATATTTATTTATAGTCATGGCCATAAACTAATTTATGCATCCATCTTCCAAATCTCATCTCTTTTACATAATTTCTCTTTTCTGTGCCTTAACATAAATGGCATCAAACTTATACTGTAGAAGCTGTTTTGATAGTTCTAAGTGTCTTCTGCTTGTTTGGCTGAAGGGACTTACCGGTATGGTGATAAAAGTTTCCCAGCTTCAGCTTCAGCTTCTGGTGCTAGCTTTTCCACGTGCAGGAGCGATGCACTAAAAGCTCTCAAAGTTGATGAACCAGCATGTACTCATATGAAGTGCACCTTTGGTGGCGTGTGGAACGGTGGAGGTGGAGATGGGCAGAAGAATCTATTTGTCGCATCCTTCTTTTTTGATAGAGCTGCCGAGGTGACCCTAATCACCATATTCTTGCCTAATACTCGAAACATCTACTAGCTCGATTTCGTAATCAACTCTTAGTTGTATCTGTTGCTCTGAAGTCTGAACTAATTATGTATATCATCCAATTTAGGCTGGTTTTGTGGATTCAAATTTACCTGTCGCCACGGTTAAGCCTACAGACTTTGAGGCTGCTGCCAAGCATGCTTGTGAATTGACTGTTGAGGAGACCAAGACTACCTATCCTAATGTATCAGACGACAACCGTCCGTATCTCTGCATGGATCTTGTTTATCAGTACACATTGCTCGTGGATGGTTTCGGTATGTCCTTGAAATCTTTCCTCCTTCTAGTGAATGATTACCTGTGTTCAAATGTATTAACTGTGAGAGCATCTTTGCGCAGCTATTGAGCCATCACAAGAAATAACTCTGGTCAAGAAGGTGAACTACCACAATTCTTTAGTGGAGGCAGCGTGGCCACTGGGCAGTGCCATTGAGGTTGCATCGGCGCCAGACTTATAATAAGTACTGGAAAATTTACGGGGAATTATACATTTTGGGTCTTGATGAGGGCGTTTGACGAAAATTCATTCGACCAATAAAGCGGTGAAAGACGCCCTTGATTTTGCCTTCTGGGGCTGATTCAGGATCAGGGTGTCGGTCTTGCAACTGAATTCCGATAGGTCATCCATTTATAGAGAAAAAGTTAGGGATTATGTGTGGAGAAATCATCTTCTACTTGTCAGTAAGACGGAGTTTAATTTTTTCTTCTTTTCATTTTTTGAAATTTCAGATTACACTATACATATTTACAATGGTTGCCGATTCATCTCCCTCATATTTTGAGTTGTTTGTGCGTATGCTATCCAATTTCTTGTTGAAGACGTTTTTTATTCTTGTTCCTGACTGTGTTTTAATGTTTGGCTCTTAGAAGCTGAGTTGAAAATGGAATTGATATCCATTGGTAGGGTTATTGTTTCATCACTTAACATGTAGACCTATTTGATACTTGGGCTGCAGATTGGCAGTATGTGAGAGGATTTCTTGTTGTTTTTGTTTTGATAAATAGAAGATAGTACAGTACTTTGCATGTATAACATGCGTCGAGCTACTCACCTCCTCTGTCTCCCTCGGCGAGCTTCTTAGAACCTCCTGTCTGCTCGTCTATTACCTCTCGGCACGGTCACTGTGGAGTGGGCTGGACATGGTAGACATAAGTCTGCTCTGCAACAGAATTTGCAATCAAGGACCTCCATTGTATGAAAGGGAGAAAAGAAAAGAACAAGGTAAAAAGATTTAGGACCAATAAAAGCTACATAGGAATCATAATGCCCTTGGTCAATTTCTTTTTCTGATATCGAGTTTTTCTTCTGCTCTTCACATTTTTAAATTTTTTTGGACAGTAATGTTCTCCTTTTACTTTCAAATTTTGGACAGTAATGTTGTTTTGGACAGTAATGTTCTCCTTTACTTTCAAATTTTTAACTTTTATCCCGAACATATAGAAACATTACAAAATTAATAAAAGAATATTTATGGAAAAGTAAATAAATTAAGATTTCTATCACTGTGTCAAGGAAAAGGCCTACAATTTTTGCACTTTGAAAATATGCATTTGTTTTACTATGACCAAGATATTAATAGAGCTATTAATTATAATACTAAAAAAATGGTATCATATTTAATGTAAACTTTACAAATCTAATTCAGATATTTGGATGGACAAAGAAAATTTAGATGTAATGTAATGGATATTACAAACTTGATTACATTACATCCTTTGAAAACCAATTACATCATAACATGTAATTGCAATTACCTTACAACTTAAGACTCACATAATTCCTTCCCTTTTACTTTTTTTTATTTAAATTATTTAATTTTTTTAGCCATTTATTTTATTACTTTTAATTTTAAAACTTATATTTAGGTATTTTAATAATTTGGTAATTTGGTAATTGTAATTTTTTTAATTTTTATGTTTATAATTTTTTATTTTTTATATATTAATTTTGTAAAAAAAACAATTATTTTTAATTATTTTTTATTTTAGAAATTTAAAATTTTGAAATTTATTTAGTATTTACTTTTGTGTTATTACCTTTTTTTTTCTTAGTTTTTTATTATATCACAAAATCAATAAACCAAACATTTGAATGGCATTACATGATTTGATTACATCTTTCCAACCAAATATAGTAATATAATTATAATTATATTATATTACAAACTCTAATTTTATTATGGTTACACTTACATTATATTGAACCAAACACAAACTTTGTCCAAAACAAGAAATTGAGAAGCTTTAAAAAATCATCCGAAATAATATTTGTTCTAAGTTCTTTGCCACTACACTGCACCAAATTTCTCGAAGTATACTATGATTATATTCTAGGCCTCTTTTGGTTTGCGGAAAGGAAAAGAAAGGAAAGGAAAGAAAATTAATTCAATGATATTTTTTTCCTTTGGAAAATTGTAATTCCAATCAATTTTTTTTCTGGTGTTTGAAAAAACTAAAAAAATTAGGAGGAAAAGTGAATTTTTAGAGGGAGAAAATGAATCCTTAGATTGATTGGAGGAACACTTTCTCCCTTTATATTTTTGTCTGTTGGGAATCAAATTTTTTTTCTCCTCATTTCATTTGACATTAACCACTTTTCTTTTCCAAGCTCTTTCCGCGAACCAAACGTGATGTAAGAAAGAGGACCCATTTTATGGGTAGAGGAGAGAGATTCATGTATCCAGTGTGCGCCAGTATTGTATTAACTGGATTATTTCGATACCATATTAAGTTTCTGCCACCAATACTCTAGAATTCTCTAGAATTGTAAGGACTGTTTATATATTGGAAAACACTTTTTGAACCACGTGGGGATGACCACCTCCTCCCTTGCAATTTGTGGATCCCATCCCCAAAATTTGGCTCCCCCTCCAATGGGAGCCGACATGTGGCTGCAGGCTAACGGTGCGGGCCAATTCCACGGACAACCTAGCATCACCATTATATATTTTATATCTCATCTGAACGCATACCTCAGCTTATAGGAGACGATAACATGTGTGAGTGATCCTTCTTGATTACTTCCAATCCCATATGAAGATGTATGGTATTGACTGAGCACTTGCTCGAAAAATAGGTAATTATCAATAGTGATTTATTAACGCCTGGTGATTTAATATTTGTAAGCACGAAAAAATTATTCAGTGGAACGAGGTTCACCATGTGATAGTGATGAATGATGATTTTGTCCAATAGTATAATAATTCATTGTAATATAAAAATAAAAAATAAAAAAAATCAAACAATTGTCATATATAATTAAGTTAATATTACAAAAAATAATTAATATTACCATATGTTGTTATATTATTGAACAAACTCACCATTTTCCACTGCCACATGGTTAACTTGTCCCACTAAAGTTTCTCAGCACACACAGGTCCTTCTAGATTTGGTAGCAACATATTTGTTGGGTCTAAATCTGGTCAACTATTTGATTTTATGCGATTTGAAAATATGCATTAAATATTTGATTTGATTATATTTGGATGTCCATAACTAAATATTTTAGGATTTCCTATTAATGTCTCTAGTTCTAGTAATATGCTTTTCTATTTAAGGACTATCACCTAAAATATGATGACAATAGGAAGAGCACAAGATGGGAGATTCAAGGTGCTTGTCCACAAAAAATTTAAGAGAAAGCAATATGTGTCTTGGGTACGAGTAGGATGAATGATTCCAAGTTGTAATCTTCTTCTTTCTACTTGAGTTGTAAACTTCTTTCTTTCTACTTGAGTTTGATGAAGGGGTTGAACCTTTGGACAAATGATTTCAATATTCTATCTTTAAGTTATATAGATTGAGATTTATTCAGGTGATGTAGTCACCGAAAAATAAGTTGTTTGATCTAGATTGACATTCGTGGTAGATATGTTCATTATCTTCAGATGGGCTGTCATCGCTTTCGCGTCTGTGTATGGTCGAATTTGATTCAGATCAAGCAAGGGTTCCGGTCCTCAGTTACATCGCCAACCTATTTGTTGTCCGCAAATGCTTGACCAATTCTAATCATTCCCCACTTTGCTTGTTCCTCATTGCTTCGCCTGTTCATAATTTTTGACATGCAAATTTAATTCCACAATCCATTTAAACTTGGCTACCTCTTCAAATGTTAGATTGTATCTCGTTTCCAGGTTGAGCGCTAAAAAAAAGGAGGGGGCAATGGAGTTGGTAGTTTAGTCCCCATATCGGGTAGGAGGTGAGATCATGAGGTGTTGTAACGTCCAAGTCCCAAAGATACTTAGGACTATGTACGTCGACATGACAGCTGCATACATACGAAGTAAACTCCAATATGGAACCATCGTATGTATACATAAGCTATAAAATGTAGTAAACGTCTACAACACTAATCTCATCCACAAATAAAGAAGGAAGAATTTATAAATCAACTCATGAATTGTCATTCACAAATCGTTGGGCGGAGACAAATCCACTACCAATAAAAAAGAGAAGCAATACATAACAATGAATTTGCTGAGCGATGCGAAGGCGATCCAAGTGCAATCACCTCGGAGGAAGAGAGTAAAACATAGCCTTGGCTAGAGCACCTGCAAATATCACAAAGGCACACACTTGGAGAGATCACCAGGTCCTCAGAGGGACGTAACAAGATACAGGAAGAACATGCCATAAATATTGAATATAAAATATGCCATAAAGTCACAAAGTAAAAGTAAAGTGTCCCAACCATAACACGACCCAATATCCCATCATCGAAACAGTAGACTACCCCTACAACCAAACAAGGACAAGGGATAGCGTACTATTTTGCGATGTGACATTGCCCCGTGCCATGACTAGAACGAAGTGTGACATGACATTAACTAAGGTCGCCTGCCCAATCTAGTAGTAATTTAGAAGACATCTCGATGTATGGGCAGGTAAAGGGTGACTCCCCCAGGACAAGGTAACAACTCACAATACGCACACGTCAAGTACCAATGCTATTAGCCGACATAACTAGAGGCTAGCGGCCCACGTGACCCATCGGTCCACATAGCTCGAGGCTAGTGACCGTCGCGACACGACTACCATAATACGCAATTAGTACGACTTTTAGAATTGGGTAGCCCATACATCTAACTGTCTTCACCCTCCCAAGAGTCACTGTCAAAAGGTAGTCCGCTAAGACTAGGTCCACATGCATATTCAAATACAGGCAAGAATAATAATTGAAAGCAAAATAAAGTAATTATAAACAGCAAGTCATGGATCCAACTAAAAATAAACAAGAAATAAATATGCAGTAAAATAAAGAACATGCAACTAATTATAAACAGTAAATAAGGTAAGGTATCTTGCATGGTGTGTCGTCTGGTGTGGTTCGATGATCTGACAAGTCCTGTTAGTCTAATAGCCGAGGTCGTTGCACACAGGTCCAAATTCGCAAAGGAATAGGAACGTGGGATCAGTAGTGGTCAATGGTGATAATAGAGGAGAATTCTGCGAGAAAAGTGTTTATGCTATTTTTGGAAATTATTCATAATATCTAAAATATATTTTGGCAGTTAAAATAGTTTTAGAGAGAAAAATACTTTAAAATCTATAGATCTTTTTAGGCTAAAAACTAAGTATACCAAAATAAAATCTGTCGATAGAGAAACTATATTTTTATAGTATAAACAATTTAGATAAATATTTTGAAATTATATTTAGAAAATTATTTATTATTAGGAATCTATATTCTTACGCGTCAAAAATGGTTCTAGATAAACATTAATAATCTATAAAATTTGTTTAGGGTTTTATACCCACAATTTGAATTATAGATTAAGCCAAATATAATATTTATATATTATTACAAGAATATTTTGAGAAGATTTTTGATAACCATGATAAACCCATTTTTTAATAATAATAACAATATTATTAATACTTCATACCAAATATAATTATTTTGTTCTAATAATAATAATAATAATAATAATAATAATAATAATAATAGTAACCTGTTGCTTTCTTTAAAAGAACCGAAATAATAGTACATATAAAAATAATAAAAAAACCTAAAATAGCTACACTTATAATAGCAGTAATGGGACAGCTCACAGTCAGTTGTTCTCAAGTAACAGAAATAAAGGCATCTATATGAAAGCCTACTGAGAGCTAAGAGAGAGAGAGAGTGAAGACAAATAAAATAAAAAGAAGGCTATAGTCAAGAGAGAGGAGAAAGGGTTACCGGTGGTCGGCCGAGACGACGACGACGCGGCTGCGGCAGCGCGCTTGGGCGCGACGGAGGCGACAAACGGTCTGGGCGGGGAGGACATCGCTCGAATCTTGGCGGTATACGCGACTGATGGAGGCCTAGGCGGTGGATCGGAGAAGTCAGACTCTCCTAATCGTGGCTCTCGATCGGAGCTAGGAGGCGCAACTGCACAAGGGGGTCGGTCCGGCGGGAAGACACGCGCATCGACGGACAAGTGAGGGGGTTCCTGTCTTCTCCCTTAATCTGTGGGTGTGGTGATGGTCTGGCGCACACGGTGGTGTTGCCGATGGCGCCTAGGTTTTCGGCCACGATTTGGGTGGCGGCGGAGGTTATGATGATGCGGTGGTGGCTCGGGGAAGCGGGTCAACCGGATGGATGGCCAGTAGTGCCGAGGTCGGTGGACGGGTTGTTTTTGCACGACGGAGATAGTGGTTGGCTAGTGGTAATGGAAGTGATGGGCAGTTGGGGGAAGTTGACGATGGTGGCGATGGTTGGTTGGCCTAGCTGTGGTCGGGGGTCTGGGTGATTGGGTCTGGTGTGGCACGACATGGAGATGGTGGCCGGGTCAGTGTTGCTGGCAGCGGAGGTGAGCAGGGATGTGTCCGGCGGGTGCGGCCGAGGCGACGAGGCAGAACAGGGGCCGGTTTAGGGTTTAGGGGTCAGGATTTTGATTGTCGACGTGTCAGATACGAATCTGGATGTAAATATAAAGAAAATAATAGAGGAACGGGATGTACACAGACACAATGCACATTCTAATGATGGTTGTGGTATGGATAATGGTTGTCGGCTGGTGGTAGATGGTAGGTTTTAGATGAAGTGTGAAACATGGAGATAGCTCCCCTATATATAGGGTTGAGGAATCCTTGGTAGATAAAGGTTAGGACTTGTTTAAACCCAAAATAGATAATTTCACTATTAAATTTAAATCGAATTAAAGCTAACTCAATAAATCCAAATCTAAATTTAAAACAAGTTAACCTTTAGCTTTAGTTTATACTACTTAAAATCATATTTTATAAAATCAAATCTCAATTTAAATTGCTATGACAATTAAACATTTCAATCAACAAAATCCAAACTATCTTTTTATAAATAATAAAATTTTAATAATAATTAATTTCGAAAATCACAATAAATGTTTAAATATTTAAAAATTTATTTTTATAAATAAATAAAACAATTATAATTAGTTTTCAAAAAATTAATTGGACATGAAATAACTTTTATGTTACTCGCACACAAATAGTATATTTTCATAAAACAATAGTTTTCTAAATTAATACTTATATTTGTACCATAAAACAAAATAGCCTTTTTATATTAAATAAATAAATAATAACGTTTGCCAAATCTCGACGCGACACAAATAATCAAAATAAAATACTTATTTTCTATATGAATAAATCTTTTAATAGAACCTGTGTATAAAAAATATACCTTCGCATATACATACTTGCACGCAATGTACAATTACGAAAAACAAATTCAGTACCAAATTTATTTTAAAAAAATTGTAGCAAAATTTAGGGGGTTTACATCCTACCCAACTTACAAGAATTTCATCCTCGAAATTTAGGAATAATTTGGAAAGGTAGGGTTGAGGGAACACGAGAGTTTCTCGATACGAAACACGATTAATATTTAAGCAAGGAGTTGATAAAAGAATCCAATGGAAAATAGTCAATTAGAATAATTGTAAATTTGTATAACTAGGAAAAATAAAATCACAAAATGTAGTTATAAGATGGTCATGTGAGTATCTAAATTTGATCACTGTACAATCTCTGTAACCCAAAGGTAATTCCCAAAGTTTGATCAAAATTTCAATATTTAAATTCATGTTGGATGTTAGTCATAACCAGTCATGTCCTCGAAGTTGTGTTTCTAACATAATCACCAATGTCCTTTCTATACTTAACTCCCTTTCTATTTTATTGTTTATCGTCAATGTTTATATTCCATGAAATAGATTTCACATTTCCTTTTCCTATATTCGATTCATCATTTCCTCCAAATTTAACTTACCCAAAATTTACATTTCTAACTAAAATATTTTTTAAATCCTACATCTCGTAATAGAACGACCAAAACTTTTAAATTCACTAAATCTCTAATCCCTTTCTTTTTCCTTTTTTTTTCACGTCATTCATGTATATATTTTCTCAAGCTATAATTCCCTCAAAAATTTGAAATTCAAAACCTTCAATTAATTTAGACGAAGTAAAAGTTCAGAATATTCTTTACTAGGAAATTTATACTCATTGATCAATGTGAAGAAAATTTTATCTTTTAAGAACCAAAAATAAATGTCAATTTCCAACATTTGATTAATCTCAAACCTTTTTGTCATTCGCAAGTATACTATCCTTTTATCACCTTATCTCATCAAAACATAATATCACCTTTCTTAATTCTATCAAATAGCACGATTCAACTCATGTCTCTTAATCACACAATCATTTTATTAACTATTCCACTAATCTCCTCTATGGGCCTTCTAATCTAATCTAATCCCTTCTTCTTCCTTTTTTTTTTACCGAAAAGGTGTCATGATCAAATTTCGATACTTGCACAAGGGAATCATACAAGAAATATGGTTTATTGGAGCCATGGAGGAGTTTAAAGAAAAGAAATCTTCAATGAGTGAACATGGTTAGGTTTAATGGCCGTGGTCGGGTTTGGATAATAAGTAAGGGTTGCTAATTTTTGCATGAGGAGTAAAAGGAGTTATGGGTCTAAGTAAATCAAGATAAGAAACGAAAATAAAAGGACAAGGATTAAGCAATCAAGATAAAACACAAAGTTAAGCATTTAAGGAATTAAGTAGATCATAATCATATATTGGGTCGAAAGAGTCGAGGTTGAGTCTCTATCTTAGTTGGAGATATTTTGGTAACATGGTAATGGTTATAGTTTAGCCTTTTCGACCGTAAAGTCATATCATAAAAATAACGTACAAGGGGACGTGTTTTAGTGGGACATGATATGTCTACATGAAGGTGGATTCGTCGATATCTTGTATGTGAAATTTATTGGAAGGAAAAGTCTAGTGTTGTGCTCCAAATATCAAAGTCACGATAGGGAACACCAAATGATCAAAATAGAAAGTGGGTTTTCATGAGGTACTAATTAATACACAAGAATAAAAATTAAGTTAAAGCACGAAATAAAGATAATTAGGAAATCTAGTAGATCAAGGTAAAATAAGTTAGGGTTACGATTTCTAGAGAGAAGATAGTTTCATGGATGGGGTATAATCAAGGGAACGATTCTAATCATTTCTAAGTTTCAACAATTAGATGGTCACGATAAAGATCTAGGTTTGAGGGAAGGTCGAGTAAGTCAAGATTGGAAGATCATCACATGGTTTGGTAGATGCCTAACTACACTTGTGTATATACAACCATCATGGTCCTAAGTGATAGGGCAGCTAAAAGGGAACACTCTGTGTCTATCGATCAATACAAGTGTCTTTCTAAATGGGGAAAGATAAAAACTATTTAGAGTTTGAAGAAGATATTATTGAATATGAATACGTGGTTCAATGGCGACTGAGTAGTTTCAAAAGAGAAGTGCCAAGGCAGTCTCAGATGAGATTCTAGAGGGAAAGTTTAACTAGGTCTTCATCCACGTAGAACAATATATGTAAAAGCGAACCAAAGTGCACTAGGTTGATCAGACCATCATGTACAGGTTCTGATTAGACAATATGTTAGTGGGTGCGCACCCAATAAACATGTCATGATCAAGCTCGATAAAAAAATAAGCTTGCAAAATGTAGGCTAAATTAGCAGCATAAGATAGTCAAACATAAGTAGGGGACACTGTTGAAAGAAATTTAAATAGTCCAAGAACCTTAAAATCTAAGTCTCGCCCGAAGTTTGGGCCTATACAGTCGTCCTATTGTCTAAGGCCTTGGTTAAGTCAAACAAAATTTTAGGTCGTGGGGTATCTACCCAACTTACAAGAGTTCCACTAGTATTGGTTTTGAATCGATGGGGCATACAAGTCAACTTTCTAACCTCTATTAAGCACGAAAGAAAAGATAGGATTATGGTGGAAAGAGTTCAAGCAGGATACAATTCAAGGAAGTCAAACGAGAGTTTGAAATTTGGAGTCTAAGAAGGAGGTCAAGTGTGTGGATGAGATTCTAGACTCTAATCCTATAATGCAGGCCCGCTCGGTACAATAACGTAATCGAAACGACAAACTGACTTGCAAGGGCCACCACAAAAATATGTAACACTCCAGTCCCAAAATACTTAGGACTAAGTAGTCGACATGACATCTGCATAAATACGAAGTAAACTCCAATATATGCAATCATCGTATGTATACATAAGCTGTAAAATGCAGTAAACCACGACACTAATCTCATCTACAAATAAAGAATGAAGAATTTATAAATCATCTCATGAATTGTCATTTACAAATCGTTAGGCGGAGATAAATCTACTACCAATAAAAAGAGAAGCAATACATAACAATGAATTTGCCGAACGATGCGAAGGCGATCCAAGTGCAATCACCTCGGAGGAAGAGAGTAAAACATGGCCTTGGCTAGAGCACCTATGAAATATCACAAAGGCACACACTTGGAGAGATCACCAGGTCCTTAGAGGGATGTAACAAGATACAGAAAGAACATGCCATAAATACTGAATATAAAATATCCCATAAAGTCACAAAGCAAAAGTAAAGTGTCCCAACCATAACACGGCCCAATATTCTAACATCGAAACAGTAGACTACCCCTACAACCAAACAAGGACAAGAGGTAGCGCACTATTCTGCGATGTGACATTGCCCCGTGCCATGACTAGAACGAAGTATGACATGACATTAACTAAGGTCACCTGCCCAATCTAGTACGCAATTTAGAAGACATCTCGATGTATGGGCAGGTAAAGGCTGACTCCCCCAGGACAAGGTAACAACTCACAAAAATCACACATCAAGTACCAATACTATCAGCCGGCATAACTTGAGGCTAGCGGCCCACGTGACCCATCAGTCCACATAGCTCGAGGCTAGTGACCGCCGCGACATGACTACCGTAATACGCAATTACTATGGCTTTTGGAATTGGGCAGCCCATACATCTAACTGTCTTCACCCTCCCAAGGGTCACTGTCAATAGGTAGTCCGCTAAGACTAGGTCCACATGCATATTCAAATACAGGCAAGAATAATAATTGAAAGCAAAATAAAGTAATTATAAACAACAAGTCATGGATCCAACTAAAAATAAATAGAAAATAAATATGCCGTAAAATAAAGAACATGCAACTAATTATAAACAGTAAATAAGGCAAGATATCTTGCCTGGTGTGTCGTCTGGTGTGGTGCGATGATCCGACAAGTCCTGTTAGTCCAATAGCCGAGATCGTTGCACACAGGTCCGAATTCACAAAGGAATAGGAACGTGGGATCAGTAGTGGTCAATGGGATAATCGAGGAGAATTCTGCGGGGAAAGTGTTTATGCTATTTTTGAAAATTATTTATAATATCTAAAATATATTTTGGCAGTTAAAATAGTTTTGGAGAGAAAAAATACTTTAAAATCTAAAAATCTTTTTAGGCTAAAAACTAAGTTTACCAAAATAAAATCTGTCGATAGAGAAACATATTTTTATAGTATAAACAATTTGGATAAATATTTTGAAAATATATTTAGGAAATTATTTTATTATTAGGAATCTATATTCTTACGGATCAAAAATGGTTCTAGATAAACATTAATAATCTATGAAATGTGTTTAGGGTTTTATACCCACAATTTGAATTATAGATTAAGCCAAACATAATATTTATATATTTTTACAAGAATATTTTGAAAAGATTTTTGATGACCATGATAAACCCAATTTTAGTTAATAATAACAATATTATTAATACTTCATACCAAATATAATTATTTTGTTCTAAATATAATAGTATGGTAATAATAATAAAAATAAAAATAAAAATAAAAATAATAATAATAATAATAATAATAATAATAATAATAATAATAATAATAATGATAGTAACATGTTGCTTTCTTTAAAAGAACCGAAATAATAGTACATATAAAAATAATAAAAAACCCTAAAATAGCTACACTTATAATAACAGTAATGGGACAGCTCACAGTCTGTTGTTCGCAAGTAATAGAAATAAAGGCATATATATGAAAGCCGACTGAGAGCTAAAGAGAGAGAGAGAGAGAGAGAGAGAGAGAGAGAGAGAGAGAGTGAAGACAAATAAAACAAAAAAGAAGGCTGAAGTCAAGAGAGAGGAGAAAGGGTTACCAGTGGTCGGCCGAGAAGACGGCGGCACGGCCGCGACTGGGACAGCGTGCTCGTGCACGGCGGAGGCGGCGAACGATATGGGCGGGGAGGACATCGCTCGGATCTTGGCGATAAGCGCGGCAGATGGAGGCCTAGGCGGAGGATCGGAGAAGTCAGACTCTCCTGATCGTGGCTCTCGACCGGAGCTAGAAGGCGCGACTGCGCGAGGGGGTCGGTCCGGCGGGTAGACGCGTGCGTCGACGAACAGGTGAGGGGGTTCCTGTCTTCTCCCTTATTTTGTGGGTGTGGTGATGGTGTGGCGCACACGGTGGTGTTGCCGATAGCGCCTCAATTTTCGGCCACGATTTGGGTGGCGACGGAGGTTATGATGATGTGGTGGTGGCTCGGGGAAGCAGGTCGACCGGATGGATGGCCAGTAGCATCGAGGTCAGTGGACGGGTTGTTTTTGCATGGCGGAGATAGTGTTTGGCTAGTGGTAATGGCAGTGATGGGCGGTTGGAGAAAGTTGACGACGGTGGCGATGGTTGGTTGGCTTGGCTGTGGTCGGGGGTCTGGGTGATTGGTGTGGACACACACAAAAAAGAAGAAGAAAATGCTGTCTTTTCTTTTATTGGCGTAAGGCACCACAAATCGAGTACGTCTGAGAGATCCTGCGCTGAGGATCCTCGAGTACAAAAAAGAATTCTAGGGAATGGGTCGATGGAGATCGAACGACAGTTGCTCCTTTACTCCATTGACACTCCGATTCCAAAAGTGGGAGAAAACCTAAGAAAATTGCTAACTCTCGGCTCACTGGCAAGAAGTACAGCAATTTGGCTCTTGAAAATGCTCTCCGTTCTCTCCGTTGAAGAGGGATGAGGCCCCCCTTTTATAGTCGTTCTTGAGCTGGAATGGTGTTATGCGCCCACATGAGGAAACACGCTGGTTTTTATGTGGGCGCATAGTCTTGCTTTAGGCGCATGGGATGTAGGCACATACAGGCTGCGAGATCATGGGTTGGTCGTGGTGTTGACGTAGCCGCATGCTTCGGTGCATGACTGCTCGTGGAGACTGACGTGGCCGTATGCTTCGGTGCATGTTTTGATCATGGCTTTGACTCGGTCAGGCTTGGGCGCATAGCCATGTCTCAGGCTATGTGCCCTCCTTTCGGGGGAGCTAGTCTTGGGCTCATGAAGCTTCACTGATTGGACGCATGGAGCTACACTTGACTGGGCACATGGAGCTACACTTGACTGGGCGCATGGAGTTACACTGACTTGGGTGCATGGAGCTACACTGACTGGGCGCATGGAGCTACACTGACTTTGGCGCATGGAGCTACACTGACTTGGGCGCTTGGGGCTTTATTTGCTAAAAAATTTTCATGCTTCTACAAGACCCCCTTTAAAGTTTTCGATACTTGAACAAGTTCGAAATACTTTGAAAGAAGCATGGATCGTCTTCTCGTGATGCAATGGGCGCATAGCATGGCTCTCTCCTTTGGGTGCATAGTATTTGGCTAACATGTTAGAGAGATACGACTGTTGA
Organism: Iris pallida; assembly: GCA_029216955.1. Taxonomy (NCBI): domain Eukaryota; kingdom Viridiplantae; phylum Streptophyta; class Magnoliopsida; order Asparagales; family Iridaceae; genus Iris; species Iris pallida. The sequence continues at coordinate 8,400,301 of JANAVB010005797.1, read as the reverse complement.
GATCTTCCTCGAAATTCGAACTGACAGATTCATCAGAACGGAATTTGAAGCGATCTATCCTTCATGCATCGTCCATGTCAGCTAGTGACAGTCGCATAGTGTGTCGGAAGCTGATTCTTCACGTGGGCGCATAGGCCATTACGGGCGCATACAATACAATGGGTGCATGGGTGCATACAACAAGTGGGCGCATAGGAAGTGACCCGTGCCTATAAATAGGCCCTGAAGGAGAGAGAAAGTTCATTATTCTCTTCTCTTTGAATTTTTAGAAAACTTTTCATCTTTTTTCTTTGAGAACCATATCTCCCAAGGTCACCAAGAGATCCGCAAAGGGCAACGGGGCTGCGCCGAGTGACTCTCCTCCTACAGCAGCGTCCTCGGCAGTCCAGGACCCAATTCTGGGTGAGGGCATGCTTCAAAAAACAAAGTCTCGAATGTTAAATTGTGACGCTCGGACTTTTTTTCTGCTCGGGCGCTTGCGCCTGAGGCAACATACTTATATGAGCATCATTATGCGCCCACAGAAGTCATGCACCAACACTGTGGTGTGCTATACGTCCACGTGTTGCCATGTTATGCGCCCTCTAAACAGTGGCATGTTATACGCCCATGCACTGTTCGTGTGTTATGCGCCCGTATGTCTTGTTTTGGGCACATATCCCTTTGGGCGCATAGCCTTTTGGGCGCATAGCCCTTTGGGCGCATTGGAGTCTTCAAGACTTAGATTTTTTCTGCAGTTTTCTGAGTCTGACTTTCTTTCTGCCCTTGCAGTAAACATGTTTGTCCCAGAGCTTGGCGGTATCCCTTTTGGTTCCGCTTACCACGTTTTCGGTACGAGCCTTATAACCAACATGGTCAGCGATGTCCAAGCAAAGATCAGTCATGACCAGCCTACGGAGCGGGCGATCGCCTTTATTGAACAGGAGAAAACCTTTCTGAAGTAGATGATGAATGACGAGAAGCTCGGAGGGTCGTACTATTGAAAGAAGCCATACTTCCTATTTGGTGACAGTGTAGGATTTGAGGACAACGCGACTATATGTCTGGAAGAGTCTTTGGTAACTACGTTGAATGACCAAAGAATAGGGCTGCCATCAATGAACCGCCAATACCCTCTGTCGGCATTTGCTGATCTAGCTGTGCAGAGACAAATGAAATGGGACCTGACTCCTGAACTGCCTGGGGTTGTTTCTGGCATGATCCAGTTCAACTCTGGTGACCGGAAGAAGGACACATTCAAGTGTGTCAAGGGTTCCACATCCTACTCCATGAGGGGGCTGCAATCGGGTGTTATACTGAACGATGTTCCGACTGATCTTCATTCTTATGCTGCTGAGACTCTCTCCAATTTGATGCTGTCAAAGGAGTTGTATCCGAAAGGGAAGATGCGACTGGAAGGCTGGAGACGTCCCGTTTCGTTCTGGAGTGACCTTACTGGATAGGTGCTCTCGACTTATGAGGCCAAAAGCTGCCGGTCTTCTCTATGCCGTCAGGGCCACTCAGTATGGCATCAAGGTTAACTGGCCAATATTCGTCTCCTTGGCAAAGCTGTACAACCATCATACGTGCACCTTCTTTACTCCGGGCGGGAAGATGGGTTTGGCTCTCCATGAGATGCAAGCGGTGTCCAAACTTCCCTGGAGGGTAGAGCCGTATACAGAATATGTCCCTAGTGATGCAGAGATCTTGGATTTGGAGAAGGAGAGCTCTGATATGATGAATGTGTACAAAGAGTTACTTTGTCACTTTTTTATTTGTCATCAGACTACGAAGAAGGATAAGACCAAAGGGTCCATCCCGCATACGAGGTCTTGGACCAACTATGTTTTCACCAGAGAAGGGGGGAATGATTCAGTCTCCTTCTCGTCGCCTAAGCCTTTGACAATCTCCGAGATAGATCGGCTGATGACAGCTCAGGGAGCTGAGGATACCGAAGATAAGGGTGATCCTGAGGGAAATTCCCTGATCTATCATTACTTCAGACAAACCGAATTCAGGATGTCAGAAAAGGCGGTGCTCGTCGCTTTCCTGATGATATGGCTTCGTGACTATGTAGTCCCTGGCGGCTCAGGGTCTGTTGAGAGGATCAGTCGGAGGATGATACTTCCGGCTGTAAAGCTGGCTTTTGGACACCGTCTTGCACTACTTCCTGCGATGGTCTGTGCCATCCAACGGGGTTTGCGTCATTTTGTTGTGAACGCGATAGCATCCGGAGGCAAGAAGGACTTTGCTAGGTCTGAGTTACCCTTCCACTATCTGATGGGGTGGCTGGTACTGTATTGTCCCAAATTGATGAACGCCGGGCTGATGGCAGATTCTTTGGCAGGAGATGCCTTCATTCGGAGGTTCAGGGACACGAATTACACCGTTACTGGGGTGCCTGCTTGCAGGAGGGCTCTATGTTTTCTACAGAATTACGAATTCTTCAGGATATCGCCTCCATCTAGTAGTGGTCGTGTGGGAGACACCCTAGTAGATAAGGGAGCACTCACTACTAGCCTTCCAATTGGAGCATTCCGTAGGCTCTAGTCTATTAGGCCTTCCCATCTGGTACTTAGGAACAGGAACCACGCTTTCCTGGAACCTTTCTTGCCAAGCTGCTTTGCACGGTAATTTGGCTATAGCCAGCTTCTCTTGGGCAATCCCAGTCCTCATCTCCAGTCGATAGGGAGTATGATCGACGGGGCGCGTGCATGGGGCTACTACAATACTGGATGTACAGGGGCAGTTTTTACCCTGTTCGAAGATAAACCCGACACTCACATGCTCTTTGCTGCTGCTAAGTTCTACATCCAGGTCAATACCTTTCTTTCTGGGTATGATCGTGAGCATAGTTTTGTATCGGGGACCAAGCTTGCCCCTACCCTTGCTGATATAGGACGAGCACGTGCAATAGGGAGTAGCAAGAAGGAGGGCGTCGCGCCCACAATTTAACCAGTTGTAGCACCGCAACAGAGAGTTGTAGTTGAAGAGCCTATCATTGCAGCACCTCGGAGGGAGAACACTGAAGAACCTCTTCCTACCGTTCCTCACAAGAGGAAGGCTCCCACCGAGCCGGTACCACGGCCAAAAAGGACAAAGGTGGTTGTTTTCCGGAGGAGAAAGGTTGCGGACGTGGGTGCCGGCTCGCCTCCTTCCAGAAGGTCTTCTCGACAGACGGCGTTGCAGGCCGTCGCCATTCGGGAGGTAGATCCTCTCCTAGACTCCGTAGCCATTCTGGTCAAGCCTTTGGAAGCTTTCTCACCTTTGCGTTTGTCCTTTGTACAGGACCCCGAAGTTGCAGCTGAGGTAGGTGCCTCCTCCTCAGAGGAGGTGGAGGTGGCGACAATGTCTCCTGCTCGTCCTCGACTGTTGGATGAGGGTGGGTCTTCGTCGACCGTAAGGCCTGAGCGACGGGGTGAGCAGGGCGAAGGCCCAGACCCTGATGGCGGTCAGAAGATCAGTTTCTCCTACGACATATCTGTGGGAGATATGTCTGCAATAGGAACTGCGATGAAAGAGCTGGACGAGAACCTAGTCCAATCGGCTCATCCTCCTGCGGGTACGTTGCCTTTGTGCCTCTCTTCGGATGAGATCTTTAGACTTTGATTTTGCGTGCTCCTCGCGAGGCTGACCACGTCTGTGTGTTTCCTTGTAGACAAGGAGAAAGAAACCCTTGTGGGGATAGTCCCCGCCATTGGGAGAGGGACAGAAGTTGTTCCCGGCCCCTCCAAATCTGCTACTGTGGAGGGAGCTGTTAGTGATCCGGTATTGGCTTCAGAAAGAGCGGTCGAACAGCCTGCTGAGGGGGCTGTTACTGAATCCGCTCCTATTCCGGATGAGCTTGTAGAAGAAACCAGACCCGATGCTGCTCGGGGCCTTGACATTATTCCCCATGAACAGTCCGGGTCTGCTCTTGGCTTGCCTGAAACCAAGGTTGACGGTGCAGCCCAAGTTGGAGTTGAGCAAGCCGAAGGTACAAAATACAACCTTTTTGTATTTTCTTTCGTCTTTTTCTGGTTACTGATGTATATTCTTTTCTCTGTCAGGTTCGGCTTCTTGTCAGGCGTTTCTTCCAGAAGTGGAGGAAACTTTCCAAGCCTCTTCTCCGACAACCTCCATCGAGGATGAGAAGATGGCCCCGAAAGTTGTCAGAGCTTTCTACTCCGTATTGAAAGTGAAGCTTCCTGGAGTCTTGAATCGGAATACCATCTTCGGTCCTGTGAAGGCTGTTGCAGAGTGTCAGGTAGCGGCCCTCGAGAGCATAGCTGGCTATGAAGAGCGGGCCAACACTCTGAGGAAGGTCCTGAATATGACCTAGAGGGTCAGGTGGCCAGGTTTCGAGACATCAAACAGCGGAGTCCGACGTCAATGTTCCGTACAGAGGACGACGCTTTGATGATGGCTCTTACGGAGGAAAAGGCTACCTTCCAGGCAAGAAAGGATGCCTTCGTCCAGGAGATTGGCGAGCTGGCTGACCAATATAGCCAGTTCAATACTGCGAGTGAGGCCCGTGCTGCCTCAAAGAACAGGTTGGCTGCGCAAATCACTAAGAAGCATAATCACATTGCGTAGATCAGGAACGAGATTGCCCAGCTGGAAGCCGACTTGAGGGCGGCGATATCTGAACAGAAGGATTATTTGTCCCAGGCTGCCATGACTGCCACCACTTCTGCCCGATTAGAAGAACAGTTGGCAAAGTTGGAGGGGGAGCATCCGAGTCTGATCCTCTTTGAAGATGAAGCTGCTCGTTAGGAGGTGGTACGACGCCGAGCTGCTGTGAAGTCTGAGGCCGAGATTGCAGCTCTGAGGGACAACATAAATCGTCTGTGTATCCCATAGATTTTGTAACTTCTTTTTTTTGGCCGTTTATGGCTCTTGTACCTTTTTTCGTCTTTTGTTAGACGTTTATGTACAAAATAAAAAATCTTTTCAGAAATGAATGTGGTTTTGTGAAATATCGATGCTAGAGGTAATATGTACGTAGCAAGGATATTTCTGGTAGGTATTCTGCTGGAGAATTTTTGATGTTGACCTATTATCCGTTTTATATTCGAATGATTCGAATATAGATAATAAGTTGAACGAAGCTGCTAGTAGAGGTAATATGGACGTAATAGCAGAGGATGTTCTATATCTGACCAGAGGTAATACGGACGTGGAAAGATATATAGCATTAGGGAGGAGTGGATAATTTAGAGGTAATAGGGACGTGATTATCCTTGATGAATGCTTAGCTCAGAGGTTATATGGACGTGGCAAAAAATTTAATCATTCCACTGGAGAAATAATTATCAGAAAACAATTCAGAGGTAATAGGGACGTGACTTATTTTTGTCAAACCGAGTTTGGACAGAGTCAAAAATGGGAATGATTCTACTGGAAAAATATTTAGAGGACCTATTATCCAGGGCGTATTCAAGACTCTTGAAATACGGATAATAGTTAGATAGTTTTTTTTTGAATCATATAAACATCGCACTGTATATTTACATGACTGAACACATATGAACAAAAAAGATTACACATAGTATTTCTTCAGGAACTTGCCGTTGATAGGCATCATGAGCAAGTCATCATCAGGCTTGGTCAGCCGGTACGCACCGTTGGAATACACCGATTCTATGACGAAAGGACCTTCCTATTTAGGCTCGAATTTTCCTTTTGTTTTGTGCGTCATAACCATCGGTCTTCTCACTGCTAGGACCAGATCACCGACGTAGAATATCATTTCCTTCACTTTTTTATTGAAGGCTCTGGAAAGGCGTGCTTGGTATAGCTCAATGCGCTGCTGAGCTAACAAGCATTTTTCGTCCAGCACTTCGAGCTCCTGGAGTCACAGATGACAGCTTTCTTTAGTAGTCAGCTCGCTGGCTAAGGCTACTCGAAGAGAAAGAATCTGGATTTCTAGAGGAAGAACTGCTTCGCTTCCATAAACCAAAGAGAATGACGTACTGTCTGTTGGAGTCCGGACCGTTGTACGATAGGCCCATAGACATTCATCGAGCTTCTTGTTCCAATCGTGCTTGTTTGAAGACACAAACTTCTTGAGAAGTTTTATGATGGTTTTGTTGAAGGCTTCTGCTAGCCCGTTGGCCGCTGGATTGAAGGCAGCAGAGGCTACGTTCTGTATTCGATTCTTATCGCAGAATCGATAGAACGCATGGCTTGCGAACTGTGGACCACTATCATGGATGATCCTGCGAGGTAGGCCGAAGCGGTAGATGACGTGATGTTTTATAAAACTGATCACGTTTTACGTCTTCACTTCGGTGAGCGGTATAGCTTCTGCCCATTTGGAGAAGTAATCGGTTATGGCTAGGTTGAACCGATGTCCTTTAGAGGATGGCGGGCTAATTGGTCCTATGACGTCTATGCCCCAGGCTTCAAACGGCCAAGATGCTGCCGTCAGATATAGAAACTCCGAAGGTTGATGAATAAAATCGGCGTGGAACTGACAAGCTCTACACTTTTTTGTATATTCAACATCATCTGCTATCATTGTGGGCCAGTAATAACCCATTCTTTTGAGGCGATCTTGTAATTTGGGGCCTAGTTGATGTGCACCACAAACTCTATTATGCGCCTCCCGGAGTGCATGTTTGGCGTCTGTGTCTGACAAGCATCGTAACAGTAGCCCGTCGTAAGAGCGTCGATACAACATCTTGGTAGCTGTGTCATAGTAAAATCTAAGGGATCGCCTTTGGATGGATACTGCTTCCTTCGGGTCCTCGGGAAGGATTCCATAGATAGCGTAGTCTATGAAGGGAAATCTTCAGTCTTTAGCATCGACGTTTATTTCTGCTGCATAACTGTGATGAATATGCAAGACATTTTTCATACAGAATAGTTCTTGACCAGACACTGTGATCGACTGCTGTGTATTGGTGGGAACAGTCAAGGAAGCAACGAGACCGGCCATAGCATCTGCTTCTATATTCTGTAGTCGAGGCAGGTGCTCGATGAAGAATCCAGCGAAAGTAGATGCCAGCTCGATTGTTTCTCTGCGATAGGAGATGAGATCTTCGTGGCGAACTTCATAATCCCTTCGGACCTGACTAACTATTAGCTTGGAATTGCCGTAAGCCTTTAGCTAGTTAACTCCCAGTTACTTTGCCAGTTGTAGGTCGATTAATAGAGCATTATATTCGGCCACGTTGTTGGTGCATGGTTCCACGAGAGAATATGCACGGTGTATAACCAGATAATCAGTGACACGAGCACGACACCTACTCCAGCCACGATGTTTCCTTTGGGCCCTGTTCTTGATGTGCCGTCAAAGAACATTTGCCAAATAGAGATTTCTTCAGTTGCAGTGTTAGACTCCACCACTTCATCAGAGATTTCGTCGTAGAGTTTAGACGGTTCTGGTACCGGATGAGCTGCTAGGAAATCAGCTAATGCTCGACCTTTTACTGCCTTTTAAGGAACGACGATCATATCGTATGGAGTCAACAACATTGCCCATGTAGCTAAACGAGAATTAAGAGAGCCCGGTTTAGTTATGAGTATTCTGAGAGGGTTGACTTTGGATATAATGTGGATAGTCAGCCCAGACACATAGTGGCGTATCTTCTGGATGGCAAATACTAGTGCAAGACATTCCTTCTCCACCGGTGTGTATCTGTATTCGACACCCACCATCGTACGGCTGAGGTAGTAGATTGCCTGTTCATGGCCGCCTTCATTCTTCTGAGCTAATAGGGCGCCAAGAGAATGGTCCATAGCGCAGACATATAGTAAGAAAGGCTTCCCCATTATTGGAGCTACCAATACTGGAGGGCTTGTAAGATATTCGAATGCGCGTTGACATTGTTCAGTCCAGACAAAAAATACGTCTTTCTTCATGAGCTGAGTGAATGGTTGACACCTTCCAGAGAGGTTCAAAATGAATCGTCTGATGTAGGCTAGCCCTTCTTGTAGTCCGCGTAACTCTTTGAGGTTTCTTGGAGGATGCATGTCGAGGATAGCCTTCACTTTCTCCGGGTCCAGATGTATACCCTTTGAAGTAATGACGAAACCAAGGAACTTGTCGCTGGAGACTCCCAGAAAAGACTTGGTTGGATTCATCTTGAGTTGGTGTGCACGTATTAGTTCGAACACCGTTCTCAAGTCTTGGAGGTGGCTGCCCTTGAGACGACTTTTGACTGCGATATTGTCTACGTAGCACTCCACAGGTTTGCATAAATGATCGCAAAAAATTGTGTTCATGGCTCGCTGGTATGTCGCCCCTGCATTCTTCAATCTGAAAGGTATCACTGTATAGCAGTATACCCCCAACGGTGTTCGAAAAGATGTGTGCTTCTCGTCATCGGGGAACATCTTGATTTGGTTGTAGCCTGAGAACCCATCCATGAAGGACATCTGCTCGAAGCCGCAAGTATTGTCGATCATTAGTCAGTGATCAGTAGAGGGAACTCGTCTTTCGGACATGCAGAGTTTAAATCATGGTAATCGATACAGACTCGAACTCTACCGTTCTTTTTTATGACTGGAACGATGTTGGCAACCCAGTCTGGGTGTTGTTCCTCGCAAATGAATCCACTGGCGATGGGCTTCTTGACTTTATTCTCGATGGCTTCCATGACGTCTGGTCGGAATCGTCATTGTTGCTGTTTCACTGGCTTAGCTTTAGATGAAATATTCAGGCGGTGCATGGTGACTTTAGGGTCCAAGCCTGGCATGTCTTTATAGCTCCATACGAAAACGTCGATGTATTCTCTTATAAGTTGTATAAGATATTGGCGTTCATCGCTAGATAAGCTTTTGCTGATGAAGATTGGTTTGAAGGATGCTTCATCTCCTAGATTGACTTAGATGATTTCGTCTTCGGTAGGTGGTTCACGTTGTTCGAAGCGCAGCTCCTACCTAGTATCCATCTTTTGAGCCTATTGTTCGAGTTCGATTGATTGGTCGTCGTCTACAATTTGGTCCACGGAGACCATATTGACGGACAAAGTTGCTTTGAACATGTCGCCGATGCTGGAGTCTGAGTCCCAGAGGAAGGAGTCAGAAGAACAAGAACAACGATCTGCTTCATCATCTGATCTTTCGGGAGTTGTTGGAGGAGAGACATAGCCCAAACCAACACCGCTTCGCTGATAGTAGTTCTCGGGTTTGCCGGAGGGAGCAAAGTGTCGTATTGGCAACCATTGTCCTTGGCCGTAATTTAGCCCTTCGTCGCTTTTGATGTCATATCCTACATTCTGGATGATATTCTTGGCCTGCCAACTATACCGAAAAAGTTGCATTTTCCTAGAGTCATAGTCAGCTTCTGTGTTGTGCTTGGGAGAAGTAGAGTCTGGAACGAACTTTCTCTTGTCGATTATACGACCGAAGATGATTAGCTCTTCATCTTTCTTTCTGGCTGGAACGATGAAGTAGAGGATATCTTCAGGTAAACTTTTTCCCGCAGGTGAGGTGTTGTGATCGGCATACAGAGGTGTGGTCCTATGCCGTTCTCTAGGGCGTATATCGTACCTATGTAATGGTTTACAGATTGATAGACATCGGAGTAATTCAAAGATAAACCTTTACTAAGGAAATATGCAAGTTCTTCTTCAGGGATAACATCATCCGCTGAAGGTACATTATTATGAGTATTGATATACTCATTGAGAGGATCATCATCTGGAAGAGGAGCCACAGTCTTGGCCGAGTTCACCACGTAGGTTAATTCTTCAGGATTGGAAGGACGGGCATCAGTAGGTTCCTCCCTGGGTGTCTTGCTGAGAGTGATGGACAATGGTTTGACCTTGTCAGGTTTCTTCTTTTTTACCCAGATTGTGAGAGGCTTCGGGGTACTTTTTGGAGTAGTATGTCCTTTGACTCTGACAATCAGGGGACCATCATTGGGGTATAGACTTGCTTCAGCTTTATTGTTAGCTTTGTTGTCGTTATCCTTGGGGGGCTGTGATTGGTAAAGTACCGAATTCCCGTAATAAGCTTCGATGCCCTTAAAAGGATCAACATCGGCAAACTCCATCTACACGACACCGTCACTGTTGACGTACTTGAAGCATTGGTAAAGTATGGAAGGAACGATCATGTTCTCGTGTATCCATGGACGTCCCAACAAGATGTTGTAGGATACGTTGGCATCGATCACATAGCAGGAAACCTCCGTTCGGAGATCATCGATATGGCATTTGAGACGAATCTTGCCTAGTAGATGGCTTCGACCAGCTTTGAAAGCCATGATGGTTGTGTTGGTTGCGGATAGCTTGTGCAGAGGGATTCCCAGAATTTGAAGCAAACTTCTAGGAATGATGCTGAGGGAGGATCATGGATCGATGTGCATGCGGTCCACCTTGATCGCCCCGATATACCCTGTATAGTACAGGGGTCTATCATGACGATTATTTTTGAGTTGCATGTCCTCCTGTGAGAAGGTGATGTTGGGCACCACTTCCATATTACTGTGGCAGTGAGGACATGAGATAGGGTCTTCAGCGGGGGCTTTGACTTCAGCGAGGTTCGAGTCGGCATGTAGTAATGCCTCACTTCGGGCCTTTCGTGTTTCTTTAGAGAGTCGCAGCAGATCGAACAGAGACAACCTGGCAGGCGTATTGGCTAGCTGCGCCAGTATGTCAAAGTTGTAGGGCAGATCCATGCCTTTGGGAGTTGGCACTTTCAGAGACTTGTCAAACCGCGTCTCCTTCTGCTTGGATTTGTCCATGGTTTGAGGCTTGGACGGACCGGCTTCTGAGCTTGTGGGGGAAGTAGGAGCTTGAGGAGGTATTGCTTCTTCTTGTGCGGGATCGTACGTCCGAAGATAAGTCTTCTTCGATCGCGTCTCGCCAGATAGAACCTCGTAGATAGGGAAGGATACCATATGGCATGGCTTGAATTTTTTGCCCCTTCTTGCTTTTGGATGTGCTACCCCCTGCGTCAATTCTTGGACAAGGACCGGGTGGACCCACATGATCTCACCACGTTCAGTTGTGAGTGGGACCAAGGTCGAGTTGCGCGATGGTGCTAGGTTGACAACTTCCATCATCGCCTTGGGGATCGGGACCACGCCATCTGGGACTTATGTAAGAGGAAAGTCACCAAACTGAAGAGAGATCATGTTAGCAGATACGACCTTGTCTTCAGCTTCGAGGTTGATTACTTGGATGTCGATAAGCTGTTGTATCTTCTTCTTCAGGACGATGCAGTCCTTGGTGGAGTGATGTACGTACTGATGATAGAGACAGTACTTGGGATCATTGAGTTGGCTCGCCTCTGCAGGACGTCGTGGTGGAGGCAATGTCAGCTTATTACGCTTCGTTAATGTGTGAAAGATGGTAATGACATCATCTTCGTCGAAGGAGAAGGTCTCCTTAGGCTTGTCGGAGGCGCCCTGAGAATTGGAAGCTCCTTTGGATGTGTCGACTTTCAGGATTTCTTTCTCTTTACCCCCACGAACCAGGATAGTTTGAGGATGCTTGCCCTTGTCTTCGGATTTGGGTGTCTTCAACCCTAGTAGTTCCAAGTTAGGAACGTCATTTTCAGCAGCATCAGCGGCCCCAATGAAAGCGGGCCATGTATCATACTTATGTATACCTAGACATAACTTTACTGTAGGAAGTAAGTTATGTCGATAAGTACCCATAAGTTCTGAGTCTGGTATGTCGAAGGGCATCTTCAGTGCTAGCCGTCTGAAGCGTTCTATGAAGGCGATGACAGACTCAGTCCTCCTTTGCTTGGTCTCGATGAGAGTGGACATACTAACATGCATGCCACTCTCATAAAACCTGTTGAGGAACAACCTCTCCAAGTCTTTGAATGAATTGATACACCCGTCAGACAGACTACAGAACCATTCGAAGGCTACCACCTGCAAGGTGCTAATAAACAGCTTCGACAGGAATGGATCGTCTCTGGGCAAGTGCAGATTTTGCGTGTTGAAGTACGTCATGTGCTGACGAGGAGAAGTGAAACCGTCAAATGAGTTCAGTGTCAGCGGCTTGTAGTTAGGAGGGCAAGTAGCGTTCTCCCACTCAGGGGGATACGGTTGAGATATCCCTATCTTCTGAAGCTCGTCTTTGTGCGAGATAGTATCGAGACAAGCGACCAAGAAATCAATTGCATCCTGTTGATTGAGCAGGTGTTGGAAAACGGCTGCTGAACGGTTGTCAGGCGTTGTTGGCGAAGGACTACCCCAACATTTTCAAGATTTAGAGGAGGCACAACGGAATGATACTCCTTTTGTAGGAAAAGAGGGTTGTTGCCGTGAGCCAGACTAGCGTGGGCTGAGACATTTTGTTGAGGTGGAGGAACAGCCCCAGCAGCTTGAACTGCCATGATACTGGTAAGCATATCAGTGATCTTGGCGAATGCTGTTTCGAGACCCTCTAGCCGTTTACTAGTCTGATCACTGGCTACTTCAGGTCTTTCTCTGTCCGTTATGTATGTAGATAGCATGCTAGGATGAACAGAGGAAGCAGTGCTAGGATGAACAGAGGAAGCAGTGCAACTGGTACTGATACTATCTGTCTTCGAGTGGATAAGTCTTTCATCTTCAGGTAGAGGAGGTAGATAGTCGCCATCGGATTCGGAGGGATCATCATCTTCAGATTCTGAGGGAATGCTACCCCCGGCTTAGGAATCTTCGTTGTCCATACGAAATCTTGCCTTTGATCGAGTGCCCATATAAACTACTTCAGATGTGACAGCCTGTTGACCATCTATTGGTAGACTTCGCCTTCTCCTTCTCGTGGAACTGAGAGAGAATGTTGGGTTGGTGGTCCACCGTCTTTGATTGGGGCTTCCATAAGGGGGCCCCCATGAAGCCATGTTGGATGAAACACATAGTGACTTCTCGTCGTCAGAGAAGTGCAGTCGTCAAAACACAGACTTTTTTGAGGCACTCTTGTTGCTTTGGAGCAACAACAGTTGATAACAATACTGGTGCACGAAAGTGCACTATGAATTGTTATATTCTCCCTCGCTTTACGCTTATGATTTATCATGTCGCGCAAGTCAGCGGAAGGGAGTTGTGCCTTACAACCCATGTTGCATGCATCGCCGAGCTTTACATACGGGTTCGTAAGGAGAGTTGGCGCATCCAAACTTAGTTCTTGTGCAGGGGCAACCTCCACACCTAAGTTCTGTGATGTCTTTGAAGACAGTCCCGTGCTATATGCGTTGGGGCCTATCTTTTTGCTTTGGGCGCATAGGCCTTGGAGACTAGGCTTGGGCGCATGCTTCTTGACAGCATGTTTGAGTCGCCTTGATGTGGGCGCATAGTATGGATCCAGAGAGCCTGGGCGCATAGCCTTGGGCGCATGACTCTGAATGCCCAACCTGCTGAAGATAGAAGTGTTCTGGTTGGGGCTATACGCCTAAGCACTCTTTTGGGCGCATGCTTGGTGGAGCAGCGCTGTTTTCTTCCAGTTTTGCCTCCTTCGTTCGTGAGCCTCGTCGGGTTTGGCCAGAGTGCCGCACACCCCGATTCTTGGCATCTTAGTATTTTTCTCTGCCAAGTCTCGAGTGTTTAACACTCTGTTGTTGGTTGTGGAGGAAAGAAGTCATTGGGCTAGTAGAGCCCGGAACGGTGTGAGCCTTCTCCATTTGGAGGACTTTTGTGGCAGAGTCATGTGCCCATGTGACAGAGTCCTCTAGCTGCATATCCGCTATGACACTAGCAGGATATGCGCAGCGAGCCTTCGGAAGCCAAGTCTTGCGAGACTTGTTTGGCTTCGCTGATTTTGAGGGAGTAGAGCCGTCCCTCGAGAGCATCTCTTCGAACGCCTGCTGATCGAACTTTACGATCAGCATCTTTTGAGTACTCTCCACTTTGTTGGTATCGGATTGCATCACCACCTTCTCGTCAGAGGAAAAGGTAGTCCCTAACAGAGTCGCCATTTTTGTGGACCCAAAAAAAGAGAGAAGAAAATGCTGTCTTTTCTTTTATTGGCACAAGGCACCACAAATCGAGTACGCCTGAGAGATCCTGCGCTGAGGATTCCCGAGTACAAAAAAAAATTCTGGGGAATGGGACGATGGAGATTGAGCGGCAGTTGTTCCTTTAGTCCGTTGACACTCCGATTACAAAAGTGGGAGAAAACCTAAGAAAATTGCTAACTCTCGGCTCACTGGCAAGAAGTACAACAATTTGGCTCTTAAAAATGCTCTCCGTTCTCTCCGTTGAAGAGGGATGAGGCCCCCCTTTTATAGTCGTTCTTGAGCTAGAATGGTGTTATGCGCCCACATGAGGAAATACGCTGGTTTTTATATGGGCGCATAGTCTTGCTTTGGGCGCATAGAATGTAGGCACATACAGGCTGCGAGATCGTGGATTGGTCGTGGTGTTGACGTGGCCGCATGCTTCAGTGCACGAATGCTCGTGGAGACAGACGTGGCCGTGTGCTTCGGTGCACGTTTCGATCATGGCTTTGACTGGGTCAGGCTTGGGCGCATAGCCATGTCTCAGGCTATGTGCCCTCCTTTCGGGGGAGCTAGTCTTGGGCGCTTGAAGCTTCACCGACTGGGCGCATGGAGCAACACTTGACTGGGCGCATGGAGCTACACTTAACTGGGTGTATGGAGTTACACTGACTTGGGCGCATGGAGCTACACTGACTGGGCGCATGGAGCTATACTGACTTGGGCGCATGGAGCTACACTGACTTGGGCGCATGGGGCTTCATTTGCTAAAAATTTTTATGCTTCTACAATTGGTTCTAGTAAGGCTCGACAGGGAGATGGTGGCCGGGTTGGTGTTGCTGGCAGCGGAGGTGAGCAGGGATGTGGTCCTGCGGGTGCGGCCGATACGGCGAGGCAGAACAGGGGCCGGTTTAGGTTTAGGGGTCAGGATTTTGATTGTCGACGTGTCGGATACGAATCTGGATGTAATTGTAAAGAAAATAATAGAGGAACATGATGTACACAGACACGATGCACATTCTCATGATGGTTGTGGTATGGATAATGGTTGTCGGCTGGTGGTAGATGGTAGGTTTTAGATGAAGTGCGAAACATGGAGATAGCTCCCTTATATATAGGGTTGAGGAATTCTTGGTAGATAAAGGTTAGGACTTGTTTAAACCCAAAATAGATAGTTTACTATTAAATTTAAATCGAATTAAAGGTAACTCAATAAATCCAAATCTAAATTTAAAACAAGTTAAACTTTAGCCTTAGTTTATACTACTTAAAATCATATTTCATAAAATCAAATCTCAATTTAAATTGCCATGACAATTAAACATTTCAATCAACAAAATCGAAACTATCTTTTTATAAATAATAAAATTTTAATAATAATTAATTTCAAAAATCACAATATATGTTTAAATATTTGAAAATTTATTTTTATAAATAAATAAAACAATTATAATTAGTTTTCAAGAAAATTAAATTGTTCATGAAATAACTTTCATGTCACTCACACACAAATAGTATATTTTCATAAAACAATAGTTTTCTAAATTAATACTTATATTTGTACCATAAAATAAAATAGCCTTTTTATATTAAATAAATAAATAATAATGTTTGCCAAATTTCGACGCGATGCAAAAATCAAAATAAAATACTTATTTTCTATATGAATAAATCTTTTAAACCTTTGTGTATAAAAAATATACCTTCGCATATACATACTCGCACGCGATGTACAATTATGAAAAACAAATTCAATACGAAATTTATTTTAAAAAAATGTAGTAAAAATTTAGGGGGTTTACAGGTGTAGATAATTGGAATTGGTTCAGGCCTTACAAGAGAATTATCTTTTAAGGCATATGGGCCCAATTCAATATCGCACCTCATGGGCCAACTCTGGTTCATGTCACACCACGTTCCCAACAAGTAGTATCAGAATCCATCGTTACGGGGCAGGTTAGGACGGCTCTAAGGTTCGAGACAGATGGTGCTGAACATTCATGCGTATACATGGATATACGGGCTCTCTTCTCAAGGTGGAGTTAGGAGCATATACAACTACACGGATTGGCTTCAAAGGTAGATTTGACCTGCCCAAGATGGATCAAGACGTTGTGGTTGGCACACAATAGTGGTGTGGATGAACATGTTGGTTTGGTTTTGTGGTTGAACGGATCGAGATGACAATCCGGGTGCTCGGCTGACGGAAATGAATAAAAGTTACCAGGAGTGCTAAGGTTGTTCGGCTGGCGAAAACGAACAAAGGGTAGCAGGAATGTTAAGGTTGTTTGGCTAGCAGAAATGAACAAATGTAGCAAGCATGTTAAGGTTATTCGGCTAGCGGAAACGAGCTAGTATGGAAGTTGTTAGGTTGTATCTCATTTTTGGTTAAGCGCTAAAAAAAGCGGTGACAATAGAGTTGGTAAGTTAGTTCCACATCGGGTAAAAGGTGAGGTCATGAGGTGTAGATGATTGAAATTGGTTCAGGCCTTACATAAGAATTCTTTTTTATGGCATATGGACCTAATTCAATATCGTATATCATGGACCAACTTTAGTTCAGGTCACACCACGTTCCAAATCTACTTAAATATTTATTTTAATTTGATTTGGATATCCATAATTGGTGATGGAGTATTTTAGATGTAATAGGATTCTTATTTGAGGATTTCCTATTTAGGAGATCATATTATAATCTAAAATAGGATGTTGATGGATTATTTTTGGTGTAATAGGATTCTTATATGAGGGCTTCATATTTAGAAAATTCATTATGACCTAAAATAGGTTTTTCTCATCCTATATATATGGGGTGAGGGTAGAGGCATAAAGAGAGCACGAAGCTGAGATTCATGATGCTCGTCCACAGGAGATCTAAGAGAAAGTCCGCACTTTGCTCTTAGGACTTCGCCATACAAGACAGAAGGAAGAAGAGATATAATCGAAGAGTCGTCAACTTTGGTTAGGAAGATTGCTATGGGTTGGTGAGTGATTTCAATTAAAATCACTTTCTTTTCTTCTTGACTGGGGTGAGGGAGTTGAACATATTAGGGCAAAGGGTTCAATATTATTTTTGTCAATATTGTAATTTTATCTGAGTTATTGAGATTAGGATTTGTTTAGTTGACATAGTCACTGCCATATACTTCTCTTTATCTGTGCTTTGTGTCTGTTAGACGAGGGTTGATTATTTTAGGTGGATTGGTCTAAGTTTTTGCTGCGATAAAATTTCAGATATGGTATCGGAGCACAGGAGGGCGTGTCCGATTCCTAATATCTGGTATCTTTGGGGTTCTAGAAATTATGTCTATGGAGCAGATGAACACTCGTATGCCCTCACATAAGAGAACTGAGCAATTTGGAAGCCAATGATGGAACATCTACTCTGGTGCAAGGACTTGCATGGTCCGTTGGAGGGCGACAGCGCAAAGCCATCGGACAAAGCTGTTGAAGGTAAAGCGTTGGATCTGAAGGCAAACGGCTGGATTCATCTGCCATTGGTTGGATGATTCAATGTTTCACCATGTGTCCATGGAGAGTTCAAAAAAAGCATTATAGGAGAAGATGTATTCGCTGTACGAAAGGAAGATGGCTAGCAACAAGGCATTTCTTATTAGCCAACTCGTCAACTCGAAGTACGGAGAGTACCCTAGTGGCACAATATCTGAACGAGGTTCAGGATATCATCAATCAGTTATCTGCGATGAAGATGGTGATCGATGATGAGCTTCAGGCCCTACTACTTTTGAGATATCTGCTAGAAAGCTAGAAGATATTGGTGCTGTCAGTGAGCAACTCCGCACTGGATGGAGTTGTCACTATGGAGGAAGTCAAAAGTAGCTTGTTGAATGAGGAGATCCAAAGCAAGCAATTTGAATCATCGCATGAGTCCAATCTGGTGGCTTCCTGTAGGAAGAAAAGATTTAAGTCACAAGCGAGGACACGTGAGAGTTCTCGGGATCTTGCGACTATTGATCGCAAGGAGGGCTACTATAACTGTGGCAAGGAATCATATCAAAACAAACTGCATGAAACTCAAAGCTGAGAAGGCCAAAGGCAAGAATGATCAGGAGGATCTCACAACAATGAGAGATATCATCATCGTAGTGACTGATACAGAGGAACCTTGTGGCATGTGTCATGAAGGCAACTAGGTCATGGACATAGGGGCATCGTATTACGCCATTCCATATAGGAGGATCTTTACGTCATACCACGATGGTAAGTTTAGACGTGTGAAGATGGGCGACAAGTGGATGGTTGCATTTTGAGGCATTGGTGATGTTCGTTTGACGATAAAGCTTGGTACGAAGCTCGTTTTCAAGGGTGTGCGACATGTACCGAGTTTGTACTATAACTTGGTTTTGGTAGGGAGACTGGCAGATGATGGTTGTCACAGTTTATTTAGGAACAAATATTGAAAGCTTGTAAAGGGTACCCAACAACTGGCTCGAGAAGATTTACGTTGTGGCATGTACATGCTCAAGCTGCTGAGTTGTACAGACAGGCCACAGATATTAGATCGAGGCTCAAGGGGTGTTCGACATGAGTTGGATCATCGAAAACTTGCTTATGAGGGTCTTCAAGATGTTTTGAGGGTTACAGAGGATTCGGTTTATCGAGAGAAAGCAATGAATGGAGTGAGTCAAAGATTGAGGGTCTGTCTATCGGTCCCATAACAACTGGTTGGTCTGCAAGTGGGGGTTGCTCTACAGATCCATTTTGGCGATGGATGGTTTGCCAAAGCTTCACAGAGCGACATTAGTTTAAATAGTTTGAAGCCAGGTAGGAGATCAAGGTTTTACAGCAAACTCAATATGACACAAGTGCATCTTCATTCACATAATTCAGGAAGAGCTGTGGGTCATCAACGGCGTGCACAGTGCATGATGTTCTCTTGAGGATGTATATGTACGGAGGAGCTTCAGTGTCGAACACGAAGGTGGACAAGTTCAGGAGTTCGAATCTCAGGAGGACCACACCGTTTGCTTGGTTGGTCCAGCCAAGGTGGAAGACAAAAGTCAAAAGTTGAGGATAGACAGCCGAGACTTTTAGTGATGCTGATCGTCAAGGACTTCGATCTTGATCATGTTATTGATATTGGTAGAATCTTAGTGGTACATGAGGTGCTACACATGGCAGCTAGCATCGACGTGACGATCGAGGAGCTGGTGACAAAGAAAAATGCAAAATAACTCAAGGGATCGGAGACCAGTGGCATGGGGGAGCAAAAACTCTATTGCGGGGTAATATACATAGAATCCAGTTGAGGAGCCATGGGATCAACACCCTTTCATCAGACTGGAGTGGGAGATTGTTGGAGTTCAGTCTGGATTCGGTAATAATATATTTATGGAGTTCAAATATGACTAAATATTTGATTTAATTTGGTTTGGATGTCCATAATTGGTGCTGGGCTATTTTAGATGTAATATGATTCTTGTTTGAGGGTTTCCTATTTAGGATATCATATTATAATCTAAAATATGATGTTGATGGGCTTTTTTAGGTGTAGTACGATTTTTATTTAAGGGCTTCATATTTAGGAAATCCTATTATAACCTAAAATAGTCCATCAACATCCTATTTTAGATTATAATAGGATATCCTAAATAGGAAACCCTTAAATAAGAATCTTATTAGATCTAAAATAGTACAACACCAATTATGGACATCCAAATCAAATTAAATCAATTATTTAATCAGATTTGGACTCCATAAATATGCTATTACCAAATCCAGACTGGCCATAAACATCAAAGTCGCTTGAGAGACTACTACTAAGACTATTAATCTACTAGCTTTGATTCGGCAAAAGAAGACTATTACAGATTTGATTCAACAAAGAAATATACAAAACTCGATATAAATTATTGACTCATGAGCGCTTCATAGTCCTACATATTAACAATACCTCTAAGACCTAGTTTAGGAACAAAATTTGCTAAAATAAAACTAAGTTTATTTTAGAGATTTGAGATTTAAAATTAGAGTTTGAAAAATGAAAGTTGAATTACAAAGTTGGACTTATTGTCACGACCCGCACCCACTGTGAGGGTACGAGTACGTAACAACGTGTAATGCCTGTTGTTCGTATTACGTATTTAAGAATACGTGTACGTATTTTATCTCGTATTGGCCATGGTTCATCTTGGTTTGGGTTGGCTTGGGTTGGTTCGGCTAGGCTTGATTAGCCTTGGTTCATCATGAACCAAGGGTGAACCCCCTACCTACCACAACCAACCCCATTTATTAACCTCTTTCCATTCTCTCTCCTCATTATTTCCTTTCTTCTTCATTACTCTCCACCACCAACCAAGAAAACCCTAGCCTAGGCAAGTACAATCTTGCTTCATGAAGAAACCCACCATTTTTATTGTTCTAACCTCTTCTTTGCAACTTTCTAATCCATATTAGAACTTGTCATTTTCTATTTTGAAGCTTGGATTTTTGTAGATCTAGAATTTAGTCATTTTTGGATTTTCATGGTTTTGATCTATTAAATTCCCTTGTTTTCAAGTTTTGATGATTCCATGTGGTAGAAGATTTCCTTCTACCCAATTTTGACCTTTGGAAAGTTGGATTTGGACTTGTTTTGACCAAGTTATGGACTTTGGAAGCTTAGGGTTCAACCATGAAGTTCCTGCTGTTTGGAGAAGACAGTGAGCAGTGCACGAGCTTTTTAGCTTGCATCACTGAGCTATGCGCGCTCTTTAGCGCAGCGCAGTAGAGTCCATACACTGCCTTTTGGAAGCGTATGACTCGCATACGCTCGCTTGCTTGACAAGGAGTCGTATGGAGTCCATACGCTGCCTTTTTGGAGCGTATGACTTGCATACGCTCACTTGGATAGCCATGAGTCGTATGGAGTCCATACGCTGCCTTTTTGGAGCGTATGACTTGCATACGCTCACTTGGATAGCCATGAGTCGTATGGAATCCATACGCTGCCTTTTGGAGCGTATGACTCGCATACGCTCGCTTGTGTGACAAGGAGTCGTATGAAGTTCATACGCTGCCTTTTTGGAGCGTATGTCTTGCGTACGCTCACTTGTGTGACAAGTGGTCGTATGGACCTCATACGCTTACCTGAGCGTAGGCTTACCTGAGCGTAGCTTGACTTGAGCGTAGCCTGACCTGAGCGTATGACTTTTGCACTGAGCGTGTGGCCTTGGCTGACTTGGTCTTATGTCAGCATGTCACTTTGGTTTTATTTTCCTTAAGCTTGGCTCTTCTATAGCCATGTATATTAATATTTTATTAGATATTTTACGCCCATTTTATATCCTTACGCCTTTTGTCATGAACTTGATAATCATGAATTTATTTAATAGGTTTGTTAATAATAATTGAACACGGCATGGCAGGACAAGCATACCTGACATGATTATCTCGAATTGCTGTTGCGACGGCTAACGTGATATGACCTGACAAGAATGACTAACCTGGACACCGTGGATGATTTCGTTTGCACAATAAACCAGTATTGTCTTGCATCATGTCTAGGATGGGATCCCTGAGTACCACGGTCAGGGATACCTACTGTAATTAACTAAGAGTAATAAACTAGAATAATTCAATAGACATGAAGAGATTCCCAGCTACAGGCAATCCCGTTATCTGGACGCATTAAGTGGACTTGTAGCCTACCGACGAGTAGGGCACACTTCCAGCACACAGTCATGTGGTGCATCCTTCATAAATGGATATTCGACCTGGATAACTTGGATGGTCTGCAGGGCTTGTGGCTGTTGAAATAATCTCATTGCATCTTGCTAGTAACTAGGCCTGTGATAACCCTAGCTAGTTAAAGTATCAAGCCGTACTTTTGATTGGCCGTGATTGATTGGATGAAGTTATTCCAGCTTAGTCTTATCCTGATCCTGTGCAAGATCGTGACAAGACACGATTATTGATGCTTGCCTTAACAATAACGATCGGGGGACCAGTTTTGTTCAGGCGAAGGGTTACAACCCCGGTCCTTGTTTGGTTTAAGGGTTGTAACCTGGCTCCCGGAGCAGTTCTGTGTCTTCCCTTCGGTTATTGTCTTATTTGTACCCCGTGCCATGCTTGTCATATTCTATCTTACTTCAGCAACATGATTATCTATAATGGCCTTAACAATAAAGATCAGGAGTCCAGTTCTGTTCAGGCGAAGGGTTACAACCCCGGTCCTTGTGTGGTTTAAGGATTGTAACCTGGCTCCCGGAGCAGTTCTGTGTCTTCTTTTCGTTTATTGTCTTATTAACTTATCCATAGTATTTGAGACGGATTTTCATTCAGGTGAAGGATTGCAACCCCGGTTCTTGTTTGATTTAAGGGTTGTAGTCTGGCTACTTGAATGGTTTCCTCGTACTCAATTATTGTTGTTATTTCTGATAATTTAACTTTAATGTTCCTTACTATATGCTGGTTTTAGTTTCTAAGTGAAGCCTCCTTTGTGGCACTTGCTCTTTCTGGGGTCTGACCCAGCTGGTTTTGTGTGGCCAGATATCGGAACGGCTCCAGACGATCCACCGATCTTCCAGCCAGATGGTGACCACTAGACGGAACCCTGGCAACGAGTGGGTTTCTTTTTGTCCTCCCACTTATTTGTAAAAATTATTCTTTTGAGGCTTTTAGCCGGCGAGCACGTGTTAGCTCGATTGCATCTTTATTTACTGTCTGCCTACGGGCTGTAACATGACTGACAGATCCTAGGGTTGATCATGTATGACTGAACTCTTGCTAGTCCTGGCATTTTGTACGACTAGCTTCATGATCATCCAATATATAATGTATGGGACGCCTTGCTATTATATATTTGGTGCTCTGACATCTTGTAATTACTATTGCTTGCTTGTGATTGAGACAATAGGCTTGTTCATGACCTTAGGAGACTGCTGGCTTATAGTTAAACCCTCATGTATCTAGACAGCCGTGACCGTATAGTGAGATGGATTCTATTTCATATACGTAGTTGGCTATGTCTGCCCCCGTTCTCCAGTATTCTGGTTCTAGGGCGTGACATGGTTTAAGTGGTGGCCCATGCAGGTCTTGTAAATCAAGATACGTGAGGGTTTACTGAATAGATGTCTCAATCAGTATTCGTCCTTGATCTCTGCTCGTATCTTCTGAATCCCTGGATTCTTGTCCTGATCATATACTTGTATCGTTGATCTGTCCTGGTCCTTCCTTATTGTTTCCTATGTCGTCTTCTTCAGCGACATTGTTCGTGGTCCTACTGACCAGCAAGGCGGAGTACCTCCCGCGGACCAGCAGCAACCTGGAGATCAAGCCCAGCATTCTGGAGTAGCCTCTAGAGTCGTGTCTTCTGGCGGAGAGCCACCAGTCCAGCCAGTTCAACCAGTAGAATATGATGACGGCTCCTATTCTCACGCTTCCTGATGGGACCGGAGGATTTTCAGTATACTGTGACGCTTCAGGCAGAGGTTTAGGATGTGTTCTGATGCAGCATGGGAAGGTAATAGCTTATGCATCACGGCAACTTCGTGATTATGAGAGGAATTACCCAACCCATGACTTGGAGCTGGCAGCAGTGGTGTTTGCACTCAAGTTTTGGAGGCACTATTTGTATGGAGATAGGATGGAGATCTTCACCGACCACAAGAGCCTGAAATATGTTTTCACCTAGAAAGATCTTAACATGCGTCAGAAGAGATGGCTGGAGCTACTTGTGGATTATGATGTCAACCTGCAGTATCATCCGGGAAAGGCCAATGTTGTTGCGGATGCATTGAGCAAGAGAGCGGGAGCTTATTTTCTAACAGCGCAACCAGAGCTGTTAGCAGATCTTCAGAAAATGGATATTGAAGTTGTTCTCCCTTCCAGTGTGGCCTTGATAGCCAGTATGCAAGTTCAGTCCACTATAGTCGAGAGGATCCGGATGGCGCAGTCGGCAGATTCCAAGCTTCAGCGACTCAGAGCAGAGTGTGAGGCGGGACGAAGACCAGAGTTATGCGTTCATGAGGATGGTACACTTCGACACGGTAAGCGTCTTTGTGTACCCAGCGGAGATATCCGACAGGAGGTCATGGCAGAAGCTCATAGTTTGCAGTATTCCATCCATCCGGGTAGTACGAAGATGTACCGTGATATCCGGCAGCATTTCTGGTGGAATGGCATGAAGCGGGAGATAGCTCGGTTTGTCTCTCGGTGTTTGGTTTGCCAACAAGTTAAAGCTGAACATCAGAGACCGGCAGGACTGCTTCAGCCCTTGCTGATTCCAGAGTGGATGTGGGAGCATGTGACCATGGATTTCGTGACTAGATTACCTAGATCCCCAGCTGGTAGAGATGCTATTTGGGTTATAGTTGACCGGCTCACGAATGTGGCTCACTTTCTTCCATTCAGAGTTGGTCAGTCGACGGCTCAGCTAGCGGCGATGTATCTTAGACAGATTGTCAGATTGCACGGTGTGCCAGTTAGCATCACCTCGGATCGAGATTCCAGATTTACATCGCACTTTTGGCGTAGCCTGCAGGCGAGTTTAGGGACTCATCTCCAGTTCAGTTCAGCATATCATCCGCAGACAGATGGTCAGTCAGAGCGCACGATCCAGACTCTTGAAGACATGTTGCGGTCTTGCACACTTGACTTCGGTGGTTCATGGGAAGATCACTTGCACCTGGTGGAATTCTCGTACAACAATAGTTTCCAGGCGCTGTATGGCAGGAAGTGCAGATCCCCGCTATCCTGGGATGATGTTGGAGAAAGACAGATGCTTGATCCAGAATTGATTGCTCAGACCATTGAAGTGGTCAGAAGGGTCAGAGATCATCTTCAAGTTGCCCAAGATCGCCAGCGTCATTGGGCCGATTCTCATCGGCGCCCTCTCGAGTTTTCGGTCGGCGATCATGTATTCCTGAGGATTTCGCCCAACCATGGCGTCATTCGTTTCGGCGTACGGGAAAAGCTTAGTCCTAGGTATATAGGGCCGTTCGATATCCTAGAGCGAGTAGGAGATGTATCCTATCATCTCGCTCTTCCGCCGTCGCTAAGCGAGGTGCATGATGTGTTCCATGTATCCCAATTACGACGGTATATTCCGGACCCGAGCCACATCCTGGATCATTCGAAATTGGTTGTTGGTACCAACCTTTCGTATGAGGAGAGGCCCGTGTCTATATTGGACCGGAGAGAGAAGATCCTCAAGAACAAGACTATCAAGTTAGTTCGAGTTGCTTGGGGTCATCACTCTTTGGGGGAGTCAACGTGGGAGCGTGAGGAAGATATCCGATCGCGATATCCCGACTTGTTTGACTCATGAGGTATAATGTCTTCCTTATGCCTCATGTCTTCGATTCCTTGCTTGAATGAGTGATTGCTTGCCTAGTTATAGTTTGCATGTAATTAGTATAACTTGTTCTAGTCTCTCTAACATCTTAATTAAATTCCGAGGACGAAATTCTTTTAAGGTGGGTAGAGTTGTAATGCCTGTTGTTCGTATTACGTATTTAAGAATACGTGTACGTATTTTATCTCGTATTGGCCATGGTTCATCTTGGTTTGGGTTGGCTTGGGTTGGTTCGGCTAGGCTTGATTAGCCTTGGTTCATCATGAACCAAGGGTGAACCCCCTACCTACCACAACCAACCCCATTTATTAACCTCTTTCCATTCTCTATCCTCATTATTTTCTTTCTTCTTCATTACTCTCCACCACCAACCAAGAAAACCCTAGCCTAGGCAAGTGCAATCTTGCTTTATGAAGAAACCTACCATTTTTATTGTTCTAACCTCTTCTTTGCAACTTTCTAATCCACATTAGAACTTGTCATTTTCTATTTTGAAGCTTAGATTTTTGTAGATCTAGAATTTAGTCATTTTCGGATTTTCATGGTTTTGATCTATTAAATTCCCTTGTTTTTAAGTTTTGATGGTTCCATGTGGTAGAGAATTTCCTTCTACCCAATTTTGACCTTTGGAAAGTTGGATTTGGACTTGTTTTGACCAAGTTATGGACTTTGGAAGCTTAGGGTTCAACCATAAAGTTCTTGCTGTTTGGAGAAGACAGTGAGCAGTGCGCAAACTTTTTAGCTTGCGTCACTGAGCTATGCGCGCTCTTTAGCGCAACGCAATAGAGTCCATACGCTGCCTTTTGGAAGCGTATGACTCGCATATGCTCGCTTGCTTGACAAGGAGTCGTATGGAGTCCATACGATGCCTTTTTGGAGCGTATGACTTGCATACGCTCACTTGGATAGCCTTGAGTCGTATGGAGTCCATACGCTGCCTTTTTGGAACGTATGACTTGCATACGCTCACTTGGATAGCCATGAGTCGTATGGAGTCCATACGCTGCCTTTTGGAGCGTATGACTCGCATACGCTCGCTTGTGTGACAAGGAGTCGTATGAAGTTCATACGCTGCCTTTTTGGAGCGTATGTCTTGCATACGCTCACTTGTGTGACAAGGGGTCGTATGGACCTCATACGCTTACCTGAGCGTAGGCTTACCTGAGCGTAGGCTTACCTGAGCGTAGCTTGACTTGAGCGTAGCCTGACCTGAGCGTATGACTTTTGCACTGAGCGTATGGCCTTGGCTGACTTGGTCTTATGTCCGCATGTCACCTTGGTTTTATTTTCCTTAAGCTTGGCTCTTCTATAGCCCTGTATATTGATATTTTATTAGATATTTTACGTCCATTTTATATCCTTACGCCTTTTGTCATGAACTTGATAATCATGAATTTATTTAATAGGTTTGTTAATAATAATTGAACATGGCATGGCAGGACAAGCATACCTGACATGATTATCTCGAATTGCTGTTGCGACGGCGAACGTGATATGACCTGACAAGAATGACTAACCTGGACACCGTGGATGATTTCGTTTGCACAATAAACCAGTATTGTCTTGCATCATGTCTAGGATGGGATCCCTGAGTACCACGGTCAGGGATACCTACTGTAATTAACTAAGAGTAATAAACTAGAATAATTCAGTAGACATGAAGAGATTTCCAGCTACAGGCAATCCCGTTATCTGGACGCATTAAGTGGACTTGTAGCCTACCGACGAGTAGGACACACTTCCAGCACACAGTCATGTGGTACATCCTTCATAAATGGACATTCGACCTGGATAACTTGGATGGTCTGCAGGGCTTGTGGCTGTTGAAATAATCTCATTGCATCTTGCTAGTAACTAGGCCTGTGATAACCCTAGCTAGTTAAAGTATCAAGCCGTACTTTGGATTGGCCGTGATTGATTGGATGAAGTTATTCCAGCTTAGTCTTATCCTGATCCTGTGCAAGATCGTGACAAGACACGATTATTGATGCTTGCCTTAACAATAACGATCGGGGGACCAGTTCTGTTCAGGCGAAGGGTTACAACCCCGTTCTTGTTTGGTTTAAGGGTTGTAACCTGGCTCCCGGAGCAGTTTTGTGTCTTCCCTTCGGTTATTGTCTTATTTGTACCCCGTGCCATGCTTGTCATATTCTATCTTACTTCAGCAACATGATTATCTATAATGGCCTTAACAATAAAGATCAGGAGTCCAGTTCTGTTCAGGCGAAGGGTTACAACCCCGGTCCTTGTTTGGTTTAAGGGTTGTAACCTGGCTCCCGGAGCAGTTCTGTGTCTTCTCTTCGTTTATTGTCTTATTAACTTATCCATAGTATTTGAGACGGATTTCCATTCAGGTGAAGGATTGCAACCCCGGTTCTTGTTTGGTTTAAGGGTTGTAGTCTGGCTACTTGAATGGTTTCCTCGTACTCAATTATTGTTGTTATTTCTGATAATTTAACTTTAATGTTCCTTACTATATGCTGGTTTTAGTTTCTAAGTGAAGCCTCCTTTGTGGCACTTGCTCTTTCTGGGGTCTGACCCAGCTGGTTTTGTGTGGCCAGATATCGGAACGGCTCCAAAGGATCCACCGATCTTCCAGCCAGATGGTGACCACTAGACGGAACCCTGGCAACGAGTGGGTTTCTTTTTGTCCTCCCACTTATTTGTAAAAATTATTCTTTTGAGGCGTTTAGCCGACGAGCACGTGTTAGCTCGATTGCACTTTATTTACTGTCTGCCTACGGGCTGTAACATGATTGACAGATCCTAGGGTTGATCATGTATGACTGAAATCTTGCTAGTCCTGGCATTTTGTACGACTAGTTTCATGATCATCCAATATGTAATGTATGGGACGCCTTGCTATTATATATTTGGTGCTCTGACATCTTGTAATTACTATTGCTTGCTTGTGATTGAGACAATAGGCTTGTTCATGACCTTAGGAGACTGCTGGCTTATAGTTAAACCCTCATGTATCTAGACAGCCGTGACCGTATAGTGAGATGGATTCCATTTCATATACGTAGCTGGCTATGTCTGCCCCCGCTCTCCAGTATTCTGGTTCTGGGGCGTGACACAACGCCTAGCCTACGCCGCAGTGTCGGCGGTAGAATGCTGTTCTAGGTTATGAACTATAAGTAACACAATATGAAATACTCTCCAACTGGAGGCCACGACACAGAAGGTACAACTCAATCACAATCTAGAGGTAGAATATAGCACGTTGGAATAAATAAGAAAATCCTCAAACTGAGGTACAACAGAAGTGAAATAAATAAAGTTAACAAATACTAGTCTCAACAACTCCAATATAATACAACTCTGAAATCAAGACAACAACTAGCATGAAAAGAAAGAACAGTCTATACTATCTACACTATGCATGAGTATCATCCTCAGCAGCTGCCTGAGCCGTTCCAGGGGCCCAGGTCGTGAGTGTCATCTAGGCAAGCTCCATAGTAAGGGGTGTAGGGTTCCTCATCATCCTCTGTAAAATTTTCAACAGGTCCAGTCAGGACGGGAGCGACCACAATACATCTCACGCAGATCATAACAGGTTAGAAAATATAAACATGCAAGAGAGTATGATACATGAAACTGAAAGAAGTACATGATGTAAATAGAGAGAGAACTGTAATGGAAATATCTACTATAAGTAGAGAGCTACAAATGACTAGTGATTTAGAGTACAAAGTTGACATGTGAACGGCTGGATTTGCACATGAATATACTAAAGAGGTGAACATGGTTATACTACTTTAGAATTATTCACATGACTATTTATACTCCCCCATACCCTAATCAATACACAAGGATCTAGACAAGTTATGTTACGTACATGATTTTCACATGAAAGCCCATAGATGGGTGTACATGAAGTATACATGAGGGCTCAGAACTGAGTACATATGAATTCTACATGAAGGCCCATGAAGGGTACACATGAAGTATAGGTTATACATGAACAACACGGGAAACATGACCGAACATGAGAGCACATGAGAGTACACGAGCGAGCATGAACGAGCATGAAGCACATGAGAAACATGAATAACATGAGAGCGAGGAATACATGATGTACATGAAACACATGACATGATGTATCCGATGCTCCCAAGGGGGATAACATCTCAATGTAGGGATCCATATAGTACCAATCTGTGATAATATCGTGACAGCATCAAATAAGGTAATCTAGAGCAGGAATATAATCCTAAGCAAGTTATGAAATGATCAGAGAATGTACTCGCCTGGTATCTAAATGTCTGTGAGAATATACTGCCCGAGATAAGGTATCTGACTCCTATTTAGAGCAACACAAGTCAAGACATATACCGGAGATGATAAATGAAATGTACAATACATCTGCATGCTGTCTAGGTCAAACTAGACTAAAGTCAACACTTGGTCAACTCTAGTCAACCACACTAGTCAACTAGGTCAACTAGGTCAAGCCTAACCCAAACAAGTCTCACAAAGCCTAACCAGTCTACCCTAGCAATCACACATAAATCCCAAGGCTATACAAGCTAACACAAACCACACATCAAGGCACATCACATTTAGCTATTAATCATGAATTCATATATATATATATATATATATATATGTATAGGCTTATATATATATATATATATATATATATATATATATATATATATATATATATATATATATATATACAACATTACACATACAATATGTAAATAGAGAGAGATAAAAACTAGCATGTAACGGCCTATGTGGTTGGTGTGTGTGTACATGGTTGTGGACATGAAAGGGTATCAAAATACTAACTATTCTATACATGGCATATAGGTTAAACTATCTGCATTACAACATCTAATTGTACTTAACATGCATGGCTAACAAAGTATACATCTATATATATTAGAAACAAGGTTGGTTAAGTTTAGCTATTTACAAATAACATGCATGTATATAACTCTATATATGTCTATACACATATTAGCAAGCATATAGAGAAGGGTTTTCATAGCATGGTAGTGAACATAGAGTGTGGGTGTCTGTGTACAAGGGTTAGAAGGGAAGGGTTAATTTAGTTCAATTCATTATTTGCATATAAACTGAAAATGAACTAACATTAACTAGTGCAATGTGTTGATATGTGTTTCAAATCATTCTCATACATTAACTGGAATTGAACTAACACAATCCTACCATTAGCCATGCATTCAGTCAACACCCAAGTTAAATATTACATTGTATTTATATTTATACATATTCACATAGAGAAGGGAAAGGGGAAACATGTAGGTCAATTTAAGTGGTTTGCCCACATTGCATATAATACATTCATTCATGCATATGTGTACACATTATTCATGCTAGCATACCTACATGCTTTTATCATTGTATTTATACATATATGCATAAATATATTATCAACCATTACATATATCAACCTATATATATATATATATATATATATATATATATATATATATATATATATATATATATATATATATATATATATATATATATATATATATATATATATATATATTACATTACACATATATTACTGTGATAGAGGGGGGGGGGGGGGGGGGGGGGGGGGGGGTGAGGTGGAGTGTGTGTGTGAAGAACCAATGTGTGAGGTGTCAAGTGTCCTCAGGAAACAGGGGGTTCCCTGTGTGTGTATATGAGTGTGTGAGAGTCAAAACTGCTCTCAGATTTCTGTGTGTGTGTGTGTGTGTATGTGTGTGTGTGTGTGTGTGTGTGTATTAGGAATTAGTGCATCTCAGTGAATAGGTTATCAGTTCACAAAACAATGTGTGTGTGGGCATATGTGTGTATGGAATGTCAAAGTGTAGAGTGTCCTGTGTGCATCAATGTGTGAGTGTGTATAGTATTCAAATCAGTGTCAATCTCAGGTTTAGTGGTGTGTGAATGAAATGGTATCAATCTCAGAATTTATAGGTTTCAGTGTAAAAACAGTTGAACTCGTGCTTCCTCAGGTAACAATGTATAGGTGAACATTATGTGAGTGATTTGTAGACAGTAGGGTGTTCAAATCAGTGTGTCCTAACAGTGTATCAATTCAACTCAAGTAACTATAGGAAATCAATATGAGTTTGAACCAACCCACTCGGGAAAACTCATGACAGTGCACATGACAGTGTAGAGTTCTCAGTTATTCAAGACTCAATGCAATTTGAAAAACCCATCATAAACACAAATCATAAATCCTAATTCAAACTAAATCTCAGCTGAATCATAGGACAAAATGTGTACCCAATTTAATGTTGAAATCTTAGTTTACCAAAACAGTGCTTATAACAGCGTATCAGTCCATTAGTTCAATTTAAAGCCAAATACAAATTTCGAAAACTAAAACCGATGTTAGTCATAAACCCCAACATGTTAGCTAATCCCCAGATGCATATAGGTGCACAAACGATTGAATTAAACACACAAAAATAGGTTAATCATATTCGAATTCTCAGATTTCCAGTGAATCAGTCAAGTATCAGGATTTTGGGGAAATTTATAATCTCGAATTAAATAACAACTAATACAGAAATTAGAAGGTTGGTAAATATAATACTACATGTGCACATGTTGTGGGGTGTCCCAGTGTCCAAGAAACTGGACACAATTCGTGTCTAAACACTGCACGTACACAGACACAAAAACTGTGCACAGAACTGCCTCGTGCACGCGTGTCGTGGCCTCGTGCAACGACACAAGACACACGAGGCCCTGTGCTCGTGTCCCAGTGTTTTTCCAACATAGGGCAACACTTTCGTGTCCCTGACACGTCACCACGACATGTCCACGAGGGACACGACGCCCGTGTCAGGAGCTGCTGTTCGCGCGAAACAGTGCAGTATCGAAATAGTGCACGTGTCCGTGCTCTCTCGACACGGCACGAGAAGGTGTCAAATTTGAAGGGTGTCGTGTCAGACACTAGGCCCACCTCTGTGTCAAAGGAAATGTGTCCAAGTGGTCTACACAGGGAGAATTTGTGCTCGGGTAGCAGGGCATGTGCACGGGGTCTGTGCGCGTGTGTGCGTGTCCAATTTCGACACGAAAATGACACAATCTCCAACTCAGTCTTCACGAAATCTAATGTACACATATAGATCTACAATTTCATGTAATTAGTTTTACAAAAATCGAAAATAAATTCCTAAGTGACATTCTCTCAAACACCTTCCTATACACTATGATACGTGTCCGATACGGACACCAAATGGACACAAAATCTACCCAAACTTTAGAGACAGCTAGGGGACACCTAGATCTAGCCTAATATGCAAAAAATAGAATATTAGAACAATTAGAGGAGTTTTGCCTATTGTGCAAATAGCAATAAAAGCTTCAAATGGGGGGTTTCTCCTTGCTAGCCCAAATCCCCAAATTGATCCCAAACTGAAATTCCTCTCCATGAACAGCAAGTAGGGGTTGATTAGATTTATATGCAAAAGATTTGGGTCAAAAAGAACTTGAAATGAGAAAGTTATGGATTAGGGAAGATGGCTCCTTACCTCTTTTTTCAAAATGTTGAAACAACACAAAAGAGGTAAGAACAACTTAAGAGATTATTTATAGAGAAGGAAATGACCTATTGGCTGGTCATAAAGTGAAAGTTAGGGTTAGGGGTTAGTCTAATGGGCTATGGGCCTAGTTGCACTAGTCATGGAACCAATTTCTAAGTCTCAAGCCTATGGACCAAATCACCAATCCTCCTATTTCAACTTGATCCTAAGTGACCTAACTTGAGTTGACTTAAGTTAGACTAGTGTCTCACCATGCTAATCAAGTCACCATAACCAGGGTCAACATCTAGGTTAGTCTCTTAAGTCACAACTAGTAAAAGTTAAAATCAACAACCACCAATCCAATAATTAATCAATAAATTCCAATAAGTCAAAATGACCAAATTACCCCTAGGCTAAAAATGATAAATAAAAATTTCAATCACATGGTTAGGCTCTAGGGCAGACAGTCTCTAGGGTTTCACTAGCTACACATCAAAATCACAAGTCATGATTTTTAAATAGTTTTAAAATGATTAAAAAATCACCAAAAATCATATTATTATTTAAATATCATAATTAAATAATTAAAATCACAAAATTTTAAAATTATCCTCATTTAGAAAACTGGGTGTTACACTTATATTTAAGTTAGGAAGCGTTGGGATATTTTAAGTTAGTATTACAGTTTCATAAAAGGGAGTTATTTTCCGAGTTTTGAGCCCTAAATCCACTATAGTTTTATTTTATTTTATTTTAAAGTCCGAACTCTATGCTTTTATTTTATTTTTTCAGAGTTTTGATCCCAAATCCACCAAAACCTTATTTTACTTTCGTAAATCCGTTCCTAAACGCACCCTAAGAGAGTACGAACATTCCAAAATTAAGACTACATTTTAATCATGTTCATCTTGGGATATATATATATATATATATATATATATATATATATATATATATATATATATATATATGATGAGAACCATGTTCAAAGACTTGTGTCCAAATCCAACAATGATTCTCATGGGTACAAACCTACATCTTGTTGAGACACGAGCACACTATGTCATTAACTTTGGGATAAACTCAAATAATTCAAACGGGTGCCGACATCTCGACATTATCGGCTTCCCCTGTGAACTTTGCCGGCATATTATTAATTAATCTTGTCTCTTTATCCTTTTACTACTCCATGATACCAAGTTTCTATCTATTTTTGGAAGACCTTATTTTGTCACATAATTGAATTATACCAATACGAGCCATCCACAAACTGAGGGATAGACAGATAGAGGTTGTGAATCATACATTGGAAAACATGTTACGTAGCCTCATTAACACAATGCCTAAGCAGTAGGCTCTTGCTTAAATTTTTCTTACAATAGTATGACCAATCGTTTAACATGAAAGTCCATAATTGCTATCATCTATTATTCTCCTCCGAGGTAATGTCTTAGACTTGGCATCACTCACGAAGGTTCTGAGCAAAGCATAACCGCTGAAAATATGGTTGAGGCTCAACAATTGATCCATGATGAGGTCTACCAACACACCTTCAAAAGTCCCATATGTGCTACAACGAAGTGGTTGATAGTCACAGATGCTGGAGAAGGAGATTTAGTAATAGTTTATCGTTGGAAAGATCGTCTTTCCATCGACACATACAACAAGATATTGAATAAGAAGATTAGTCCCTTACAAGTCTTACGCAAGTGGGTTGGGATCTGATGTCCCCATTTTGGTGTCCTCAACCATGTCCCCTCTCACAAATAGATGTGGACCCACCAATTCTGAGTGTTAATTTTTTTATAAAATTGGTGCGATATACTTATTAGAGGGGACATGGTTGGGGACACTAAAATGGGGACAACATATCTCATCCCTACGCAAGATCATTGATAATGCTTATGTGATCGACCTACTAGAGGATATGAACATCTCAAAGACATTCGATGTTGTTGATTCGTACTGAGTACTTTCTGCCAGTGGTGTCCAAGCATCCACAACAAAACTTGAGGAAGAGTTTCATTCAAGAAGGCGAGCCTGATGCAGGAGCATCCAAACCCAAGTCAATTTATGGCAAGTACAATTTGGATTATTTAGGAGAATCCAAGTCTAAATTGGTTATGACAAGTCTAGTTTGAGATATTTAGTGATCTTTATGAGTTTTAGTAACCTATGCGAGAATATAATATTTTTCAGGATATTAGCCTCGTCTCACATGGAAGGTGATTTTTCTCTTCTTCAGAACCTTATCTCTGATCGGTCTTCTCCTATAGAATTCCTTACTTTTATCACTTATCTCTACAATAGTGGATTCTTCTAACCCATCTTTTAATTATGAAGTTTTGGAAAAACTAGTTTTTCTCTTCTCCTCCTCCGCATCTGACGAACTTAACTCCTCGTCGCTATAGCGACGACCTGCAACATTTTTTGTGTTAGCGATCATGAAATACGCGACAAAAGATTTTTGTCACTAAAATGTCGCTAAACTAAAATAACGACATTTTTGTACACTTTAGCGACGATTTTATGCGTCGCTGAAGTGTCTTATTTTGGTAGTGCCTCCAACCCACAAGTAGATTGGAAGAGAATCCTCTTTTTTAAACTACTGCCCACAAAACCTATCCTCCACATATTATCAATATTACTACCTAAGATATGGAAAGTTAAAGGCGTAGTTAAAATTGCAGAATATCGTGATGGCTCTTTTTCTCCAAGATTCAAGAACATGGAGGATCTTGAATATGTAATGGATAATGGTCCATAGAAGATTAATACGCATCTCATTCTGCTTGAGCGTTGTCTGCCCAACAAATTACCAAGTGAATGCTTCTTCAACAAGGCATATTTCTGGGCACAATTCCATGGTCTTCCTATTAATCTACTCACTGTTGACTTTATAACAACTCTTGGTGCAAGGATTGGTCTTGTGAAGCCTACTACAACCTTTGAAGAATCTAATTGGAGTATTTTTTGCTAGAGCAAAGATTTTGATTAATATTAATGATCCCTTGACCAGAAGACTGTAGGTGCTTATAGGTAATGATTCCTACTGCTATGTCGATCTTCATTATGAACGATTGAATTTTTTTGTGAATTTTTTGGTAAACTCGGCCATGGGATACACCATTGTGCTACACACAAAGCCTATTCTAATATAGTTGATGATAGTTGGACAGAGATGCAAAAAGTTACTATATACACTTTAGCCTTGTTTGGTAAACTGTAATGTAATCGTAAAGTAATCAAATGAATTTTTTTTTTATTTGATTGCATTATGATTACGATTACATTACAGTGAGCCAAACGGGGGTCTTTATTGGATAAAAG
The DNA here is from genome assembly GCA_029216955.1 of Iris pallida. NCBI lineage: Eukaryota > Viridiplantae > Streptophyta > Magnoliopsida > Asparagales > Iridaceae > Iris > Iris pallida. Next base: position 8,364,310 of record JANAVB010005797.1, on the reverse strand, counting down.
ACTAGATCAATCAATATGTGTCAATCATGCCTCTAATTTCAAGAACAAACTGAACCATCAAGAGGCTTAAGATGTCAGTATAAAGAAATGTGATTTCTCCAAACTTCCGAGCTCAGATGCAAATAAATTCTCTACCAAAACAACAGACAACTCATTCGAAGATTCCTATCTAGTAGACATGGCTATAGATCTGTCCTTACCTTCAAATCATAATCATCACCCCATCATCAGCAACATGTTCAATTGGAGGTTCCAATTTTACCATCAACTCCGGCAAGATGTACTCCGGTGACAGTTATTGGTATTGGTCAATCACTGAAGTCTGATACTCCAACTACTGCTCAAACCACATCCCCTATTTTATCGCCCACTACTTCCTCCCTTAATTTAGAACCTCTAACTGGCGAGCCAATTGCTACTGGTTTACTGGTTCCTAATACTATAGATAAACTTGATCAGCAAGTCAAAAAGGTTAGTAACCTTCCAATCAACTCCTGTAATGATCCAACCATTGGTAGGCTAAATTGTTTACCACCAAAAGCCCTTCTTATCAAGACAGACATATTGACAACCATGTCTGAACCACATATTCTTCCTTGGAAACAACTTATTACATCCCCTATTCGCCCAAAATTCTAGTTAACTTTGTGGATCTATCCTTTACAAATTGCTCACTCTCTAACTGCCAATCTACTAATGACATATCTGATCCAAAGCATCACACAAAACTTATACCTCAGACAACCATCCTTCTATCTATATCTACTACATTTACCTCTCCGTTAAAAGCATTATCCAAGCGGACATCACCTCAACTCATTATAACTGAACACCTAACCCAAAAACAAGGAAGAAGGAATTTAGGCCCCACTCCCCAACCCTCCGTCAATGGCAAAATCTCATCTACAAAGTAATGCTTTGATCCTCAAAAGACTATCAAGTGAGATCACTGATGAAGACTCTGATATTTGTACTCAAAGATCCCCCAAGAGACTCCACAAGAAGTTAGTTGAAGAAAAGGCCACGACTGGCCTTGAACCGCCGCCCACCCAATGATCTTATCATGGAATTGTCGAGGCTTGAGGAACGACCAGACAATTCGATCTGTACGTGCGTTTCTCCGATAGATGAGGCCGTACGTCATTTTTTATCACAAATAAGCTGCTCTTCATCTCAAGCAACCTCTTTGGCTTTCACACTGAATTTTGACAGATGTGTTGCAACTTCTTCAGTTGGAAGATTAGGTTGTCTATTAGTATTATCGAATTCTCACATCAACTTAGACGTCTACATCTCTTGCATTCATCTATATCTTCATCAAACTATAACTCCGTTCTAGCATGGCATCTATACTGTGTATATGGTACCCCCAACATCACAGACAAAAGAAATTTTTGGGAAGAGATGGAGACTGAAATTTCAAATAGAACTGGACCATGGGTATACATTGGGGATTGTAACTCAATTATGAATGCAGAGGAGAAGAGAGGTGGAAATGTCTTTAGTTATCAACACCACAAATATTTCATCAATTGGTTCAACAGAGTTGCTGCAATGGATATTGGATATTCTAGTCCAACTTTCACATGGATTAATCGTCGAGTTGCAAGTCTTAATATTGAGGAGAGACTTGACAGAGCTATTGTGGACACATCATGGCGCTCCCTTCATCTCAAAGCACTAGTCCTGCATCTCCCCCTGCTTAGACAGTAACCACAACCTAATTGTACTGTCATTAAATCATAGCAAAGGAGGAGTTATCCATAATGATTTGAAGCAGCTTGGTTGCAGGAACTTGACATCAAAAAATTAGTTTCTGGGCTTTGGCATTCTTCTACTTCATTATCTGATTTGCAGTCTAAACTAGCTGATCTTATGCAAGTTATCAAAATATAGGGGAGAAAACGTATTGAGTCTCTCTATGAAGTTATCAAAATCCAGGAAAATACACTCCTTCTTCTCCAGCAGAAACCAATATCTGATTCTAGGCTTCATTAAAAAATGATTCAAATTTCTCTAAACAAACTATTATTGCAGCAGGAACTATATTGGAAGCAGAGATCGTGCATCTCTTGGATCATAGAAGGGGGTAGAAACATGAAGTTTTGTCACCTGACGGCCACAAATAGGAAGCAAAATAATTCTATTTTCATTTTGACAAAAAAAAATGGCAATATGGCAACAGATCATGAGGATATTACATCTACTATTGTATCTTATTCAACAGTATTTTTGAAGCAGTTGATACTGAACCGATTCCTGAAGAAATCATATCAGAGCTCCAACAAATCAATACACAAGAGAATGATTCTATCTACTGTATCATAGATCAAGAAGAAATAATACAGATTACAAAGAGTATGAAACCTTGCAAATCTCTAGGACCAGATGGATTCCACCTTTGTTTTAACAGAATTGCTAGGAAATGATTGGGAATGAGGTAACTTCTCTGATTCAAATTTTCTTTCAAAACTGTTCAATGCCAACTTCTTTGAACCACACATTCATAGCTCTCATCCTAAAAGTCAAGAACCCTTGTTGTCCAGCTGAGTTCTGACCCATATCACTCTGCAATGTGCTTTATAAACCTATATCCAAAATTATTGCTAATATGATTCGACCACTACTTCATAAACTTATTGATCCTTATCAATCTACTTTTGTTCCTGGACGCCAAATTTGTGACAACATCATTATTGCTCAAGAACAACTCCATTCCATTGCAAAATTTAGTGCCCACAAAAGTGATTTTGTTCTTAAGATTGACATGTCTAAAGCTTATGACAGACTTAGCTGGGATGTCATTAGTCAGGTACTTAGGGGATTTGGGATTCAAGGGAAATCTCATGATATAATCATGCATTGTATTACAACTCTGTCATTCTCGATTTTGGTAAATGGTTCCCCTTCAAAAACAATTTATCCAAGTCGTGGGATTCGACAACGATGTCCTTTTTCTTCTTACTTATTTATCATGTGTAGTGATCTTCTCAGTAAACACATAACTATCATGGGGAAAAATCTAATGTATTCCAGTATTATAGAGTCCACAACAACTCTGATACTTATAGTCATCTGTCATTTCCAGATAATGTTTTGTTGTTTGGCCAATGTTTTATTTATAACTTTTTGCATATCAGAATATATTAAATTCTTATGAATTATGGTTAGGACAACAAGTCAACTTAAATAAATCCTCCATTTTATTCAACAAAAAACTTGATCTCTTCAATCACCAAATTTATTTTGATATCCTTGGGGTCAAGCTCATGAATCCCAAAGACAAATACCTCAGTCACCAACCCTTACTACCGAAGAAACGAGCAACAACCTATTCCCATATGCTGAATACCACCCATTTAAAATTACTTGGTTGGAAAGGTAAGTGTCTTTCTCATGCAGGGAGGACTACTATAATTAAATCAACCCTTTCCTCTATTTCTACTTATCATTTATTCACTTATTTGATACCAAAGAAGGTTACCAAAATCCTTTCCCAAGACCAATGTCACTTTTGGTGGTGACAAAGCTCGAAAAACAACAAGAAGATTCACTTTAAGGCTTGGTCATCTTTCACCAAGCCAAAGTTTCAGGGAGGTTTGGGTATTAGAGATCCTGACATCATAAACAAATCTCTTGTGACTAAACTGGCTTGGCGCTTACTGAAGGATAGGAACTCTAAGTGGGTGAAGCTTTTAAGAGACAAATATCTTCGAGACAGAGTTTTGGACTGCAAGCATCTCTTCCACATCATCTTGTGTATGGACCAGTATTCTTCATTGTAGAGAATTTCTACACAATAATGTTTATTGGTCTATTGGAAATGGTATTAGTGTCAATATTTGGAAAGATCCCTGGGTTCCATCAATGCCTAATTACAAATTAATTGGATATGACAATGCTAGACATGTGGTCCAATATGTTAGTGAGTTAATTAATCAGGAAGACCTACTGCTGAAATTATAGTCTCATTTACCTCCTTTTTCGTCACCACGAAGAACATGCCATTATACAGCTACCTATAAACTCAGCTTACCGAGATGATCGGTTAATCTGGATTCACACCAACAATGGGATCTTAAATACTAAATCTTCCTATAGACTTATTCATGAGAAGAAATATAATGTTCAGAAGAAAGAGGAGCAAGAGTTTCAAAGAATTGAGGAAACTATGGAACCTACATCACATTTGCCCAAGGGTTCTTATATTTGTATGGAGGGCTTTAAATGACTCACTCCCTACCGAGGATAATATATATAAACGCTTACATAATATGGACCCCAGATGCAATGTTTGTAAGGTACACTCTGAAACTCTTGATCATCTTCTCCTTCATTGTCCTATATATTACTGGTCCTGCATGGCGAGGAATCCGATCGATCAACACACAGCAGAATCATACCACTGTATCAACTTTCTTTTAAAATATTTTAACAAATGAGGATAAAACCACGATCTCATCTTGTTTATACCTTGTATGGATGATTTGGAAAGCCAGAAATGAAGCCATATTCCAACAAAAGCAAATTAATATGGAGATAATCATTGGTGAACCATGGAAGCTTGGGGATAAATATGCATTGAACTTTTGGAGCTGTGAATCGACAATAGAGTCTCAAATTCATCTGATCCTTCACAATGCATGGACTCCTCCTCCCCTGAATCATTGGAAAATCAATTTTGATGGAGCATTTCTAGAGGATAAATAGGCGGGTGTTGCTGTGCTAAGGGATGCTATGGGACAATTCAAGGGTGCCTTGTAAGCAATAATTCAGACACAGACTTAGTCCTTAGCCACTCATTCTTGTGGTACCCTTAGAATAGGTATACAAAATCATGCATGTCCACAAGTAGGGAGGCTACAGATCCTAAAATTTAGTTCCATGAGCATGTTAGTTACTTGTTTTTTCTTGTATATAAGTAGCAGTCCGTATGTAGTTGAACCATTGAGTTGAATACAAGCTTTATTCTCCATTGTCTTAGAAGAGTGTTTGTTTGTCTCCTTTTTGTATCACAAACACACATTTGTTTGTGTGATCCTTTAGAAGCCAAAACGTGGTATCAGAGCCATGTTTGAGGAGATGGGCAAGCCTGGAGATGTGTTACCGCAGACACCAAGTTCTAGCAGGAGTGCAACAACCCAGCCGTTGACCACACTAGTGAAGGAAGGCAACTTGGCACTCTCATATCCTATCCTTACCGGTACTAACTACTCTATGTGGGTGGTTAAGATGAGGGCTAACATGCGTGCTCAAGGCGTGTGGAGCACGGTTTAGCCCAAGGCCGACGAGGAGGTGAGCGAACGCAAGGACCAAGCAGCCCTTGCACTCATCTTCAACGCAGTAGACGAAGAGAGCTTCATGCACATCTCTGACAAGGATAATGCAAGAAGGCGTGGGAAACCTTGCGCATGGTGTATCTGGGAGATGATTGTGTCAAGGAGGTCAAGCTCCAGACACTCTGATGGGAGTTTGAGGGGCTCAGAATGTTGGAGATCGACACGGTCGATGGCTATAGTGCGAAGGTGACAAATCTGGTGAATCAGATCAGAACTCTTGGTGACACGCTCGAGGAGTCATACGTTGTCAAGAAGGTATTACGATCAGTACCTGAGAGGTTCATAACGCTCGCCGCAATCATTGAAGAGTACGCAGATCTCAAGGAGAAGAAGCTAGACTAGATCTTTGGCTCCATGAAGGTGCATGAAGAGCGGATGCGTGCACATGCACCACAACAAGGTCAGATAATGCTACTGAAATCTGACCAAAAGCCGTCACAAGTGGTGGAGGAGAGCTCGAACGCCGGAGGGAATAGACGTGGCAGAGGTCGTGGTCATGGTCGCGGAATAGGCCGCGACAGAGCCGGGCGTGACAATGACAGGCCTGTTCGCGACAAGTCGAAGTCCAAATGCTTCAAGTGTGGGGACTTTGGGCATTTCGCTGTCGAATGTCACAACAAGCCGGAGCCAGAAGCTAACCTAGCCAAGGTAACTTCAAGGATGATCAAGACACACTTTTGGTGGCATCTCAAGTGGAGAAGTCGTGCCAGATGACGCGGGGGCCTGGAAGCGTCCCCAGGCATGCTGGTGAAGGCATTGTCAGACCTGAGGAGCTTTGGTACCTGGACAATGGTGCTAGCAACCACATGACTGGGAAGAGAACCAAGTTTTTGGAGTTTGAAGAGAAGGACCTCGGCGGTGTACGGTTCGGCGACGGCTCGGAGATCAGCATCAAATGCATTGGTAATGTTCTTCTGCAATGCAAGACAAGGGAGCACAAGCTACTGGAGGGTGTCTACTACCTCCCTAAGCTGCAGAATAACATCATCAACTTAGGGAAATTGGACAAGCAAGGGTGGCAAAACATCATAGGAGGTAAACAGCTAAAGCTTTACGACAGGAACAACGCCCTTGTGTAAGCGTGTGGCGAACTGAAAACTGCTTGTACAAGGTTGCCTTGAGTGTGTGCTCGCATGTGTGTTTGTCGATAAAGACACAAGATGTAGCATGGATCTGGCACGTGCGCATGGGATACCTCAATTTCCATGCACCGCGGACCATGTGTGCAAAGAAGATGGTCGAGGGGATGCCGATGATAGAGCACTTGAACAAGGTTTGCAACGGGTGCCAAACCACAAAGATGGCACGACAGCCATTCCCGACAAGGCAGAATCAGAGCGAAGTCGCCACTGCAGCTGGTGCATGCGGATGTATGTGGTCCCATTACTCCAACGACACCAGCAGGTAACAAATTCATTCTGCTCATAGTCGATGACTACAGTAGAATCATGTGGGCGTACCCACTGATATTGAAGAGCGAGGTCTTCAACCCTTTCTGGCGATTCAAGGTGGCGGTGGAAGCTGAATTAGGTCACAAGCTGAAGGGGCTCAGAAATGACCGTGGCGGCGAGTTCGTTTCATGTGAATTCAATAAATATTGTGAGGACGAGGGCATTCGATGCTACCTCACAGCCTCGTATTCACCGCAGCAGAATGGAGTTGTGGAGCGCCACAACCGAACCATGTTGGCGACAGCGCGAAGTCTGCTGCACTCTGGAGGTATGCCCACTTGGTTCTGGGGTGAAGCTGTTAGACATGCCATGTATTTACTGAACAGGTCTCCGACGAAAGCTCTAGACGGCATGACACCATACGAAGCATGGACAGGAAGGAAGCCGAATCTGCATCACCTGCGCATATTTGGCTGCTTGGTGCATGTCAAGGTGCTTCGTGGTCACCAAGGAAAGCTGGAGGACAGAAGCACGATCATGGTGTACCTTGGAGTTGAGCCTGGCACAAAGGGACATCGTCTCTATGATCCCATGACCCAGTTTGTATGTGTGAGCCGTGACGTTGTGTTTAGAGAAGATGAATAGCACGACTGGAGCACTGAAGCAAACCAACTTGGGGTCGTCCCTGTCACCTTCACCGTACAATATAATGAGGAGCATGTACCTCTAACTCCAGCGATGATGCTGAGATCTCCAAGAATACCACGTACACCACCAGATGGAGATAGTGTAACAACATCTGAACTTGAGACGCCAGGGTTTAATGTGCCTGCCGTGAGTCAGGAGTCTGGAGCAAGAAATACAATGCCGCCAACCGGAGAAGCTTCAGATCCCAACATCGACGGAAGTGGACCACATAGATACCGTGACTTGTCTGATATCTATGACAACACAAGTGAGCTCCATATGTGTAAGCTGCTCAACGATGAGCCTCAAAGCTATGACGAAGCTGCACTTGACCTCAGCTGGAAGCGAGCTATGGAGGTTAAACTTGAAGCCATCCAGAAGAACAAGACATGGAGTCTTGTAAAGTTGCCGGAGGGCACGCGAGCTATAGGGCCGAAATGGGTGAACAAGCTCAAGAAGGATCCAGATGGCGACGTCATCAAGTACAAGGCTCGACTGGTCGCCAAAGGCTATGTCCAACGCCAGGGCATCGACGTCGATGAGGTGTTGTGGACACACAAAAAGAAGAAGAAATGCTGTCTTTTCTTTATTGGCATAAGGCACCACAAATCGAGTATGCCTGAGAGATCCTACGCTGAGGATCCCCGAGTACAAAAAAGAATTCTGGGGAATGGGACGATGGAGATCGAGCGGCAGTTGCTCCTTTACTCCGTTGACACTTCGATTACAAAAGTGGGAGAAAACCTAAGAAAATTGCTAACTCTCGGCTCACTGGCAAGAAGTGTAGCAATTTGGCTCTTGAAAATGCTCTCCATTCTGTGTTAGAGGGATGAGATCCCTTTTTATATTCGTTTCTGAGCTGGAATGATGTTATGCGCCCACATGAGAAAAACATACTGGTTTTCATATGGACGTATAGTCCTGCCTTGGGCGCATAGGGTGTAGGCGCATACAGGATGCGAGATCGTGGGTTGGTGCTGGTGTTGACGTGGCCGCATGCTTCGGTGCACAACTGCTCATGGAGACTGACGTGGCCGTGTGCTTCGGTACACGTTTTGATCATGGTTTTGACCGAGTCAGGCTTGGACGCATAACCCTGTTTCAGGCTATACGCCCTCCTTCACAGGACGACTTGGGCGCATAGAGCTTCACAGGACGACTTGGGCACATAAAGCTTCACAGGGTGATGGGCGCATAGGGCTTTACAGGATGACTTGGGCGCATATGTCCTCATCGGCTTGGGCGCATAAGGCTTCATTTGCTGAAATTTTCATGCTTCTACAAGATCCCCTTCAAAGTTTTCGATACTTGAACGAGTTCAAAATACTTTGAAAGAAGCATGGACCGTCTTCTTGTGATGCAGTGGGCACATAGTACGACCCTCTCTTTGGGCGCATAGCATTTGGCCAGCCTGTCAGGGAGACGACTGTTGAGATCTTTCTCGAAAATCTGAACTGGCAGATTTATCGGGGTGGAAGTTGAAGAGGTCCATCCTTCATACGTCGTCCACGTCAGCAAGTGGTAGTCGCATAGTATGCAAGAGGCTGGACCTTCACGTGGGCTTATAGGCTATTGTGGGTGCGTATTGCGCAATGGGCGCATAGGCGTATAGAAAAAAGGGGGCGCATAGGGTATGGCCCATGCCTATAAATAGGCTCTGAAGGAGAGAGAAAGTTTATTATTCTCCTCTCTTAGAACTTTCACAAAGCCTTTTCATCTTCTTTCTTTAAGAACCATGTCTCCCAAGGTCGCCAAGAGATCCGCGAAAGGCAAGAGAGCTGCACCTAGTGGCTCTTCTCTTGCGGCAACGTCCTCTCCACTCCAGGACCCGATTCTGGGTGAGGCCACGCTTCAAAAACAAAGTCTCGAGCGTTAATTTGCGACGCTCAGACTTTTTTCTGCCAGGGCGCATGCGCCTGAGGCAACATACTTCTGTGAGCATCATTATGCGCCCACAGAAGTCATGTGCCAACACTGTGGTGTGCCATGCGCCCACATGTTGCCATGATATGCGTCCACATGCTGATGAATGTTATGCGCCCACGTACTGTTGTATGTTATGTGCCCACATGTTTGTTTTGGGCGCATGGTCCTTTGGGCGCATAAGAGCCCTTCAGTACTTAGTTTTTCCTACGGTTTCTGAGTCTGGCTTTCTCTTCTGTCTTTGATTCTTACAGCATCCATGCCGAAGGCTGAGTCCATTGTGAAGGAGGAGATGCTGCCTCCTTTCATCAAACAAGAGTCACCGTTCGTTAAGGAGGAGGTGATACCAAAAATAGAAGAGTTGGCGCCCATCGGGGAGGGAATTACTCCCAAGATTGAAGCTGCTATGAAGGAGGAGCCCAAGTCTGAGAGTAATAGCACTGGGAGTTCTGACCCTCCTACCCCGGCCGAGGACTTTAATCAAATGGATCCTTCATATGCGAAATGGTTGAGGGAATAGTATATGCCTCAACACAACTAGGATCCGTGGGTTCCCATAAATGTTCGTATTTTGTCTTGGTATTTCTGTCTGTCTTTAGCTGTAGTTTATGTTTTACTTCTTTTGGACATCAATGGAATCCTTTACTTCTTGTCCAGATGAAGAGTTGAAGAACTTTTTGGTTTGCTTATGAGATGTAGTCCTGTGAATGTAACTGATATTAAATAAACATAAAATATTCACTCTATTCTTTGCTTGTGATATCTGTAGTGCTTGTATTAGAGGGCCTAATACAGCATTTGTGTAAAGGATATCCTGCTAGGGGACCCCTCCCTTTTTTTTGTTTGGACCTGTTGCCCCTTTGTGCATCTGAGAATACGAGCAAATAGATTTGAAACAAAACCCAACAGAGGTAATATGGACGTGATAGGTTTTGTGGTCTTGACACCGTGTTTTTTATCCGGGGTTGGGTACAGGTGTCAAGTCGGAAGACTATCGGTATCAGAGGTAATGTGGACGTGACATATGATAATATGGAGTAGTTTTTGGTGGAATGAATTTTCTTTCCAGGTTCGACTTTTTGTCAGGTACCCCTTCCTGGAGCGGAAGAAACTCTCCAAGCCTCCTCTTCAACGACCTCCACTGAAGATGACGAGATGGCCCAGGAAGTCGTCAAAGCTTTCTACTCTATGCTGAAAGTGAAACTTCCTGGAGTCCTGAATCAGAATGCTGGCTTTGGCCCTGTGAAGGCTGTTGCCGAATGCCAAGTGGCGGCCCTCGAGAGCATTGCCGGTTATGAAGAGCAGGCCAATACTCTGAGGAAAGTTCTGAATGACCTGGAGGGTCAGGTGGCCAGGTTCCGGGATGCCAAACAACGGAGCCCGACGTTGCTGTTTCGCGCAGAGGACGAGGCTTTGATGACGGCTCTTGCGGAGGAGAAGGCCACTTTCTAGGAGAGGAAGGATGTCCTTGTTCGAGAGATCGGCAAATTGGCTGACCAGTATGGTCAGTTCAACGCTGTAAGTGAGGCGTGTGTCGCCTCGAAGAACAAACTGGCTGCACAGATCACCGAGAGGTATAATCACATTGCGCAGATCCAGAACGAGATCGCCCAACTGGAAGCCGAGTTAAGGGTGGCAACATCTGAACAGGAGGATTATTTGGCTCAGGCTGCCATGACTGTCACCACTTTCGCCCATTTAGAAGAACAGCTGGTGAAGTTGGAGGGAGAGCATCTGAGTCTGATCCTTTTCGAGGATGAAGCTGCTCGTCAAAAAGAGGCGCGCCGTCGAGCTACCGCGAAATCTAAAGCCGAAATCGCGGCTCTAAGGGACAACATCAATCGCCTATGTATCCCTTAGATTCTTTGTAACTCTTTTTTTTCTTCTAGCCTGACGTCACGGCTCTTATTTTTTTCGTCTCTTGATAGATGTAAAGAATCTTTTCAAAGTGAATGTGGTTTTGTGAAATATCAGAACTAGAGATAATGTGGACGTAGCAAGGATATTTCTAGTAGGTTCCGCTGGGGAATTTTGATGTAGACCTATTATCCGTTTTATATTCAAGTTTTTTTTTGAATATAGATAATAAGCTGAACGAGGCTGCTAGTAGAGGTAATATGGACGTAATAGCAGAGGATGTTCTATATCTGACCAGAGGTAATATGGACGTGGAAAGATATATAACGTTAGGTGAGAGTAGATAATTCAGAGGTAGTATGGACGTGATTATCCTTGATGAATGCTTTGCTCAGAGGTTATATGGACATGGAAAAAACATTTCTTAATCATTCCACTGAAAAAATAATTATCGAAAAATAATTCAGAGGTAATAGGGACGTGACTTGTTTTCGTCAAACCGAGTTTGGACGGAGTCAAAAACGGGAATGATTCCACTGGAGAAATATTTTAAAGGACCTATTATCCAAGGCGTATTCAAGACTCTTGAAATACAGATAATAGTTAGATAATTTTTTTGTACCACATGAACATCGTACTGTACATTTACATGACTGAACATATATGAAAAAAAGGCTACACATAGTATTTCTTCAGGAACTTGCCGTTGATAGGCATCATGAGCAAGTCACCATCAGGTTTGGTTAGTCGGTACGCACCGTTAGAATACACTGATTCTATGATGAAAGGACCTTCCCATTTAGGCTGGAATTTCCTTTTTGTTTTGTGCGTCATGACCATTGGTCTTCTCACTGCTAAGACTAAATCACCAACTTGAAAGATTATTTCCTTCACCTTTTTGTTGAAGGCTCTGGAAAGACGTGCTTGGTATAGCTCAATACGCTGCTGAGCTAACAAGCATTTTTTGTCTAGCGCTTCGAGCTCCTGGAGTCGCAGACGGTAGCTTTCTTCGGTAGTCAACTCGCTGGCTAAGGCTACTCGAAGAGAAGGAATTTGGATTTCTAGGGGAAGAACTGCTTCGCACCCATAAACCAGAGAGAATGGTGTGCTGCCTGTTGGAGTCCGCACCGTTGTACGATAGGCCCATAGACATTCGTCGAGCTTCTCATTCCAATCGCGCTTGTTTGAAGACACGAACTTTTTGAGAAGTTTTATGATGGTTTTATTGAAGGCTTCTGCTAGCCCGTTAGCCGCTGGATTGTAGGCAGTAGAGGCTACGTTCTGGATTCGGTTCCTATCGCAGAACCGATAGAATGCATGGCTTACGAATTGTGGACCATTGTCATGGATGATCCTGTGAGGTAGACCGAAGCGGTAGATAACGTGATATTTGATAAAACTGATCACGTTTGATGCCTTGACTTCGGTGAGCGGTATAGCTTCCGCCCATTTGGAGAAGTAGTCGGTTATGGTAAGGATGAACCGATATCCTCTGGAAGACGGCGGGCTGATTGGTCCTATGACGTCCATGCCCCAGGCTTTAAATGGCCAAGATGCTGCTGTCGGGTGTAGAAACTCCGAAGGTTGATGAATAAAATTGGCGTGGAACTGACATGCTCTACACTTTTTTGCATATTCAATGACATCGCTATCATTGTGGGCCAATAATAACCCATTCGTTTGAGGCGATCTTGTAATTTGGGGCCTGGTTGATGTGCACCACACACTCCATCGTGAGCTTCCCGGAGTGCATGTTTGGCTTCTGTGTCAGATAGACATCGTAACAGTAGCCCGTCGTAAGAGCGTCGGTACAGCATCTTGGTAGCTGTGTCGTAGTAAAATCCGAGGGATCGCCTTTGGATAGACACTGCTTCCTTCGGGTCCTTGGGGAGGATTCCATAGACGGCGTAGTCTATGAAGGGAAATCTCCAGTCTTTAACATCGACGTTTGTTTCCGTTGTGTAACTATGATGAATATACAGGGCATTTTTCACACAGAATAGTTCTCGACCAGACACTGTGATCGACTGCTGAGTATTGGTAGGGACGATCAAGGAAGCAGGGAGACCGGCTAGAGCATCTGCTTCTTTATTCTGTAGTCGAGGCACGTGCTCGATGAAGAATCTAGCGAACGTAGATGCCAAATCAATTGTTGCTCTATGATAGGGGATGAGATCTTCGTGACGAACTTTATAATTCCCTCGAACCTGACTAACTATTAGCTTGGAATCACCGTAAGCTTCTAGATAGTCAACTCCCAGTTGATTTGCCAGTTACAGACCGATTAATAGGGCATTATATTCGGCCACGTTGTTGGTGCATGGTTCCATGAGAGAATATGCACGATGAATAACCAGATGATCAGGTGACACGAGCACGATGCCAACTCCGGCCATAATATTTCCTTTTGGTCCTGTTCTTGATGTACCGTCAAAGAACATTCGCCAAATGGGGATTTCTTCAGTTGCAGTGTTAGACTCCACTACTTCATCGGAGATTTCATCGTAGAGTTTGGAAGATTCTGGCACCGGATGAGCTGCTAGAAAATCAGCTAATGCTTGGCCTTTTACTGTCTTCTGAGGAACGAAGAGCATATCGTATGGAGTCAACAACATTGCCCATGTAGCTAAATGGGAATTGAGAGAGCCCGGTATAGTCATGAGTATTCTGAGAGGGTTGACTTTGGATATGATGTGGATAGTCTGTCTAGACACATACTGGCGTGTCTTCTGGATGGCAAATACCAGTGCAAGGTATTCTTTCTTCACTGGTGTGTATCTGTGTTTGGCACCCACCATTGTGCGGCTGAGGTAGTAGATTGCCTGTTCATGGCCGCCTTCATTCTTTTGAACTAATAGGGCGTCAAAAGAATGGTCCATAGCGCGGACATATAGTAAGAAGGGCTTTCCCATTATTGGAGCTACCAATACTGGGGGGCTTCCAGAAAGGTTCAAAATGAATCGTCTGATGTAGGCTAGCCTTCCTTGTAGTCCGCGTAGCTCTTTGAGGTTTCTTGGAGGATGCATACCAAGGATAGCCTTTACTTTCTCCGGGTCAAGATTTATATCCTTTGAAGTGATGACGAAACCAAGGAACTTGTCGCTGGAGACTCCCAGAAAATACTTGGTTGGATTCATCTTGAGTTGGTGTGCACGTATTAGTTCGAACACCGTTCTCAAGTCTTGGAGGTGGTTGCCCTTGAGATAACTTTTAACTGCGATATCCTCTACGTAGCACTCTACAGTTTTGCGTAAATGATCGCAAAAAATTATGCTCATGGCTCGCTAGTATGTTGCCCCTGCATTCTTCAATCCGAAGGGCATCACTGTATAGTAGTATACCTCCAACGGTATTCAAAAAGATGTGTGCTTCTCGTCGTCGAGGAACATCTTGATCTGGTTGTAGCCTGAGAACCCATCCATGAAGGACATCCGCTCGAAGCCACAAGTATTGTCGATCATTACGTCGGTGATCGGTAGAGGGAACTCGTCCTTCGGGCATGCAGAGTTCAAATTACGGTAATCGATACAGACTCGAACTTTACCGTTCTTTTTTATGACTGGAACGATGTTGGCAACCCAGTCAGGGTGTTGTTCTTCGCGAATAAATGAGCTTTTTGACTTCATTCTCGATGGCCTCCATGACATCTGGTCGGAATCGTCGTTGTTGGTGCTTCACTGGCTTAGCTTTAGACGAATTATTCAGGTGGTTCTTGGTGACTTTAGGGTCCAGGCCTGGCATGTCTTCATTGCTCCATGCAAGGATGTCGATGTATTCTCTTATAAGCTGTATAAGAGATTGGCGTTCATCGCCAGATAGACTTTTGCTGATGAAGATTGGTTTAAAAGATGATTCATCTCCTAAACTGACTTGGATGACTTCATCTTCGGTAGGTGGTTCACATCGTTCGAAGTGCAGCTCCCACCTAGTATCTATCTTTTGAGCCCATTGCTCAAGCTCGATTGATTGGACATTGTTCGTAATTTGGTCAACGGAAACCATGTTGACGGACAAAGTTGCTTTGAATATGTCGCCAATGCTGGAGTCTAAATCCCAGAGGGAGGAATCAGAAGAATGAGAACAACGATCTGCTTCATCATCTGATCTTTCGGGAGTTGTTGGAGGAGTAACATAACCCAAACTAATACCGTTTCGCTGATAGTAGTTCTCGGGTTTGCCGGGAGGAGAAAAGTGTCGTATTGGCAACCGTCGTCCCCGGCCGTAATTTAGCCCCTAGTCGCTTTTGATATCATATTCCATGTTTTGGATGATATTCTTGGCCTGCCAACTATACCGAAAAAGTTGCATTTTCCCATATATAGTCATAGTCAGCTTCTGTGTTGTGCTTGGAAGAAGTAGAGTCTGGAACGAACTTTCTCTCGCCAATTATATGACCGAAGATGATTAGTTCTTCATCCTTCTTTCTGGCTGGAACGATGAAGTAGTGGATATCTTCTGGGTAAACTTTTTTTCGCAGGTGAGGCATCTTGACTGGCATACAAAGGTGTGGTCCTATGTCATGCTCTAGAGCGTATATCGTATCTATGTAGTGGTTTACAGTTTGATAGACATCGGAGTAATTCAAAGATAAACCTTTACTAAGAAAGTACGCAAGTTCTTCTTCAGGGATAACATTATCCGCTGAAGGTACATTATTATGAGTATTGATATACTCATTGAGAGAATCATCATCTGGAAGAGGAGCCACAGTCTTGGCCAAGTTCACCACGTAGGGTAATTCTTCAGGATTGGGAGGACGGACTTCAGCAGGTTCCTCTCTTCTTTTTCACCCAGACTGTGAGAAGCTTCAGAGTACTTTTTGGAGTAGTACATCCTTTGACTCGAATAATCAGGGGACTATCATTGGAGGATGAACTTGCTTCAGCTTCATTGTCAGCTTCGTTGTCGTCATCCTTGGGGGGCTGAGATTGGTAAAGTATCGAATCTCCATAGTAGGCTTTGATGCCCTTAAAAGGATCGACATCGGCAAACTCCGTCTTTACGACACCGTCACTATTGACGTACTTGAAGCACTGGTGAAGTGTGGAAGGAACGATCATGTTCTCGTGTATCCATGGACGTCCCAATAAGACATTGTAGGATACATTGGCATCGATCACATAGCAATAAACCTCCGTTCGGAGATCACCGATCTGGCACTTGAGACGGATCTTGCCCAGCGGGTGGCTTCGACCAGCGTTGAAAGCTATGATAGTTGTGTTTGTTGTAGATAGCTTGTGCAGAGGGATTCCCAGAATTTGAAGCAAACTTCTAGGAATGATGCTGAGGGAGGATCCTGGATCTATGTGCATGCGGTCCACGTTGATCGCCCCGATATATCCTGTATAGTACAGGGGTCTATCATGGCGATTATTTTTTAGTAGCATGTCCTCCTGTGAAAAGGTGATGTTGGGCACCACTTCCATCGTACTGTAGCAGTGAGGACAGGATACAGGGTCTTCAGCGGAAGCTTTGACTTCAGCAAGATAAGAGTCGGCATATAGTAATGTCTCACTTAATGCCTTTCGCGTTTCTTTGTAGAGTCACAACAGATCGAACAGAGACAATTTGGCAGGTGTATTAGCTAGCTGTGCCAGTATGTCAAAGTTGTAGGGCCGATCCATGCCTTCGAGAGCTGGCGCCTTCAGAGACTTGTCAAACCGTGTCTCCTTCTGCTTGGCTTTGTCGGTAGTTGAAGGCTTAGACGGGCCGGCTTTTGAGCTTGTGGGGGTCGCAGGAGCTTGAGAAGGTAATGCTTCTTCTTGTGCGGGATCGTACGTCCGAAGATAAGTCTTCTCCGATCGCGTCTCGCCAGATAGAACCTCGTAGATGGAAGAAGACACCATATGGCATGGCCTGTATTTCTTGCCCCTTTTTGCTTTGGGAGGTACCACCCCCTGCGTCACTTCTTGCATAAGGTCCGGATGGACCCACATGATCTTATCACGTTCAGTCGTGAGTGGCACCAAGGTTGAGTTGCGAGCTAGTGGTAGGTTGACGACTTCCATTATTGCCTTGGGGATCGGGACCACGCCGTCTGGGACTTCTGTGGAAGAAAAGTCACCAAACTGAAGAGAGATCATGTTGGAAGATATGACCTTATCTTCAGCTTCGAGGTTGATCACTTGGCTGTTGATAAGCTGTTATATCTTCTTCTTCAGGACGATGCAGTCCTTGGTGGAATGATGCACGTACTGATGATAGAGACAGTACTTGGGATCATTGAGTTGGTTCGCCTCTACAGGACGTCGTGGTGGAGGCAATGTCAGTTTATTACCCTTCGTCAATGTGTGAAAGATGGTAATGACATCATCTTCGTCAAAGAAGAAGGTCTCCTTAGGCTTGTCGGAGGTGCCCTGAGAATTGGAAGCCCCTTTAGATGTGTCGACCTTCAGGACTTCTTTTTCTTTACCCCCACGAACAGGGATAGTTTGAGGATGCTTGCCCTTGTCTTCGGATTTAGGTATTTTCAACCCCAGTAGTTCCAGATTAGGAACGTCGTTTTCAGCAGCATCAGCGGCCCCAATAAAAGTGGGTCATGTATCATACTTATGTATGCCCAGACAAAACTTCACAGTAGAAAGGAAGTTATGTCGACAAGTATCCATAAGTTCTGAGTCTGGTATGCCGAAGGGCATCTTCAGTGCTAGCCGCCTGAATCGTTCGATGAAGGTGATGACAGACTCAGTCCTCCTTTGCTTGGTCTCGATGAGGGTGGACATACTAACATGCATGCCACTCTCGTAAAACCTGTTGAAGAACAACCTCTCCAAGTCTTTAAAAGAATTGATACAACCGTCAGGCAGACTACAGAACCATTCGAAAGCTACCCCCTGCAATGTGCTAATAAACAGCTTTGACAAAAACGGATCGTCCCTGGATAAGTGCAGAGTCTGCATGTTGAAGTATGTCATGTGTTGACAAGGAGAAGTCAACCCGTCAAATGAATTTAGTGTCAGCGGCTTGTAGTTAGGAGGGCAAGTAGCGTTCTCCTATTCAGGAGGATAAGGTTGAGATATCCCCATCGTCTGAAGCTCGTCTTTGTGTGAGATGGTGTCGAGACGGGCGACCAGGGAATCAATTACATCCTGTTGATTGAGCAGGTGTTGGAAAATGACTACTGAACGGTTGTCAGACGTCGTTGGCAAAGGACCACCCCCAGCATTTGCAAGATTCGGGGGAGGTACAACGGAGTGATACTCTTTTTGTAGTGAAGGAGGGTTGTTGCTATGAGATGGACTAGCATGAGCTGAGACATTTTGTTGAGGTGGAGGAACAGCCCCAGCAGCTTGAACCGCTATGATACTAGTCAGCATATCAGTAATCTTGGCGAATGCTGTTTCAAGACCCTCTAGCCGTTTGCTGGTCTGATCACTGGCTTCTTCAGGTATTTCTTCGTCTGCCATGTATGTAGATAACATGCGAAGATGAACAGAGAAAACAGTACAACTGGTGCTGATACTGTCTGTCTCTGAGTTGACGAGTCCCTCATCTTCAGGTAGGGGAGGTAGATAGTCGCTGTTAGACTTGGAGAGATCATCGTCCTTTGGGAGGCTACCCCCATTGTGAAGCTCATCCGCTTCAGACCCTGAGGAATACTACGTCCAGTTTGGGAGTCTTCATTATCCATACGGAATCTCGCCTTTGACCGAGTACCTATATAGACTCCTTCAGATGTGACAGCCTACTGGTCATCGGTTGGTAGACTTCTTCTCCTTCTTCTCATGGAACTGAGAGAGAAAGTTGGGTTCATGGTCCACCGTCTTTGATTGGGGCTTCCGTAAGGGGGACCCCATGAAGCCATGTTGGATGAGACACACAGCGACTTTTTATCGTCAAAAAAATGCAGCCGTCGGAATACGGACTGTCTCTGAGGCATTTTCGTTGCTTTGGAGCAGCAACAGTTGATAACAATACTGGTGCACGGATGTGTACTATGAATTGTTACGTCCTCCCTCGCTTTACGCTTATGATTTATCATGTCGCGTAGGTCAGCGGAAGGGAGTTTCGTCTTACAACCCATGTTGTATGCATTACCGAGCTTTGCATACGGATTCGTAAGGAGAGTTGGCACATCCAGACTTAGTTCATGTGCAGGGGAAACCCCCACACCTAAGTTCTGTGATGTCCTTGAAGACAGCCCCGTGCTATACGCATTGGGGCCTGTGTTTTTGCTGTGGGCGCATAGGCCTTGGAGACTGGCCTTGGGCGCATGCTTCTTGGCAGCATGTCTGAGCCTCCTTGATGTAGGCGTATAGTATGGATCCAGTGAGCCTGGACGCATAGCCTTGGGCGCATGATCCTGGATGCCCAATCTGTTGAAGACAGAAGCATTCTGATTGGGGTTATGCGCCCAAACATCCCCTTGGGCGCATGGCTTTGGGCGCATGCTCGGTGGAGCAGCGCTATTTTCTTCCAGCTTCGTCTCCTTCGTTTGTAAGCCTTGCTAGATTTGCCCAGAGTGTCGAACACCCCGATTCTTGGCATAGTAGTACTTTCCTTTGCCAAGTCTCGAACGTCGAACACTCTGTTGTTGGTTGAGCAGGAAAGAAGTCACTGGGCTAGTAGAGCCCGGAACGGTATGAGCCTTCTCCATTTGGGGATCTTCTGTGGCAGAGTCATGCGCCTATGTGACAGAGTCCTCCAGTTTTATATCTGCTATGACACTAGCAGGATATGCACAGCGAGCCTTTGGAAGCCAAGTCTTGCGAGACTTGCTTGGCTTCACTGATTTTAAGGGAGTAGAGCCATCCCTTGAGAGCATCTCTTCGAACGCCTGCTGATCAAACTTTACGATCAGCATCTTCTTCGTGCTCCCCACTTTGTCGGTATCGGATTGCGTCACCACCTTCTCGTCAGAGGAAAAGGTAGTCCCCAGCAGAGTCGCCATTTTTGTGGATGCACAAAAAAAAAAAGAAAAAATGATGTCTTTTCTTTATTGGCGCAAGGCACCACAAATCGAGTACGCCTGAGAGATCCTGCACTGAGGATCTCCGAGTACAAAAAAGAATTCTGGAGAATGGGACGATGGAGATCGAGCGGCAGTTGCTCCTTTACTCCGTTGACACTCCGATTACAAAAGTGGAAGAAAACCTAAGAAAATTGCTAACTCTCGGCTCACTGGCAAGAAGTGCAGCAATTTGGCTCTTGAAAATGCTCTCCGTTCTGTGTTTTGAAGAGGGATGAGACCCCTTTTTATAGTCGTTTCTGAGCTGGAATGATGTTATGCGTCCACATAAGGAAAATACACTGGTTTTTATATGGGCACATAGTCCTGCCTTGGGCGCATAGAGTGTAGGCGCATGCAGGCTGCGAGATCGTAGGTTGGTCGTGGTGTTGACATGGCTGCATGCTTCGGTGCACGACTGCTCGTGGAGACTGACATGGTCGTGTGCTTCGGTGCACGTTTTGATCATGGTTTTGACCGAGTCAGGCTTGGGCGCATAGCCCTGTTTCAGGCTATGCGCCCTCCTTTACAGGACGACTTGGGCGCATAGAGCTTCACAGGACGACTTGGGCGCATAGAGCTTCACAGGGTGATAGGCGCATAGGGCTTCACAGGATGACTTGAGCGCATATGTCCTCATCGGCTTGGGCGCATAAGGCTTCATTTGCTAAATTTTTCATGCTTCTACAGGTGTTTGCACCGGTGGCTAGGCTGGAAACCATCCAGCTCATTCTTGCACTAGCATGTGAGCGAGGTTGGCGTGTGCATCACATGGAAGTCAAATCCACTTTTCTGAACGGTGAGCTCAAGGAGGATGTCTACGTTGTGCAGCCAACTGGGTTCGTCGTGAAGGGTCAAGAGGAAAAAGTATACAAGCTTCATAAAGCCTTGTATGGTCTATGTCAGGCACCACGAGCATGGAACTCAAGGCTGGATGCATACTTGCTGTCACTTGGCTTCAGCAGATGCCCACAAGAGCATGCCATGTACGTGCGCTATCAGGAGAACGAGATGCTGCTTGTTGGAGTCTATGTTGATGATCTTATTATCACCGGCTCAAATCTTAGACATGTGAAGGGGTTCAGGCAGCAGATGAAAGGTGAGTTTGAGATGAGTGATCTCGGTGACCTCAACTACTACCTTGGCATAGAAGTAGAGCAAGGTACCAATAAAGTCAAGTTGAAGCAAACGGCCTACGCTAAGACGATCCTCGAGCAGACCGGGTTGTTAGAGTGCAATGCAAGCAAAATACCCATAGAAACAAAGCTGAAACTCACCAAGTCAGATACAAGCCCAAAGGTGGATGCAACACACTACCGGAGTATTGTCGGAAGTCTACGATACTTGACGCACACTAGGTCTGACATCGCATACTCCGTTGGCGTGGTGAGTTGCTTCATGGAGGCACCGGCGCAGACTCATTACGCTGCCATCAAACGGATACTGCGATATGTGAAGGGCACACTATATTATGGCCTTGAGTTTGTCAGAGGACAAGCAGAGGAGCATCTTCAAGGCTATTGTGATAGCGACTTGGCCGAAGATTTGGACGACCGCAAGGGTACCATTGGAATCATCTTCTACTTCAGTAAATGTCCGATCACTTGGACTTCACAAAAACAGAAGACAGTGGCATTGTTTTCATGTGAGGCAGAGTATATGGTGGCGTCGGCAGCAGCTTGTCAAGCTAATTGGCTGAATCGCATGGTGGAGATGATGATAGGGAGTGCAAATTGTTCAGCAAAGATACTTGTAGACAACAAGTCTGCAATTGCATTGGTGAAGAATCATGTTTTTCACGATAGAAGCAAGCATATAGATGCATGCTATCACTTTATCAGGGATTGTGTCGAGAAAGGAAAGATTGATGTGGAGTACGTGAGCAACAAAGAACAAGTTGCAGACATCCTGACAAAGGCTCTGAACCAATCCATGTTTGAAGAGCATCGTAGGAACATTGGAGTCAAAGATCTCTCAGAGTGAAGTCCGGATTAGGGGGGAGTATGTAAGCAATAATTCGGACATAGACTTAGTCCTTAGCCACTCATTCTTGTTAGTCCCGAGGCGTGGATATAGATCGAAAACAGGAGTTCAGCAAGCCTACACAGTAGGTGCCACAAATGAGGAGTTTAGCAAGCCTACACAATAGGTGCCACAAATGAGATAGATCTCAAGAACAAAGTTAGTCCTCCCTACTCATTAGGTGCCTTAAAACCTGAAGAACGAGTTATAGAGAAACATAAGAAGAAGAAGAAGAAGAAGAAGAAGAGGAGGATTAAATCTGCTGGGGTGTAAAAACAACGTTGCTCAAAGCAAGATTCGCCTCTATACGATCCGCTTCCAGGAACCAGCAAGTTCAAGTGAACTTCTGGAACGCTTGTCAGTCAATATTTTTGACTTGAACGGGCTTCCTGAACTTTACGGATTCCCTTAACTCTCTTCTTTGGTACATCTTAGAAAGAAGGCAAGGGGGCTCTATTTATAGAGTGGAGTGAGGCCTCACAATCTCTCATATCCGATGTGGGACTAAAACACAAATACTCTAAAATAGAGTTTGATGTTTTACATCATCCGACAATCAACATAGTCGAGTGCTAGCCCACGCCTTCCCCCCGAACTCTCCCGTACATGCACGAGACAACCTGGAATCCGTATTGAGTCCGAGCCCGCACAACAAAAATCAACTTACGTCCTTGTTGGAATTAATCATTTTTCTCTTAGTAAAATCACCCACATGGTTCCCTCCTTAGTGTCACCACCCCATGTGCATATCCCAACAACACATACTCATATATATGTTGAGATAACTCATGGTGCTTTTCCAATGTGGGACTAAACTTTACAAAGCATGTTGAGAGCAAACTCTCTTCATGTCAAGGAGCAAGAGCACCAACAATCCCCCACATATCTCATTATATATATGTGTCTAGGGTTGAGTGTTTCCCACAGTAACTGTCCATTTTGCATTAGGATAGATGTCGCTGATGACTTGAATCTTCCCGCATGGGTCAAATAACAGTATGATACAAGAATGGACTAAGCCTTGAATTCTGTACCATAGCTATAATTCTTTCCACTCACATAATGTAGTTATCTGTGCTTCTGAGTGCACATTAAAGGCCATATGCCAGCCTGGTTTCGGTGTATGTATTTTGGGTGTCTACAAGTTTACCCTTAAGAGAGGGCCTGTATCTCTATCCATACACTCTAGGTGAGTTCTTTTAAAGAGTCCTTGGCATGAAGCCTTGCGCTTCCGTGCGGTGCTACGCCGCTATGACATGGCTTAAAGCCGAGGCTTTATCCCTAACTGGGTACCTCATCGTAGAGTCATACTACTGTAGCATGAGGTCACAAGCCTCTTTGTAGTGCCAAACTACCCAGAATGAAGCCTTGTGCTTCCGTGCGATGTTACGCCGCTATGACATGGCTTGCGAAGCCAAGGCTTTACCCTACCTGGTACCTCTTCGTGGTGTCATGCTACTGTAACATGAGGACACTGGCCTCTTTGTAGTGCTGTCTACCACTCTTCATTTATAATATACAGCATTAGGCTACCTGCCTATAAGCGGTGCTACGTCGCAGTGACATGGCTTGCTAAGCTGAGGCATTACCCCTACCTGGGAACCTCATTGTGGTGTCACCCCACTGTAGCATGGAGTCCATGAGCTCCTTTGTAGTACTGCGCTACCGTGCTTCATGTAAAGCACAACATACATTCACTCTGTCTGAGAACTCATTAAGGCGTTTAAGCCATCCTCTCCACAGGACATGTCTGCAGAGAACTGTAGTAGACAACAGTGGTTATGGGTTCGTATCCCTTCCATGTCCCTCAGGACTATGTACCCACTGTTACCTGATATTTTCCCAATCAGTGGTCCTTCCTTGAACCAAAAGCTAGATGCCTAGTAGATTTCTCTTTGAACTAATAGCATAAAACTTTATGGTAGAATTACACAGATACAATATCAGAATGCTTTCAAGCCTATTTTTTTTACTGTGTCATCGACCAGCTGGCGCTTGAGGCCCTTTGTGAACGGATCCTCCAGGTTCTCCTGGCTCCGAACATCAATTACAGCAATAGTTTTCCTTTTAATGAGATCGTTTATTGCTCTGTGCTTCAGCCGCACAGTTCTCTTCTTCCCGTTGAAGAGGTCATTTGATGCTACTGTTGTAGTCGCCGGGTTGTCACAGTATATCGGTACCGTCGGTATCTGAGCTCCAACCACTGGAAGATTATACATGAGCTCCCGAAGACATTCTGCTTCATCTGCTGCAGCTTCTAGTGCATAGAACTCAGATTCTATGGAGGAACGAGAGAGTATAGTCTGCTTCTTCGACTTCCACGATATAGCAGCTCCACCCAAGGAAAAGATGTATCCACCTGTGGATCTCTCGCTCTCCACCTCTGAACACCAACTAGCATCACTAAAGCCTTCCACTACTGTCAGATACCTGCTGTAGTGCAGTGCATATGTCTGAGTCTTCTTGAGATATCTCATCACCCGCTTCACAGCTTTCCAGTGCTCAATGCCTGGGTTGCTTGTGAACCGACTCAGCATTTCCACGGCGAAAGCTATGTCAGGCCTTGTGGCAGTAGTTGTGTACATCAAACTCCCGATAATGCTAAAATACTCCAGCTGCCTGACGCTTTCCCTCGAATTTGGCTTCAGCTTCTGATCACACCTGTATGGCGTATCGATCCCTGGAAGACCCTGATACCCGTAGCGTGTGAGCATCTTCTCAATGTAATGAGATTGTGACAGCGCCACTCCAGTGTCTGTCCGGATGTTCTTTATGCCCAAGATGACATCTGCATCCCCCAAGTCCTTCATACTGAACTTGGTTGAGAGGAACTTCTTTGTCTCCGTGACATTACCTATATCCGTTCCTAGGATTAGCATGTCGTCCACGTACAGACAAACGATGACTCCTCTTCCATCAGCGAAATTCGTGTAAACACACTTGTCTGTCTCGCTAACTCTGTAGCCATTTGATCTAATAACTTTGTAAAACTTTTCATGCCACATCTTGGGAGCTTATTTCAAACCGTACAATGATTTCACCAACTTGCAGACTTTGTCTTCAAGACCTTTGACGACAAATCCATCTGGCTGTTACATGTGTATCTCTTCGGTCATATCGCCATTCAGGAATGCTGTCTTTACATCCATCTGATATATCACCAACTTATGTATTGCTGCTAGAGCAATTAACATTCTGATGGTGGTCATCCGCGCTACAGGAGCGTATATGTCAAAGTAGTCTATCCCCTATTTCTGAGAAAATCCCTTAGCTACCAGCCTGGCCTTGAACTTGTCAATAGTTTCATCTGCCTTCATCTTCTTCTTGAAGATCCATTTACATCCGATGGGTTTTGCTCCTTCAGGTGGATCTACTAACACCCATGTGTTATTGGAGGTGATAGAGTCATACTCGTCATTCACTGCCTCCTTCCAGAAGATAGCATATCTGGTCTTCATCGCCTCATCATAGGTAAGCGGATCGGCTTCTACATGATAGGTGACAAAGTCATCTTCGAAGTCCTTTGGTCTCCTCACTCGCTTGGCTGACGGCTCTTCGAGTTCTGGTTCAAACGTTATTTCATCAACAATAATTTCTTCTTGGACTACGACATCGTTGGAAACCTCAGCTTCCTTTGCACTATCATTATTCTCTAAAATGTCCGCGAGGACAATATTTTTGTGTCTTGTAAACTTGTCTTCAAGTACTCCGCGTCACGAGATTAGATGACATGGTTAGACTCCAAGTCAAGGAATCTTCGAGCGTTACTCTTCTTGGCATACCCCAAGAAGATCGTCTTCGTAGTCCTTGTTCCGAGTTTCTGAATCTTCAGATCCGAAAGTTTTACGTATGCCAGACACCCCCACACTCGAATGATATTCAAGTTGGGTCTGACTTTGAACCAGAGTTCATGAGGAGTAATATCAGAAGTTGCATACGACACTATGTTCAGAATAAATGTGGCCATCAATGCAGCTTCTCCCCAAAAGCACTTTGGAAGACCCGCAGTTAACAACATTGAGTTCATCATCTCTGTCAACGTTCTGTTCTTCCTTTCTGCTACTCTGTTGGACTGAGGAGAATACGGAGCAGTAGTCTCGTTGATGATTCCATGTTCTTTGCAGAACGATGTGAAATCATGAGATCGATATTCTCCGCCTCGATCACTCCTCAACCTCTTAAGTTGTTGTCCAGTTTGCCTTTCAGCTTCATCCCTGAACTCCTTGAACTTCTCGAATGCTTCGTTTTTTGTTTTTATCAAGTAGACGAACGCGTACTTTGAGAAGTCATCGATGAAGGTTATGAAATACTTCATTCCGGCCTTCGTGGAGAATTGTTTGAAGTCTAAGATATCGGAGTGCACCAACTCCAGAAGATCTGTGCTTTGATTGACCCGATGAAAGGATTTCCTTGTGATCTTAGTCTGAGCACACACTTCACATTTCTCCATCTTTCCCCCACATTTGGAGATAAGTCCTAGACTAAACATTTTATTTATCCTTTTACAATGGATATGTCCTAGTCTATTATGCCACAACTCAAGAGTATAAGCAGAATTGGAAATTGCATTAATGTTCTCCGACTGGGTTACAAGCTGGAGTTTAAACATTCCTTCGGTATAGAAAGCTTTTTCGAAGTACATTTCTTTCAGGGACATCACCATCTGACCAGCATTGATGTCCATCCTCAGGCCTGTGTTGCAGAACATGCCTCCAGAGATCAGGTTCTTGGCAATCATGGGAACATGCTTCACACCTTGAAGCGTCAGAGTTTTCTCGGATGTCAGCTTCAGCTCCACCATCCCGATCCCTTGAACTTCAGCTTGTACCTGGTTTGCCACCATCACCTACTCAGAGGTTTGCTGGTATGTGGTAAACTATTTCTTTCTTGAGCAGATATGGCAGGTGGCACCAGTGTCTACCCACCAGTCAGAGTCAACCACCACCGAAGTGACCTGAGCAATTATAGCAATACCGTCAGTAATCAATGAAAACTTATTAGGCTTACCTTGTTGTGACTGCTTGGACTTGGATCTACATTCACTCTTGTAGTGGCCCTTCTTGCCACAGTTAAAACAAGTCACATTAGACTTGGGCTTCTTCTGTTTGAAAGACGGTCCCTTCACTTTCAGATTAGTGAAGTCTTTCTTGTGGTGAGAAGCCGCCTGCTTCCCCTTGGAGTCTCTCGTCTGCACCAGATTG
The DNA here is from genome assembly GCA_029216955.1 of Iris pallida. NCBI lineage: Eukaryota > Viridiplantae > Streptophyta > Magnoliopsida > Asparagales > Iridaceae > Iris > Iris pallida. The sequence continues at coordinate 8,336,943 of JANAVB010005797.1, read as the reverse complement.
GCCTCGGCCAATTGTTTGGACAAAGCATCCATCTTCTGTTGAGAATGCATCTCGTCCTCAACGTGGATTTCTTGCAAGAGATCTTCCAGACTAATCTCGAGTGTCTTCCGATGCATTCTTGCATAGAACATATTCCATCCAGCAGGAAGTTTCGAGACGATCCCTCTAACGACAAACTTGTCGACGAGGGGCATCTTTTCATCGTCCAGTTTCTGACGAAGTTTCAGAAACTCCTTCACTTGAGGAAGCATCGCCTTCTCGTCTTCAAAGAGCCACTTGTGATATTTTTTGACAAAAAATATCTTGCTCCTGTTTTTGTCTTTCTCGTACAGCTTTTCTACAGACTCCCATATTTCTCTAACACTATCCTTCTTTGAGTAGGATTCTGCCAGGGAATCCTCCATAGCATTTAGGATTAGAAGCCTACAAATGCTATTCTCCCTTCTCCATTTGGCCTGAAGTTTAGTAGCCGTAGTTATAGCGGCAACAGACCCATTATCTGGAACAGTAGGTTCCTCTTCAAAGAGCACGTGATCAACGTCTCGGAGTTGAAGGGTGAGAAAGACCTTCCTCTTCCAGACTTGATAATGCTCTCCATCAAACTTTTCTAACTTGCAGTAGTCAGTTTGGAGGAGTGAAGCATTAATGTTTTCCATCGTACTAATCTTGTTTTGAGATTGTTAGTCCTGAGGCATGGATATAGATGGAAAACAGAAGTTCAGCAAGCCTACACAGTAGGTGCCACAAATGAGGAGTTTAGCAAGCCTACACAGTAGGTGCCACAAATGAGAAGTTTAGCAAGCCTACACAGTAGGTTCCACAAATGATATAGATCTCAATAACAAAGTTAGGCCTCTCTACTCAGTAGGTGCCTTAAAACCTGAAGAATGAGTTACAGAGAAACAGAAGAAGAAGAAGAGGAGGATTAAATCTGCTGGGGTGTAAAAATACCGTTGCTCAAAGCAAGATTCGCCTCTATACGATCCGCTTCCAGGAACCAGCAAGTTCAAGAGAACTTCTGGAACGCTCGTCAGTCAATATTTGTGACTTGAACGGGCTTTCTGAACTTTACGGATTCCCTTAACTCTCTTCTTTGGTGCATCTTAGAAAGGAGATAAGGGGGCTCTATTTATAGAGTGGAGTGAGGCCTCATCATCTCTCATATCCGATGTGGGACTAAAACACCAATACTCTAAAATAGAGTTTGATGTTTTACATCATCCCACAATCAACATAGTCGAGTGCTAGCCCACGCCTTCCCCCCGAACTCTCCCGTGCATGCACGAGACAACCTGGAGTTCGTGTCGAGTCCGAGCCCGCACAACAAAAATCAACTTACGTCCTTGTTGGAATTAATCATTTTCCTCTTAGTAAAATCACCCACATGGTTCCCTCCTTAGGGTCACCACCCTATGTGCATATTCCAACAACACATACTCATATATATATGTTGAGATAACTCATGGTGCTTTTCCAATGTGGGACTAAACTTTACAAAGCACGTTGAGAGCAAACTCTCTTCATGTCAAGGAGCAAGAGCACCAACAATTCTTGTGGTACCCTTAGAATAGGTCTACAAAATCATGCATGTCCACAAGTAGGGAGGGTACATATCCTAAAATTTAGTTCCATGAGCATGTTAGTTACTTATTTTTTCTTGTATATAAGTAGCAGTTCGTATGTAGTTGAACCATTGAGTTGAATATAAGCTTTATTCTCCATTATCTTAGAAGAGTGTTTGTTTGTCTCCTTTTTGTATCACAAACACACATTTGTTTGTGCGATCCTTTAGAAGTCAACATGCCTTAGCAATGGTTCATTTGGGAGGTTCACCTTTGGCGGCCGAAGAACTGGGATTACAACTTACTATGGAGCTTTGCAAGAGGAAGCACATTTATCTTGTCATTATAGAAGGTGACTACAAGATATTGGTGGATTCCATCCGGCAAAGAGAACTGGACATTCTATGGCATGCAAGGCATGTTATTGAAGAAGGAAGAGAGGCAATGAATCAGTACTAGAGTATATCATTCCAATTCATTCCTAGATGTGCCAATATGGTGTCACACTATTTAGCTGTTCATGCTTTGTTTCACAATGATTTTGACTGTTTATGGGTTTCCGATGAAACTCCAATATGTATCAGGGAACATATCCTTTCTGATATGTCTAATTTTGTCCTATATGATAATGAATGATGTTTTTATTCTGGTTCAAAAAATAAGTTATGCAAGAATAAGTCGAGTCAATCTAGGTCAATCTTTAATCAATAATTGGTTTATTTTCCTTCCATATTTAGGATTAGACTAAAATTAGGGTTTATTACATATTTTTCAAGCAATATATATATATATATATATAAAGACATGATTGTAAGAGTTATTTATCTTCAGTAATATTACTCCTTTTAAATTGGATTTTTTTCTCTATTTCTAATGGATTATAGTGCCTGTGAATTCAATAAAATGTTTGTGGATTCGAACATCTATAATATTAATTTTGACAATGTTGATTATCTTTTCCATATTAATTCACTCGTACTCAACCGCTTTTCGCAAGCTTATGCTATTGTGGAAAATACCTATTATATCTACTCTAAACGTCTCAATCTATTGGAGTGGCACTAGAGATCAACAATAACACCTCCTCCCCCCATCCCGCCATGTTTGTTTATGTAGGCAGGAGGAGTCTTCATCAAACATTCAAGAGATCCCTAGACTTCCAGTCAACTCTACATCTAGTCCATATTGTCCGGTAATGGTTACTTGTATCCGTCAGTCAGAACAAAACATGCTCAAATTGATGCCATGTTAAATTTTGTATCTTGTTCAATAACACAATCCAAGAAGATCATACTCATATGAAGCATGCAAGTTGCAATAACATCTAGGAAGTATAGACTTTCCAACGTAGGACGAAGAACCAAGAAAATGGGCCTAGACTGGATGTGCAACAACCTATGAAACAGTAACACTCAAAAATTATGACTGTGTCATGTCGAACACATATCAGATACTCGTGGACATGTATCCCACACTCCACAAACACTTTAAATTATACTAGAACACTAAGAAAAAGGTGACGGTACGTAGGTGTCCGTGTAGCATAGGCAACCATATAACCTTCAGATGAAGACCAGGTAGCTAGTCTTTTCCGTCCCCTCCCCTGCCCGGATCCTCCACTAATAAGGCCCAGATGAAAATGCTTCCTTTGATGGTACAAGTTGCACAAAGTGCTCTATTTTGCGTATAATGTGCTGCATTATTTAGTTTTAATTAGTTTTAAATACCAAACCAGATTGGCTGGTTCTACCGGTTGTAACTTTTTTGGACCGGATTAGTGTTGACCTACTGTTTTTTAAAAACCAATTGTAAACGAATATTTTGTAAAAATCAATGTCCAGAAAGGATTGAACTAGACCACTTTGGTTAATTCGACCAATGGTTGAACCAACTAGTTGAAGCGATTTGATCAAACTTAGTGCTTTGTCTGGATCGATCTCCGATCCGATTTTTAAAACACTGCTTTTAATGTCGGTATTGTAAGACAACTCGATTCTTTCTATTATGATATCTTCATGCATGGACCTGCAGTATCGAAACACAGACACTCCCGAATACACTAGTACTTGCCGTAACTGTAGGAAATGATAATGTCTTATTTCATTGATTGGAGCTGATTACAATATATATAATGTCTACACTATTGGGCTTTTGGGCCATATTTACAACAGCTACACAAATATAATCTAACACCCCCCCTCAAGTTGGAGCATGCAAGTCACAAATGTCCAACTTGCGAAGTAAAGAATCAAACACATGTTTTCCAAGGGGCTTAGTGAAGATGTCAGCCAGTTGGGAAGAGGTAGAAACATGCGAAGCTATCACGGTGCCATCCCTAATAGCATCGCGAACAAAATGCAAGTCCACCTCAATATGTGCCCTCATGAAATACCGGGTTCTGAGCCAGGTGCAGGGCCGACTGACTGTCACAATACACCTGCATAGCAGACTCCTGGCGAACTCCCAAACACACCAATAACTCCTTCAACCATTTCAACTCACAAACAAGCGCAGCAAGAGATCGGTATTCAACTTCAGCGGAAGATCGTGAAACAGTTGGTTGTTTCTTGGTCTTCCAAGAGATAGGAGACCCCCCCAGAAACACCAACCAGCCTGTAACAGAGCGAAGAGTCAAGGGACAACTGGCCCAGTCGGAATCACACCAACCAGAAAGACGGAGATCACAATCAGCTTTCAAAAGAATACCCTGTCCCGGTGCATTTTTGAGATATCTGACAACTCGCAAAGCTGCATGCCAATGATCTTGTCGAGGCTCCTATAAGAATTGAGACAATATATGCACGACATAGGCTAAGTCAGGGCGAGTAAATAATAGATAAATCAACCTCCCAACCAGCCTCCTATAAGTCTCAGCATCCGCCATCTTTGGATCGAACTAGTCGATTCTGCCAGCTTGTGATTCGGCTCTGTGGGAAAGCCAGCAGGTCGATACCCCATCAAGCCACATTCTGAAATGATGTCCAAAGCATATTTTCTTTGACACAAGAAAATTCCTTCTGCACTCCGAGCCACCTCTATGCCAAGAAAGTACTTCAATACACCAAGGTCCTTCATGTGAAAGCAAGAACTAAGGTACTTTTTGAAATCATCTAAAGAACCTGAATCATTACCAGACACAATCATATCATCCACATAGATCAAAACATGCAACTCTACATTCCCTTTAAAAAGAGAGAAAAGAGAATAATCTGAATGAGATTGAATAAATCCATAGGATATCAGAGAGGCAGCAAGCTTAGCAAACCAACAACGTGGTGCCTGTTTCAATCCATATAGAGACTTACGCAGGCGATACACTTTGTTGGGTTCACTATACGAAAAACCTGGCGGCAACTTCATATAGACTTCCTCTGTCAGATCTCCATAAAGAAAAGCATTGTGCATATCCATCTGGTGAAAGTTCAGCCTCTCACAGCTGCAACAGCCAGGAACGCCCGAACTGTAGGCATCTTAGCTACCGGGGCAAATGTCTCCGAATAGTCGATCCCCTCAACCTGATGATTTTCGAACACAACCAGCCTTGCCTTCAAGCGCTCAACACTGCCATCTGAGTTGTACTTTATTTTGTACACCCATCTGCTGCCCAATGCTTTCTTTTCAGGTGGCAAATCAACAAGACTCCATGTCCCATTATCTTCCAGAGCTTGTATTTCAGTTTGCATAGCCGCACGCCAGCCTGAATCTCGTGAGGCCTGGCGATATGAAGTAGGCTCAATACCTGCAGTAATAGCTGTAAGAAAATTTCTGTGTCCAGCAGAAAATATGTCATAACTCAGAAATTGTGTTAGAGGATACAAAGTACCTGAGGAAGTGACGGGAACAGATGAACTGAGGTGAAGGGGGGACTTTTACTTCGAACAACATTCGTCACAAAATTCTGTAATCGTACTGGCTGTGATTTCCTCCTCATTCCTCTACCCAAGACAATCTCGTCGGGTACCTCTGGCAACACTGTATCCCCTGTATCATCAGTAGTACCGGCATCGGCCCCAACGGCCTCTCCTGTCAATACTTCTACATCTGCCGGTGTATCCTCGCCACCCGGGGCCAAGCCGCCATTAACCACTTCGACTTCGGCAACCGCAGCCGGCACCATCCCAAAAGCCTGTATATCGTCTCCAGGCACCTCAACACATTCATGTCGTGTCGCAAAAGACAGGTCGCTAGCAGAGTCACACCCGGGGAACTCTTTTTCATAAAAAGTAACATCACGGGACATAAAAAATTCTCCAGTCTCTAAATCATACAGCTTCTATCCCTTTTTATCAAGAGGATACCCAACAAAGATACATTTTCGACTCCTGCTGGCAAATTTTTCATGTCTGGATCTCAAATCATACGCATAGCATAGGCAACCAAAAATACGAAGATGATCATACGAAGGAGCCGAACCATATAAAACTTCATAAGGGGACTTAAAATGCAAGACACTAGAAGGTGTTCTATTTATCAAATAACATGCACCCAGAACACATTCCCCCCAAAAATCCACAGAAAGAGAACCCTGAAATCTCAATGCCCTGGCTACATTTAAAATATGTCGATGCTTTCTTTCCACCCTTCCATTCTGTTGTGGTGTCCCTACACAGGATGTTTGGAACAATATACCTTGAGATGAAAAATAATCTCGTAAATAATTAAATTCAGTGCCATTGCCACTCCGCACACGACGTATGTCAGCCCCAAACTGACGCTTCACCATAGCAATAAATTTAAGAAACATAGAATAAACAACACACTTATCCTTCAATAAGATAACACAAACAGCTCTAGAAAAATCATCCACTAAAGTCAAAAAGTATCGTGCCCCACTAGATGACTGAATACGATATGGTCCCCACAGATCACAGTGTATAAGTTCAAAGCATCTCAAAGCACGACTACTACTATCAGAAAAAGCATCACGAGTCTGTTTAGCTTGATGACAAATATCACAAGCCCTATGAGAAAACACACTACTACCGGAGAGAAAAGGTAAAGTATGCATTACTGTATCTGAAGGATGCCCCAGTCTACTATGCCAAACCTCCGAATCACTCTCTCTGCAAGCTAGGATCATCGAAGCCAAAGAAGCTGGAACCTCTCCCAAGAAGTAAAGTCCACCCCTTTGTTCACCTGCTCCAATCACCATCCTCGTACGTCGCGGTCCTGAACAAAACATAAATCAGGAGTAAATAACATATCACAATTTTTGGCAACAATCAATTGAGAGACTGAAATCAAATTGCAAGTCAATATCGGAACATAAAGAACATCCGTCAGCACCAATGAAGCAGTCAAAAACACTTTGCCTCTCAGAATAGCTGTAGAAGCATGGAATTTCACGATCAGAAATCCTATGCGCTAAACACTACATACGCCAGGGAGTTTAGACAAAGTACTTTGACACAGCAAAACAAGAATATAGACATTAAAAGAAGATTTTTATTTCATATAAACGTCTATTACATGTCTTAAAAAGGGCTATACAAAGGAGAACTTCTACAAAAAGAAAGGACCCTAAGTCTACAGCCGGGCGCAGCAGCCACCATGCGCTCCCAGTCAGGCACATCCCACCATGTGCTCCCAGCCAGGAGCAGCAGCCACCATGCGCTCCCAGCCGGGAGCATCCTTTCAGCAGCTCAGTTATGTGCATCTTCAGTTATGTGCATCCCTTCAGCAGCTCAGTTACGTGCCACTCTTCCAGCCAGGCTCACCGCCATCTAATGCTTCGATTAAATGAAGCATTTATTGAGCAGAACGAGGGTGGCAATCAACCCTCTAGCTAGAGGAAGAGCTCTCCAAACTGAGGAAGAGAAGAGCACCGCAAGTCAACCTGTGGCCAGGGGAGGCTTCAAAAGAGCCTCCAAAGACCAAGGAAGACCGCAATCGAAACAGCGGCTAAAGGAGCAGCTTTCAACACAACCAGAATAGGAAACACCCACTCTGACAGAAGAAAGAGCCCCCAAAGCCCGCAGCATCGCAATTCTGATCTGCTGCTCTTTCCACATAACGGAGACGAGGCTCGAGCATCCCAATCTTTGGATGCAACAGGCACCTTCCGCCTGCCTCAGAAGCCCTCGACTCCGACTTTTGGATGTAACAGTCACCTTCAAGTGCATCAATGAAGACATTGCGTCGCATCTTCACCCTCGAGAGCATCTCGTCAACAGAATGAGCTCGAGTAAACAAGTTTATTTCGGAAGGACGTAAGAGAACGAAAATCAAACTCTCTCCATGCCACTATTTATAGGCCGGGCAAATCAAACCCATGCGCCAAGTGGATGGCTCTCCGAATCCTGTGCAATAAATTTACATTAAATGGATGAACCTGACGCTTCGAATTCAGCTAAGTCAAAAATGCTATTTAAAGCACTCGAAGAACGTAACAGTCACACCAAAAGATGTGTCAAGCAGAGCGGATGCGCTGGCCAGACCGCACATCACACAGACGCGCCCCTCAGCACCAAGCGCTTCACAAGCATGCGCCCCCATACGGCCCCATGCGCCTAGTGGAACGCCGATCGATGCGCCCACTCGACAACCCATCACCTGTCAAAGAACATTAAATGCTGAAGTCTGACAGAGTTGGCAGCACGTCCCCCGAAGACTGCAGTTGACAGCTTTTTCAGAAAACGAAGTGTCGCCGACGTCAGCATCATCATTACTTCCCTCCAGCGGTTACAAGCCACGTGGCCGCCCAACCATCTCGCATGCGCCTCCGCAGCCATGCGCCCAAAGCTCTACAAGCGTCTCAAAAGCCATGCGCCTTAGACTTTTCTCTGATCCCTAAAGACAGAAGTAAAGTCACTACTGAAGCTCTACATGCGCCTCAAAAGCCATGCGCCTCAGACTTTTCTCTGATCCCTAAAGACAGAAGTAAAGTCACTACTGAAGCCTCGCATGCGCCTTAAAAGCCATGCGCCCCAAATTGTTCGTGACTCCCAAAGGTCACGAGCCAAAGTCTCCTCATGCGTCCAATCCTAGGCGCATCCTACCAGATTATTCTCCACCAAATCCGAGATCTTCGAGCCATGGGCCTACGACACGTGTCCTTTGACTCAATTCACCCAAGATCTCAGCAACAGAAAGATTCTCCCCCAGCTACGTACCAGCCCACAACAGCAGCATGAAGAATTCAACTCCTCAATCAGGGCGCATCGTCCATGCGCCTCCATCAGTAATCACCACGTGGCGTCCCCGCGTCCAGGCGCATCCTACATATGTGCTTATGAGCAGCCAGCCTGTAGACTATAAATAGAGGGATCATTTCCTTCTTCCACACACACACAGAGACACATATACATAGACAGACAGAGACGTCGCACAACCAGAGAGGCAGCTACAGACACTCAACGTCTTCTTCCTCTCCATCAGCTCCAGCACCCAGAGCAACTCAGACCTTCAGAGAACCGATAACCGTCGTCAGATCGTCAACGGAGTCAACGTATTACCACTCGCTCCATCGGCACTAGGGACCCAGATTAAACAAAAGTGTACTCCTAGGACTACGTCTAAGTCCTACATTGTAACACTGTTCTGTTTGTATTAAAATTACATCAAAAGATTTTAATGGCAAACAAGCTGGTGACTCTGCTGGGGACCTCTTTCTCCTCCACCGAGAAAGCAGTATCGCAATCCGACGACGTGTCGGCTCCTCCCACAAGACGCTCGTCGTACGCCTCAATCAACAGGCGTATGAAGAGTTCATCTCTGAAGGCAGTGTGAGCCCTTCGAAGCGGCTGCCGAAGCCGAAGAAGACTCGCCAAATCTGGGTGCGCAAGGTCGACGCCTCTGGCACCACCACCGAAGGGGATGCGCCGATCCAGCCTTCCCTTCCTGCTGACGTCCTCAGCAACCAAGATGCGCCCACCGGTACAGCTCATCTCTCGGGGAAACATGCGGCTGACCACATTCCCCAGCCATCTCCCTCTCAGGCAAAAAAGATGCGTCGACGGAGCAGGGGCGCAGCTAATGCCCCGCACATCGCCTCTGATGCGTCACAGAAGGTCTCTGTCTTTGACAGACTCACTCGCTGTAGTGGCAAGGAGAATTTGGATTCTGAGTACTACGCGCCCCAGCGGCCTAGTACGAAGAAGTCCAAGGCAGCACGGGCCATGCGCCCCAAACGTGCTATGCCAGCAGCAAACCAGAAGCATGTGCTAACAATCATGCACGCTGCTGATGGTAAGCTGTATAAGGTCGACTCAGGTGCTTCTGCGCCAGAAAAGAGCCGACCTTCAAAGTCCTTGTCTCACTTGGGCGCACTTGTTGCGTTTACAACCAAGTCGAGCAGGGCAAACCCAGTGGTCTTGAACTCCCGTGCCTCCTCTGGTTGTGCGTCTGAGGTCCGTTCAAGTCACTTCAAATGTTGTTCTCCTACTACTGATCTGAGCACCTGTTTGGTGTTGGATCAGGGGGTGCCGTATTCACTTGACCACCCCGGCGCTTGGCCTTGCCATACGCCTGAAGGGGGTGCAAAAGTGGCACTCTCCTCCAACGATCTGCGTAACATGATCACTCACAAACGCCGGTCAGGAGAGTCGACTGACAAGCACGATGTGCCCCCCACATGTCACACTTGTGCTGTAGTCACCATCAACTGCTGTTGTAAGTCAGCAGTCCCACCAAGACAGTCGGTGTTCCAGCGGCTGCAGTCATCGACACCCCTCCGACGTCGCCTCGGAAAGAAAGTGTCAACAAAAGAGGAGCCAGAGGTTGCTTCATGCAATGTAATCTCCAACTCCTCGTCAGTCCGAAAGGCGACTGGCAATTCCTCGTCCAAGAGCCAGCCGAGGAAAACCAAGACAACCGTCTCGTCCTCCGGAGTGTTCGAAGGCACTCGGGGCAGGAAGAAGATCTTGGAGGAATCTGGAGGTAGTCAAGCCCTTGTTGATCCTCCTTCCGAAAATGAGGGTGTCCTCCAAAGCACAGCTGGGGTGGACCTTCATCCTCAAGGCGAAGTCAGCCTCCCCAATATAGCCGGGGGTCGTCTAGCCCCTGTGGACCTGCATCTCGAAGATGAAGAAGTCCTTCAAGACATGACTGGAGGTAATCAGGCCCTTACGGATACTTCTCCCGAAGACGAAGGCGTCTTCCAAAACTTAGCTGGGGGTAGTCTAGCCCCTGCGGATCCGAGTCTCGAAGACGAAGAAGTCCTCAGGAACATACCTGGGGGTAGCCAAGACGAAGCTCCGGGAAAAACAACTCCTCTACAGGAGAGTGAGGCTGAAAGCGAAGCTTCAACCGAGCCATCTGACTCCAGTCGTGTCATGACAGTCTACATGACTGGGGGTGACGCCGAGTCGGATGCGCCACCAGCGGACCTCGTCCAGCGCATGGATACCCTGGAGGGAGGACTCAAAACCCTCTCTGTCTCCATGCAAACACTGACTCAAGCAGTAATTGAGATACGGTCAGCTTTGGCCAGGACACCTTCTACCGGTCCCGACCCAGGGGCCAATGGAGAGTCAAGTTGTAATAACTACTAAATAATATTAATACTATTGTCATTTTTTTTTTCATACATTTGTACTAACATCATATAATTGTACAAGTATAAAAAAAATAAAGAGAAGAAGAAATTTTTTTTATAAACAAATAAGTAAACAAATATATGTATATATATATATATATATATATATATATATATATATATATATTTCATAATTAGATGACCATAATTTCAAATTTATATTCAATAGGAACTTTTCACTTTGGACACCCATATAATTTTAAGTTTTGGAAGGGGGATTAGTGTAAAATTTTACCCATGGAAAAGCAAAACAATTGGACCCATGGATTTTTCTTTCGTATGACTCAACTCAATGGGAAGGAAGAGCTGGCTTCATCTTCTCCTTCCCAAGTTCCCACAAGCCACTTGGCTATGTGAGGAAGAAAACCCAACAAACACCATTATTTTCTTATTCCCTTCCTCCTCTATTTATTCCTTCCCCTTCACTTCTCTTCACCCCACTCCTACTGCCACTACTACAAACTGCTACTGCTGCTACTGTGCGCTGCCGCCCGGACCCGTCGCCTCCGCCCTCTGCCCGGACCCGCTGCCGCCGCCGACCACACGCCGGCCACCCGCGCCCGACGCCGGCCACCTCCGCCACCTCCAGCACCATCTCCATTTCTATCTCCTCTTCTTCAAATTAGGTATAATTCCAAAAATCCCTCCCAATTTTCTCCAAAATACTAGACCTAGAATTATTTCCTAGAAATAATTATATATATAATTGTTGATATCTAATTTAGGGTTGGAATTGGGAAAGAAACAGGAAAACCTAGGTCATCCTCGACAAAGGCAAGTCCTCATTCCTTCTCATATTTGGTTCAATTCAATAATGATTTCTTGTTTGACACTAGGAATTTATATTCTGATTTTGGTTATTAAAATTAAAAAGTAATTGACATGGAACATAGAATATATGGACATGAATCTAGGAGTCGATTCATATAGAAATATATGGGTGTCAGTATTAATTGCTAATGAATTTATATTCTGAATTTTGTATATGTTAATAATCCTTTTATCAAATTGTATGTTTACATTTTTAGCTCATCAAACTCCTAATTCATATGTAAATTAAGGATGTTGATATCACCTATACATAAACTTGAAATACTTGGTCTAGTTTAAATGAAGTTATATAGGTAATTATGTTTTATATGTGTTTTCTCGACACGTACGATTCTGTCCATAATTATTTTATACCAATGTTTGAGGCATTTTACCGCTACCTAGTCAAAACTAGTATATTTTGGACACCGGACATATAGGAGGCATAGGTATCAAGTTTTAGGCTTGTCATAAACTTTAAATCTCTTGGGTAACCTTGATTAAGGCCGAATACATGTTCACGTATCATGTTAATTTGGGAATTGATCAAACACGTATGGGTTTTCATTTTCTTGTTCTAATTAGTAATGTGTTGCACATTCTATAAATGTCAGCATCACAAGTGCACCTTACACTTACACGCATGATTATGAAGAACTTTTAAGTCACAAAATTGTTTAATTTTAACTATAGGCTTATGTATAAGATCCTTGGGTATTTTGACTCTCTATATATTAGGTTATGTTGCTTACAATTAGAACTGCGAGCCCTCTCCTTCCTCCTCTTGAATTTGTTCATGTTGACCATTTAATTTTCTTGTAATATTATGATTTATGTTCTGAAATTCTTTGAAATTCGTGATAAATCCAACATCATGAAAAATGTAATACAATTTAGGCTTAAAATTTGGTATGGGCACAACCATGTACATATTGGACACAAGGTTTAGGACACAACAAGAACGTACTCTTCGAATTCGGAAAATTTTTGTGAATAACATAGGCAAGCTCTCCACAACCTTTCTTGTTATTTTCATGCCATTTTTAATTAATTAAAATTCTGGAATTATTTTGAATAATATGAGGGACCTTTGAGTCTAATATTTAATAGAAGGTTATTCACGAACACTCTACATCAATTTTGGGGTTTACAATAATCACATGTATATGGTTTCTACATTTTTTGCATGGATTGTAGTTGCACATGTTAACTTGGAATGAGGAAATCATAATTTGAACATGCATTTCAACTATGTCCATATTCATATTATATGCAATCATTGCACTTTAACAAGATTAATTTGTTAGGATACATCTTTAGAGTGGCTTTCCATGCAAGTTCACATATAGACACATGCATACTAAATTTCAAAAGTACTTGGTCCGATATGTGGTTGTCTTTCATGAAAGTACATATAAGTATCTTCAAAACAAGGTTTATGAATTTATTATAAATCTGTCCAGAAATTAATTTGTGCTTAATTGACCCTCTTTATCACAAAATCATGGTTAGAATGGATATTTTTGAATACCGGTTTACTAGGTTAACTTTCCAAGTTTTAAAATTGCTTTTCTTATATCCTTAATAAGCTAAATGTAGCATATAGTAAATATTGAATTTCTTAGCACCGTTTTAATTCTAATGATCCATATCGTCTTTGACTTATTTAGTGTTTAGATAAAGCTTATGAAAATCAAGTATAAATTGCACGCCTCCTTGCTCGCTAAGGTAAGGAAGCTTTATCTTGCATCTCTCTCTATTATATTGCGTGGTCCGGTGTTGAGTTGTTCCACCGAAGGGGTCGGCAGACCCGAATTATTAACTGCGTGGTTTCCGGTGTTGAGGGTTGCTCCACCGAAGGGGTCGGCGAGCCCGGATTTCATATACATATATATTATCATCTCTTGTAAAATTTTGGGGTCTCCAAATACAAAGGAGACTCTGCCGAATTTTTCGGAAATTTCAAGAGATAGATTAATTCTCGACCATTTCAAAGAATTTAGATGATTTTATAAGCTTTAAAGAATAATTAGGATATGTATAAGACATGTATCATAAGTTGAATTAAAACTCCTTATATTCCACTTGGTAGTTTAAAATTCAAATACTATTTCGGAAAAGTTGATTTCTTAATATCATTCAAGTAGACATCTTACATAATACATTTTAGCCTCCTTAGATAAATAAGTTCCTTATTTTGTGATTGTAAATATACATTTAGAAATCATAGGAAGCATTGGGAGGGGAGAACAACCCGAATATCACCTTTACAGCTCCGCAACATAATAAACAAAGACTGATCAGTACATTAGCTCATTCGTAGGGCCATACGAATTGAGTATGTGAGGCTTAGCTCACTTGGCCCATGAGAGGCAGGGCTGGATTTTAATAATCTGAGCCATCCATTTAGCCCGTGAGAGGCAAGGCCGGATTTAATTCCGTGCCATCCAACAATTGCACCTCTTCGACAGTAACATCGATTTGGTGATTTTCTGGGTTCAAGAGAGACTCAGTACATTTAAGCCCAAGAGAGGCAGGGCCGGATTCTAAGCACCGCGCCACCAAGTCATAACCTGATCCCAGGTATACGGGATTGTTGTCGGAAGAAGCTGATTAGGAGAATATTCGGAAAGGTTGTTCTCAAAATAGCATTTTCATATGTTATTATGCATATTTAGTGTTATGTAATAAGTAGGAATAATTAATATTGAGATATGTAATTTACTCTCATGATAGTAAAACTAATCTCCAAACTTTCAAGACTTATCATTTATTATTTCTATCATTATTTATCTTCCTTGACCGAGGACTTGCTTGTCGTTTTCTAAACGATCTAGTAATTGTTCACTAGGTGAGGACGACGTTCCAGAAAATCCAATACCCCTGGATGATGATGAGTAGACGATCTGCTAGAATTTCTGGAGAAGGCAACCAAAAGTCGATAGCTAGTCTGATGTGTAACATTTTGATGTAACAAAAATTTAGAATTATTGTACCCTTAGAAATACTTTTGATGTAAATATAATTAAAGTTGTACTTATGAGAGTGATATGTTCTTGTATTTTTCCATTCTGCTGATTTACAGGCGACAATCGCGAATTTGGCACGTAGCCTGGGGATGTGTTCTTTGACGTCACCGTTGTATTGGGATACGGGACGTGACACAAGTGTACCCCCTCAACGGGTATCCTTGGATACGGATCGTCGCGAAGCCCCTCGGACGTCGGAGCCTTCAAATGCTCAACTCCAGGTGGTACCACCTTCCCCGACTCCCAGCTCCACGAAAGACGTGGTCGAGATGATCAGGGACCTGCGCGAACGCTTTGAGTCCAAGAATAGACAAGAGGAGCACCAAAAGATGGGCATCCCCCAACCTTATCCCCTCGAATGGAACAAAGTGGTTTATCCTCCCAAATATAAACCACAAACATTGACGCCATACGACACGTCGCTATTTGACGTACTTCCAGTCCCAAACGGGACATCTGCCGAAGGAGGACGCGCTACTCACCAGCATATTTGTCGGGGCACTGAAAGGAGTAGCGTACGACTGGTACTGCAGCCTCCCCGACAATTCCATATCTTCCTTCGACGATTTGACGCGCCTTTTCCTCGACCGTTTCTATGATGGCGGGAAGGACATGACAATGGCGTCTCTCATAGAGATACGCCAGAAGGAGAAGGAAACGGTTTGGGTATTCATCGAACGCTTTCGACATGCCTGCTTCAGACTGCCCCCGGGCATACCAGAACATGCACTCCTCTCCTCCTGCAGCATGAACATGCTGCCTGCAGTCAAACTCTGGCTCAATTCTACTCCTCCTCCCGACTGGAGTTCCTTGATCATCGAAGCTGAAGCAGCAGAAAAGAAGGCATCCAATGCTCGCCTTCTGGGAGTTAGCTTCCCTGCCTTTGAGGATAAGGGGAAGCGGCCTGCAGCCAACAAACCCAGACGAGAGACGAAGGAGAAACAGGCATTGACTGTCAATGCATCAAAAGGTGCATCAGCGCCTACTCAGAAGCCTCCACTTGCACCAAGGCCAAAGGAGGTATACTCTTTCAACGATAAAGACACCCTGCAACTCTTCGAGATACTGAAGTAGGGTGACAAGATCAAGTTGCCGGACCCGAAGCGTCCCGACGAGGTTGGAAAAGTGGACAATCCGAGGTACTGTCACTACCATCGGTTTGTCGGACATCCAACCAAGGACTGCTACGTCCTCAAAAACTACATCCAGCGCATGATCAATGTGGATGTTATCTCCATCGACTACGAGGAGAAGACGGTTTCGGCCAACGTGGTATCACTTCAGTTCGGCACCTTGCCGCCAACTACAATACAAGATGGCGTCGTCCCCATCCCAAAGGCGACAATAGAGGTGGTTAACTTACCACCTACTCGTGACAACGTGAGTGGGCTCACCCCGCTCACCACATCTCGGGGAGAGATCTTATGGGTTCACCCTGATCTCGTCTCTGAGGTTGCTCAACCGAAGGTACGCTCTGCCTCCAAAACCAAAGGCAGGAAGATCAAGTCTTGCCGCATGGTCTCTTCCTCCGCAGAAGAGGCTCTTCCTGTACAGACGCGTTCACAACAGAACGCCCAACCCGACGAAGCTGCCGTCGGGATGGTGCCTCCTTGTACCGTCCCTGCTACCGAAGAAGGGGGTCCGTCCAAGCCTCCAGCATCTAATAAGCAGAAGAATATAGAGGCTTATTTCGACAGGTCTCTGCGAAAGGAGAATGCTCCGGGGCTAGCCAAGCCCCACAACTTCGACATACTGGCACAACTTGCCAGTACTCCTGCCCGCCTTTCTCTGTTTGAGCTCCTTCGTCTTTCCAAGGACACTCGCGAAGCTCTCTGCGAAGCCCTGAAGGATGCTGAGTCCTTCATCACTTAGGTCAAGCAGCCTGAAGATCTTCCAACTACATGTGCGCACTGTCATTGTGCAGATGAGGTTATCCCCAATATAACCTTCACCCAACAAGACATGCTGCTCAAGCACAACCGACACAACCGGCCGCTATATTATACAGGGTATATCGGTTCTGTCAAGTTGAAGCGAATTCAGATCGATCCGGGGTCTTCCCTCAGTATCATTCCGAAGACGCTGCTCTCAACACTGGGGATCCCAATGTACCGATTGGCGCCTTCCAACACAACAATCAGTGGCTTCAATGCTAGCAAAAGCGAGCCGCTGGGCAAGATACGACTAAAGTGCCATATCGGTAACCTCAGAACCGAGGTGACTTGTTATGTCGTGGACGCCGACGTCAACTACAACCTCCTGTTGGGTCGTCCATGGCTGCATGAATACATGGTGGTGCCATCCACACTCCGCCAATGTATGAAGTACGTGTCCACCAACGACGTCATCCGGACGGAGTTCGCGGACATTGACCCTTTCAAAGGGGTTGAAGCCTACTTCACTGATTCCAACTTGTACAAATCACCTGACGAGGAGGAAGCCAATGATGCCGAAGATGAAGCAGAAACGGCAGCAGAGCCCGACATGGAGCCAGAGACGATTCCTGTCGCTCCTCTAAAAATTTGAATCAAAGGGAAGCCACCTCAGACGTTGCCTCCCATGAGCATCAAGTTACGTCACAAAGCACCAACTGCTCCAGTAGAACACCTACTGAAGCTCCCCTGAAGATACGACTCAAGGAAAAGCCGCCTCAAATATCGGTTCCCCTTGTGGCAAAACTACAGTGGAGGGCACCAATTACTGAAGGCACAGTTGAGGCACCCCTGAAGGTGCGTCTTAAGGGCAAGCCGCCGCAACCATCTGTCTCATCCAAGCTGCCGGAGAAGGCCCACATAGCCCTCTCGGACCCCAGGATCAAAGCTGTGGTGGACTCTCCCGATCCAACCCCAGTACTCACAGATGAAGAGCTAGGGGAATATATCTCTGCTGATATAGACGCACCCTCTCTGGACAATGTAATCCTGCGGGATAAAATCTCGTATTTCATCAATAATAGGGTGTCTTTTAATTATTCTAGTCTTCCACATTGGAATGTCATGTATACATTAGATAACGCTCTATGGTCGTTGCAAACACAAATAACGAACGTCCATCATGTAAATCGAGTAGTCCCGTCCCAAGGGGTCAGTTTTGTAGTCCTGCCGCGGAGTCGAGACGAAGAATCCATCATCTTCGGCAAAGTTGAGCGTCATCAAGACCTCCCGCCACTCGAGCCAGAACTAGATACCGGCAGAATACAAGTCTATCGGTACACGGATAAGGCAAAGTACCTCATCCAAAAGATGGGTTACGACCTAAAAAGTAACAAAGGCCTGAACTACGGCAAGGGTCGACGTCTTCCTCTCCGGCTTCCAACACCTAAAGGAAAGCCACAGGACTACTATCATCGAACTCGACGGGGGGTAGGCTATGTCACGTCGCCGTCAACTCTAGAGAATTCGGAGGCAGAAGAAGCAGAACATTCTCACTCATTCGAAGCATCAACCTGGGATTCCGATACCAGTATCGGCTCAGTCTTCAAGAGAGTGCTATCAGCCAACATAATATCTGCACAATTTCAAGAAGATGAAGGCGAAAACCAAACGCCAGAATTCTTCGAAGAAGAACCCTGGGCTCAACGCCTGGGAGAACAGTAGGAGTCTCGTTTTGAATTACGCGAACCCCCTACCGAAGATGAAGTCGAGCAGATCGACCTTGGGGATGGATCTTCTTCCAAACCCATCTTTATCAGCAAAGGCCTAGAAGAAGAAGACCGGGAATCTTTAATCCAGTTGGCTAAAGAGTATATCGATGTCTTCGCCTGGAGCTACGAAGATATGCCGGGACTTGATCTCTAGTTCGCGATGCATAGGCTTAACATCTTACCTGATGCCAAGTCTAACAAACAACAACAGCGACGCTTTCGTCCTGACATCATGAATGCTATCGATCAGGAGGTGGACAAACTCTTGACCAGCGGCTTCATCCGTGAAGAACAACACCCGGATTGGGTGGCCAACGTCGTCACTGTCACCAAGAAGAATGGAAAGATACGAGTTTGTATCGACTTCAGGGATCTCTACTCCGCTTGCCCGAAGGACGAATTTTTACTTACAATCACCGACCTGATGATCGACAGCACATGTGGCTTCGAACGCATGTCTTTCATGGACGGGTATTCGGGCTACAACCAGATCAAGATGTTCCCCGATCACGCAAAACACATGTTATTCAGGACTCCGAAGGGGGTTTTCTGCTACACAGTGATGCCCTTCGGCTTGAAGAACGCTGGTACGACATACCAACGAGCTATGAGCACCATTTTCCGTCAGCATCTTCGCAAGACAGTCGACTGCTACGTTGACGACATCACAGTCAAGAGCCGTCTCAAATGAGATCACCTATAAGACCTGAAGACAGTCTTCGATCTCATGCGGGCGTATCAACTCAAGATGAACCCCGCTAAATCCTTCTTAGGGGTTTCTAGCGAAAAGTTCTTGGGTTTTATTATCACGACGAAAGGCATTCATGTCGATCCCGAGAAGACCAAAGCCATCCTGGACATGGATCCTCCGAAGAACCTCCGAGAACTTCGAGGCCTGCAGGGACATCTGGCATATATTCGGAGGTTCATAGCAAACCTCTCCGGAAAGTGTCAACCCTTCACTCAGCTCATGAAGAAAGGAGTCTCTTACGTCTGGACAGAGGAATGCCAAAAAGCTTTCGATGACATCAAGGCTTACTTGACGAGCCCGCCAGTCCTGGTGGCACCCGTCGCTGGCAAACCATTTCTCCTCTACGTTCGTGCCATGGACCATTCCATCGGCGCTCTGCTTGCTCAGAACAGCGACACAGGCTATGAGCAAGCTATCTACTACCTCAGTAGAACACTAATCGGGGTCGAACACCGGTACAACCCCGTTGAAAAGGAGTGCTTGGCGTTGGTATTTGCCATCCAGAAGACTCGACATTATGTCTCGGGCCAGACGATTCAGGTCATCTTTCGAGTCAATCCACTCAGAGTTCTCATGACGAAACCAGGGTCATTGAACTCCCGGCTTGCTACGTGGGCGATCCTGCTAACACCATACAACATGGTGTTCGTTCTACAAAAAGCCGTCAAGGGTCAGGCTCTGGCCGATTTTTTAGCTGCACACCCCATCCCAGAGTCCTCAAGACTCTATGAAGACATCCCGGATGAGGTCCAAGAATCAAACGTAACTGAAGAAAGCTCCGTCTGGCGGATGTTTTTCGATGGCGCTTCAAGAACAGGCCCCAAAGGCCAAATTATCGCAGGAGTGGAGATAGTCTTGGTCTCTCCCGATCAGCTTGTCATCCAGCGCGCTTACTCCCTTTCAAAGCCATGCTCCAACAATGTTGCCGAGTACAACGCTCTCATCATGGGACTCCAGCTGCCACAACAGCTGGGGGTGGATCATCTGGAAGCCTACGGCGACTCAAAACTCGTCGTTAACCAGGTTAGAGGACAATATGAAGTTCGCCATGAAGATCTGGTTCCTTACCATGAAGTTGCATTGAACATCATTCCAACCTTCACCAAGTTCTTCATCGAACATGTACCTCGTTTACAAAATCTGGGGACTGAAGCTTTGGCTGGCCTCGCAGCCTCGTTAGCAGCACCCCTCGGGACTCAACACTACGTCACGGTAGTTGGTCGAGACTTGGTCTGTCCTAAAAATAACCTGTGCTCACGAGTGGCCAATGCCATGTCAACAAGTGCTGGTGTTAATGTCTGAGACTGGAGGTTTTCGTTCATCGACTTCGCTGTCTATGGAATTCTCCCAGAAGACCCAAAAGAAGCCGTCTCAGTCAGGAGGCGCTTCCTTCGATTCTACTACGATACAGCTACTAAAATGCTGTACCGACGCTCCTACGATGGACTTCTCCTACGATGTCTGTCCAACGAAGAAGCAGCTGAAGCCCTTCGAGAAGCTCACGATAGAATCTGCGGAGCCCATCAACCTGGCCCTAAGTTGCAGGATCGACTGCGATGCATGGGCTAGTACTGGCCAACCATGGCCGCTGACGCTGTCGACTATTCTAAAAAGTGCCATGCGTGCCAGCTTCACGCAGACTTCATCCATACACCGTCAGAACCATTACATCTGACAGTCGTCTCTTGGCCTTTCGAAGGTTGGGGCATGGACATTGTAGGACCGATCACCCCTCCTTCATCAAGAGGACACCGCTTCATCCTAGCCATCACCGACTACTTCTCCAAATGGGCAGAAGCAGTTCCACTGGCGGAAGTGAAGAGCTCTAGGGTGATCAGCTTCATCAAGCACCATGTCATCTACCTTTTTGGGGTACCCCGGAGGATTATCTACGATAACGGTCCTCAGTTCATCAGCCATGTTTTCAGCAGATTCTGTGACAAGAATCGTATTCAAAACGTGGCCTCAACCGCCTACAATCCGGCAGCAAACGGATTGGCCGAGGCGTTCAACAAGACTATCGTCAGGCTACTCAAAAAAGTTATCTAATCCAATAAACGCGACTGGGACGAAAAGCTCGGCGAATGCCTTTGGGCCTACCGCACAACGGTACGGACCCCGACAGGAAACACACCATTCTTCCTGGTCTACGGAAGCAAAGTGATACTACCTCTCGAGATCCAGATACCCTCACTCCGCGTAGCAATCATAAACCAACTCACAGAAGAGGACAATCAACATCGTCATCTGCGAGAACTGGAGGCACTTGATGAAAAGCGTCTCCTAGCTGAACAACGCATTGAACTCTACCAAGCCCGTATATCATAGGCTTTAAAGAAGAAGGTCAAGCAAAGGACTTTCCAAGTAGGTGACCTGGTTCTGGCAGTCAAGAGGCCGATGGTGTTGACTCACAAGACACCAGAAAAGTACGATCCTAAGTGGGAAGGACCTTTCATCATAGAGACGGTATACTCAAACGGTGCTTACCGCCTCGCTAAACCCAATAGGGACTTGTTCATGATGCCCATCAACGGCAAGTTCCTAAAGAAGTACTACTCTTGACATCTTTCAGACATGTACTTCCATAAAGGATCAGTGGACCCAATCATCAGGGCTCACATACAATTCCCTTCCATAAAATCAGATGCTTCTGGAACCCAGCTGTTCCGTGGCATCCTCCAGTAGAAGGACAACCACGTCCACATCACCTCTGAGTTGTCCCCCTACGTCCTACAAAGCAGAATCTTACACTCCGTAAGACTACGCTACCCATCATGTTTACCACGTCCACATTACGTCTGAGTAAACATCCTGTACAGACAACCACTGCGTTGCCGTACATTGATCGCAGAACTTCCACGTCCACATTACCTCTGAGTAGTTTTGCGTATCCCCCAGAGTCATTCCTACCACGTCCATAACACCTCTGAGTAGGAAGATCCCATCATTTGAATCCCATATTTGCCACGTCCACATCACCTCTGAGCAAACATGTTAGTTCTCTCAAACTTATTATCTGTACCTAAAAACCAAGGTACGCAAAAGATAATAGGTCCACACAAATTATCAAGTTCATGACAGCAAAAAAATGAACACATTACAAAAAATTTTGTATTTCTTTATTCTAAAAAAAAAGAGTAAAGGATTACACCCTCCCTAGCAAGAGTTGCAAATACACAAAAAGAAGATACTACAATCCCTAAACATCCCCAGGGTTGGCTGAAAGCTCTTCAATCCGGCGTCTCAAGTCTGTCGCTCGAGTCTCCACAGTCGCCAGGACCCGACGTTCAACTTCTTGACGTATCGCCTCTATGGCCTCAGGAGAAGTGTCATCCTCATGCTTCTCATCCAGCTGCTGCCGCTGCTGAGCCAGAGTAAGAGCCCGGTGGGTGAAAGCTGCTTCCTCCTTCTTGAATGCTATATGTTCAGCCTGGACACGCTCAGCATCTAATAGGAGTCGGGCCCGCTGGTCCTCAAGGTGGCGAATCTGGGCATCAACCTCCGCGATACTAGCGTCCAACGCAGTTTGCAACTCCACCTTCTCCTGCGTAGACTGAGACAACCGCTCCACTGCAGCTTCAGTCTCAGCCACTTCGTGTTCCCAGACACCCACGGTGGCCTGATAAGAGGACTCAATCTCAGCAATCAGCTTCTTCTTTTTCGCGTCTATCAGGGCGGAAAGATCATTCCGTTGGATACGTTGAAACTCGGAAAGCAGCTATTCCAGCTCAGTCACCGAGGCCTCCAGAATCTCGACCATATGATCATGGCCCTGGTGGAGACGTATCAGGTTGATGTGTGGAAGCGCCATAGATTTTGCCATTACGAAACTCCCATTTGTGTTCATCACTGTCGACACACCCTTCTGCAGCATCTTGTACACTGCCTCAACGATGAATTTCACGTACTCATCCACATCCGCCAACACTTGTGGTGTCATGGCAGGAGTTGGAGGAGCTACCCTGGATGGCGGACCTGAAGAAGACCCGCCGATCTCAATCTGCGAGGTTTGAACATCGACCTCAGCAGACTCTCCCGCACCAGGAACTTGAATTCCGCTACCAGCGCCAGATGCCAAGAGTACAGAAGGAGTTGGATGGGGCGTCGATATCGTCCCCCAAGTCGAAGAAGCAACAGAGGGCTCTTGCATCAGCAAGCCCTTGCCCTTTCCCGGCTCAAAGGGACTATCAGCATCCGGAGCTGCCTCCTCCACCACCGAGGCACGATCTATAACCGGCACGGAGCCTTCCTCTGGCAAGCTAACCGGATAAGCTTCCGTTTCCTGGCGGGGTGCATCTTCTGGGGTCGGGCTCGGCAGACGAGTCTCCCCCTCATCATCGAATCCCTCCACGGGGACCAAATATGTCGCCACCTCCCGGTCGGCAGCCACCTCAGCTTCCATTGCTGAGCCTGGGGTAGGGCTCGACAACGCTACAGCCGACCTCCCTGTATCATGACAATGAGGGGAATCAACCCTCTCCTCTGTTGCAATCACGCCTGTTGCCCCTGTAACAGACTCACGCATCTCTGGAGGAACGTCATCCGAAGACGACGAACTCCACTCCACCTCTTCATCAGGAAGCCCCGTGTCCGCAGGACCCTCAACGTCCAAGGCCCCTACGGCAGCTTGCACCATCCTGGAAGTTGCTGTAACCTCAGCATCTCTTCCGACAAAGTCTGGAGATACTAAAACCTCCGCAGGAACAACATCTTCAGGATTCTCTTCCATTGGAGACATCACCATCGAAGGAATGCGCTCGTCAGAAGAGCTTGCCACCTCCTTCGGTTTACTGACGCCTGGTTTCGAAACATGGGTTTTCGTCTTCGACGATCCCTACAAGAAGAAAAACACAGGTCACCAAAACGATAAGATGAGCCAGATTGCGGAGGACTCTTTACCTTGGCAGGGACTGATTCCAGTGACGCAGCCTTTGGAGTCGTCACTTTCCTCGGCCTTATTGGTACAGACGAACCGGCCTCTGCGTCAGCCCGTCTCTTCCCGACAGGGAGATCTCTCACTGATGCTACAACAGCAACCCGATATCCCGCCAATTCTGGTGGACGATATGACCGAGCCGCCACTAACATATTTGTCGTAGCCTCTAGTTGAGTTCCAATGATGAAACTGGTCTCCCTATCATAACCAGAAGACACAGTATTTATGGTGCAATACAGCTTAACGGCCGAATACAGGATTTGTGGCCGAGGGCTGCGAACTGGCGTAGTAAAATGAATACCAGTGCACCCGGCATTGTAATATTGCCAGCCCCGGGCTCCGTCCAGCAAACTCCCGGCAAACTCCAAACTATTACTGGGTTTCGTAACATTAGCTGGGTATAGCCAAACTGGCGAGCGAACCGGCTTGGCAGATATGGCTACAGATAACACTTATTCTGGTTGCGGTAGACCAAGTGGGAAGGCCGAATACTTTGCAACCAACGAAAATCCCATTTCGGCAGAGTAATCGCATCTTCACCAGAGTCGTCTAAATCTTGGTCGGCCTCGAAATCTTTGAAGATGGGAGCGACCTTGACAATCTCCCACCCCTGAAGATAGGACAAAACTCTCTACAGACGGGGACACCAGTGTGCAACCACTTTCTCTTGTAGAAGCGGTAGATAAAGGCGTCACCTTCAACGTGATCCTCCTCTGGGCCTGGACTCATCACGTTCGGATGATGTAGAATCAACCATCCTATCAGATAATGGAATGGTAGTTCAGTCCGGGGAAAGTTGTCATTTCTACCTCTCTCATGGATCACGTCCTCAGCAAAGGTCCTCAAGTCCCGCAACAGGTTACGCACCATCGCAGAGAGAAGAGCCAAAGGACGACCAAAGGCCAATTTTACTGCTGGCAAAATGAGGTTCCGGTGTACCCTCTCCACGGAACCCGATCCGCCCGTGAACACACAATCCCGGAGCCATATCATCAAATAAGCAGCCAATACTGCCTTAGATGACATCCGGTGCGCACAGTGCCAGAAACAGCTATACGTGTTGTCACCACTCTCATTCGAACGGGGAGCCCTCTCGTCCAATCGGCTCATTTCAGAAGTCACTTCCGCAGGTTTCAGCCCTTGCGGAGTCATAAACCGGATCTTCGAGGAATCCGCCAAGTCCTGCTTGAATATGTAATCCCTCCAAGCAGTCACGTGAGGTTGAGACTTGCCTTTGTCCCTCCGTTGCATCAGATAATGATGGCTCGCTACCTCTTTGAAAATAGCCATCATCTTCGGGTCCTTCTTTTCCAAGACAAGGATCTCTTCGTTTGACGGAAAATACTCCTCGTACGGTTCTGAGCCCCAG
This sequence comes from Iris pallida, assembly GCA_029216955.1. NCBI lineage: Eukaryota > Viridiplantae > Streptophyta > Magnoliopsida > Asparagales > Iridaceae > Iris > Iris pallida. The sequence continues at coordinate 8,311,308 of JANAVB010005797.1, read as the reverse complement.
GGAAGCCTGGATACCTCGTACATTTCATGGAGAGCCAATCCCAACTCTCCCACTGGAGTAAAGAAAGTGCCGGTCTGGGCATTGAACATCTCCAAGAGCGCAAGGAACATATGCTTATTGAGATCCACGCCAGCCTATGTGGCACGGATAGCGGCCGTCAGCCCAATCTCTTTAAGCTCAGCCTTGAACTTTGACAACACCCAAAGGGTCAACTCGTCCCACTTCGGCATGTGGTGACACCAACCTTCAACCCTAAAGCTACCTTTCGGATACATGACCCTCGATGTTAGCATCCGATTTGCAAAGGTCGAAGCACTGAAGGCAAAGGTGTCATTAGGGACCTCGCTATAAAGGCTCCCAGGACGCAAAGTTCGGCAACTAAACGAGGGTCCAGCCCGTGAAGCGGCTAAGGTATCCCTTTGATTCGAAGTAGCATCAATCGAAAGAGTACCTCCCAATGCCCCTCATTGAGAAGGAGTAAGTTTCCAGGGCATCCTTCTCTTGGAAGCTAAACGGTAGAAGGCCGTCAGCGGCAACTGGCATTCAAGTTGTCGCATATACAGAACCATGCCCTTTGCAGAGAAGAACCAGTCTTCTTTGATCTTCAGTATCTTCGCCTCAGAGAAGATCAGTCGGTCATCGAACAAGAAGGCAGGTTTTAAGAAAGTCACATCCTCGGATTCAGCAGACTTCAGTTTACCGCTCTCCATCATACTCTGGAGGAAAATTGGCGACTGATTCTGGATCTGCAGCATTCTCTCAGGAGGTTGATTCTGTAGGATAGCATCCTTCGCAGGGTTGATAACCTCCTCGTCAAAATTAACTCTCATTTGACAAAGAGAAGCATCCAGGAGAACTTTATTCAGCAATGGGATAGTCATCAATACTGACACAACAAAAACAAAAGTCAGGGAAGAGGCTTTAAGAAGACAAAGTGTGTCAAGCAGCTTGGCGCATCATCAGGGTGTAAACACATGCGCGTCAGCAGTGGAGCTTCGGTACATCGTCAGGGTGTAAATCCATGCGCGTCAGCAGTGAAGCTTCGGCGCATCATCAGGGTGTAAACCCATGCGCGTTAGCGGTTAAACCTCGGTGCATAATCAGGGCCTAAACCCATGTGCTTCGACAACAAAGAGTTAGAGCACACCAACTCAGCCGTATGATCCAAAATGCGTCCGAGTTAAAAAGAAAATAATAATGGAAAAGACAACACCCACCCGTCACCGCAGGCCGAACATCGGCCGGAGTCACAATGGTGACAGGAGCGTCTTCCTCGGCGAACTCCGCAGGCTCCTTTCCCTTGCCAGCACCGCCACGAGGAGTCTTGGGAGCCATTCCTTGAAAGAAGAAAGTTAGGGTTTTTCAAAAACTCTAAAAGAAGAAAGCAAAGAGAGGAAGAACTCTCTCTCTCTCTCCATCTCACGCCTATTTATAGGCTCAGTCGCACGCGCGAACCGATGAAGTGTGATATCAGCCGCCGCTTCGGGTTCTGTGAAGAGATAACTGCAGATAAATCCAAAAAGATCATCATTAATCTTCTTGGTTATCGAGGTGTTATCATCTGCATTTACTGAGAGGAGCATGCGACCCATTAGTGATACGCGGAGTATCCATGCGCCCGAACAGTCATGCACCCCAACCACCATGCTTCTTATTCAAAGTATTCCAAAACTTGACAAAAAAAAGTTTTGAAAACTTTGAAGGGGTCTTGTAGAAGCATGGAATTTCACGATCAGAAATCCTATGCGCCAAACACTACATACGCCAGGGAGTTCAGACAAAGTACTTTGACACAGCAAAACAAGAATATAGACATTAAAAGAAGATTTCTATTTCATATAAAAGTCTATTACATGTCTTAAAAAGGGCTGTACAAAGGAGAACTTCTACAAAAAGAAAGGATCCTAAGTCTACAGCCGGGCGCAGCAGCCACCATGCGCTCTCAGTCAGGCGCATCCTACCATGCGCTCCCAGCCAGGCGCAGCAGCCACCATGCGCTTCCAGCCGGGCGCATCCTTTCAGCAGCTCAGTTATGTGCATATTCAGTTATGTGCATCCCTTCAGCAGCTCAGTTACGTGCCATTCTTCCAGCCAGGCTCACCGCCATCTAATGCTTCGATTAAATAAAGCATTTATTAAGCAGAACGAGGGTGGCAATCAACCCTCTAGCTGGAGGAAGAGCTCCCCAAACCGAGGAAGAGAAGAGCACCGCAAGTCAACCTGTGGCCAGGGGAGGCTTCAAAAGAGCCTCCAAAGACCAAGAAAGACCGCAATCGAAACTGCGACTGAAGGAGCAGCTTTCAACACAACCAGAATGGACAATACCCACTCTGACAGAAGAAAGAGCTCCCAAAGCCGTAGCACCGCAATTCCGATCTGCGTCTCTTCCCACATAACGGAGACGAGGCTCGAGCATCCCAATCTTTGGATGCAACAGGCACCTTCTGTCTGCCTCAGAAGCCCTCGACTCCGACTTTTGGATGTAACAGTCACCTTCAAGTGCATCAATGAAGACATTGCGTCGCATCTTCACCCTCGGGAGCATCTCGTCAACAAAATGCGCTCGAGTAAACAAGTTTATTTCGGGAGAACGTAAGAGAACGAGAAGCAAACACTCTCCATGCCACTATTTATAGATCGGGCAAATTAAACCCATGCGCCAAGTGGCTGGCTCTCCGAATCCCGTGCAATAAATTTGCATTAAATGGATGAACCTGACGCTTCGAATTCAGCCAAGTCAAAAATGGCTATTTAAAGCACTCGAAGAACGTAACAGTCGCACCAAAAGACGTGTCAAGCGGAGCAAATGTGCCGGCCAGACCGTGCATCACACAGACGCGCCCCTCAGCACCAAGCGCTTCACAAGCATACGCCCCCATGCTGCCCTATACGCCTAGTAGAACGCCGATCGATGCGCCCACTCGACAACCCATCACCTGTCAAAGAACATTAAATGCTGAAGTCTGACAGAGTTGGCAGCACGTCTCCCGAAGACTGCAGTTGACAGCTTTTTCAGAAAATGAAGCACCGCCGACATCAGCATCATCATTACTTCCCTCCGGCGGTTACAAGCCACGTGGCCGCCCAACCATCTCGCATGCGCCTCCGCAGCCATGCGCCCAAAGCTCTGCATGCGCCTCAAAAGCCATGTGCCTTAGACTTTTCTCTGATCCCAAAAGACAGAAGTAAGATCACTACTGAAGCTCTGCATGCGCCTCAAAAGCCATACGCCTCAGACTTTTCTCTGATCCCTAAAGACAGAAGTAAAGTCACTACTGAAGCCTCGCATGCGCCTCAAAAGCCATGCGCCCCAAATTGTTCGTGACTCCCAAAGGTCATGAGCTAAAATCTTCTCATACACCCAATCCCAGGCGCATACTACCAGATCATTCTCCACCAAATCCGAGATCTTCGAGCCATGGGCCTACGACACGTATCCTTTGACTCAATTCATCCAAGATCTCAGCAACAGAAAGATTCTCCCCCCTACTACGTGCCAGCCCACAACAGCAGCATGAAAAATTTAACTCCTCAATCAGGACGCATCGTCCCTCCATCAGCAATCACCACGTGGCGTCCCCGCGTCCAGGCACATCCTACATATGCGCGCATGAGCAGCCAGCCTGCAGACTATAAATAGAGAGATCATTTCCTTCTTCCACACACACACAGAGACACATATACATAGACAGACAGAGACGTCGCACAACCAGAGAGGCAGCTACAGACACTCAACGTCTTCTTTCTCTCCATCAGCTCCAGCACCCAGAGCAACTCAGACCTTCAGAGAACCGATAACCATCGTCAGATCGTCAACGGAGTCAACATATTACCACTCGCTCCATCGGCACTAGGGACCCAGATTAAACAAAAGTGTACTCCTAGGACTACGTCTAAGTCCTACATTGTAACACTGTTCTGTTTGTATTAAAATTACATCAAAAGATTTTAATGGCAAACAACAGCCTCAATAGTGCTCCCATCAGGCAAAATCACAGGACATACAGGGCCCTCAAAGCAATCAACTAAACAGTCACGAGAACCTGTCACGTGAAGAGTAGCCCCAGTATCGAATATCCAAGCGACAGAAGAATTCTTACCCATCAGACGATCAGAGTTTGAAGAACCAGAGTTGGAAGGAGTGTCGTTACCCAGCAAGCTCATCAGTTTCTGCCATTGTTCACCTGAGGGTGGTGAAGGATACCCTCCATGTATTGTATCCGTCGAACTTCCAGCTGCAAGACCAGCGGTGACACCGTAACCAACAGCGGCGACATGATGGACAACACCGGCTCCACCAGCACCGCATCCACCCTCACGCCTCTGTTGTGTTGCCGGGCCTCTGCCACCACTAGCACCACGTCCGCCCTCACACCGAGGACGAGTCTCCCACCACTCTGGATAGCCATTCTTCGCAAAGCAATTTGCAAGATCATGACCAGTTTTCTTGCAATAAGTACAGATCATACTTGATTTATCCCTAGAATATGAGGTTCTACTATTAGAAGCAGTAGAAAGTCGAGGTGAAGTCTTGATAGCAAGCGCCAACACCTCCTCATTAGCGGATTGAACTTGAGATTTTCGCATATCCTCCTCCTCACGTACTGCCTGAGATGCCCGATCTAAACTTGGCTGAGGATCCTGAGCCAAAAGATTAGATCGGGTATGACCATACAACTCAGCATTCAACCCATACATAAAGTCCTGAAAGTGGTCTTCATCCCTCATAGTCTGTAGTTTTGCAGTAAGTTCACCACAGGTACAAGTAGGCAACAGAAAATAAGCAGCTTATTCATCCCACAAAGACTGCAAATTTTCAAAGTAGGTTTCCACAGACATCGAAACCGTTTGTTTACACTCAGCCAAAGGCACCTTAATTTGTTGCTTCCGAGTGCCATTGCTGACAACAAATCTTTTCTCCAACAAGTTCCACAATGGATAAACTTCCTCAAAGTATGGCAAAGATTTCTTCAGAGGCGGATCAATGGTATTAAGAACCCATTGAACCAACAACGCTTGCACACACCTCCAATCAAGCAATTTACTAGCATCATTAACAGGTTTGATTTCAGTACCTTCAAGAAAGGTGATCTTTCGTCTAGAGATCAGGGAGAGACGAATCGACCGAGACCACTCAGCATAGTTCGGTCCACGGAAGACAATATGAGTAATAATATTTTCGGTTGATCAGCAGAACTCAGAAAATACGGATCCTTCGGATTCGGATAATTTGGGTTGTGTGTACCTCCACCGCCAGAGTCGCCATAGGTGGAGAAGCTGGACGCAGCATCATCAGTCATTGCCGATGTCGGATCGGACGAGAGAGCAGGCGGATCGGGCGGACGAACGGGTGAGCCGATCGATGGGGTCGGGCGTTGGATCAACTGCGGATCGGGCGCCGAATCGGGCGCGGACGGGGTCGGGCGGCAGATCGGCCGCAGATCGGGCGCCGGAGTGGGCGCGGACGGAGTCGGGCGGTTTCGACGTCGGATCTACCGCGGATCGGGCGCCGAATCGGGCGCGGACGGGATCAGGCGGCGGATCGGCCGCGAATCGGGCGCCGGAGTGGACGCGGATGGGTTTAGGCGGCGGATCTGCCGCGGGTCGAGCGCCGGAGCGGACGTGGACAGACAAAGTCGGACGGCTGATCGGCCATGGAGATGACGGGGATTATTTGTAAAATTTTGCGACTAAAATTTTTTCGGGAGGCTCTGATACCATATAGAAAATAATACTGCCTTATTTCATTGATTGGAGATAGTGTTCAGAGTTGCCATGTTGCTGTCGCTATCGTGCCGTATCTAAATTGTGTCCATAATGTGGGAATATACGTGCGTGCACTTAAATAGTCAGGTAGGCTGACTTCTTGAATAAGGTCAGAAATGTGTCTCGAGCACGTACATGTATAACCATTATTAGCCGGTTGAGAGGAAGTCATCATCATGTGCACCAACCAAGTAGCCATTCAGTGTTCCTAAAAGCCTTTACATGAAAAATAATTCATGTAGAGAGAGAGAGAGGACATGAATCACATACATTAGCCAAATGGGATAAAGTCAAAGAAAGGGGCATTAAAATTGAAAGGCATAACCATAAATAGAGGAATGAATGGGAGGGAGGGGGGTTAGGAGCAGTGTAGGTGGGACACAATGCTTACTAGGTCAAACAATTTACGTGGTCACAAGTTCACACTTACTTGCTTCCACTCACCACCACGGCACCACCTATAAGCTATTCAACCGTCAAACTCCAATAAAACTATCTACACGCCATTCTTATTGAGTTTTGGATAAGTGACTTTAGGCCATAATCTTCAATGAAAATTTCTAAAATTGAGTTTATATCCTACTTAGTATTATACTTTAAGAAATTTTAATCCTAATTGCTAGAGTTTCTAAACAAAAGTTACGAAAAAGATAAATTTTTGACTTTCGTCTCATTTGTTAAAATATAAATTTTTACTTACATTCCACTTTTTGTGTTAATTAGATTCAAAAATACTATTTGGCTCCCAAAATATTTGGATAATACCATCTCCCATTATGTGGCATATGACATGGTTGCTGACATGGCAGATGACATGACAAAATTTAATAATAAAACTAATATTAATATTAAATTAACATTAAATTAATGTGATAATTAATATTAGGATTAACCTTAACATTAACATTAAAATTAACATTAAAATTAACCTTAACATTAAAATTAACATTAAGATTAATATTAACATTAACATTAATATTAATATAACATTAAAAAAATTGGATAATTAATTTTTGGGTTAAAATTTGCCATATCAGCGGTTATGTCAGCTGCCATGTCAGATGCCACATAATGGAAGATGGCATCACCCAAATATTTTGGGAGCCAAATAGCATAATTGTATTAGATTTACATCCCACCTTTTGTCATTGAAAATATTTTGTGACAAAAGGAATATCTTTCGTGACAAAAAGTGGAAGGCAAGTCTAATAAACACAAAAAAATGGAATGTAAGTACAAATTCATATTAATAAGTTGGACAAAATTCAAAATATACTCTACAATGGTTTTCCATTTCTTATTCTAGGTGGCAGCAAATAAAAGAATCAGTTGAATGAGGTAGGTTCCAGTATAATTGTCATGAGAATTTTTACATAAAAAAATTCTCATATAGAAATTTTCCATCCTACGTCACCACCACATAGGATGAAACTTGGTCAAACAATTTACGTGGTCACACGTTCACACCAACTTGCTGTTAGTCCCGGGACTTGATCAAATATGGTAGACTCGATGTCGAGATCAGAGGTTCAACAAACGTTCACCTTCTGATTATTCTCGAGATCCAGGAGGAACACTATAATATAAGTCTGATTACAAAAGCAACAATAATCAGAAAGAAAATCTCACGTTCTTCCTCGCAATCGCAGTTGCTGACGGACAGAACTGAGTTTAGAAAATAAATATCACGTTCTTCCTTGCAATCGCAGTTGCAGACGGACAGAACTGAGTTACAACTCAGATGAAGGAGAAGAAAGAAGAAGAAAGGTTCTTGCTGGGGTGATTAAGATCACCGTTGCTCAAAGCAAGATTCGCCCCAACACGATCTGCTCCCAGGAACCAGCAAGTTCACGAAGAACTTCTGGAACGCTCGTAAGTCAATATTTGAGACTTGAACGGGCTTCCTGGACTTTACAGACTCCCTTAACTCTCTTCTTGGTGCATCTTTCAAAGGAGGCCAAGGGGCTCTATTTATAGAGTGGAGTTGAGACTTCACCTCTTCTCCTATCCGATGTGGGACTAAAATATCAATACTCAAAAATAGAGTTTGATATTTTAGATCATCCCACAATCAGCATAGAAGTGTGCCAGTCCACGCCTACCCCCCGAACACTTCCGTGCATGCACGAGACATCCTGGAGTCCGTGTCCGAGTCCGAGCCCGCACAACAAAAATCAACTTGCATCCTTGTTGGATTTAATCATTTTTCCTTCTAGAAAAATACTCCCACATGGCACAAACTTGTGCCCCACTACACCTCATGTGCACACCTCAACACAAGCAATGCATTATATTGAGATACTCACCATTTGGTGTAGCCGATGTGGGACTATCTTTTCTAGTCCAAAGGCAAAAAATACCAACAATCCCCCACATATCTCAATATATGGGTTGAGCGTTCCCCACAGTGACTGCCCATCATGCATTAGGAGAGATGTCGCTACGACTTGAATCTTCCCGCATAGGTCAAATAACAGCATGATACAAGAATGGACTAAGCCTTGAATTCTGTACCATAACTGCAATTCTTCCTACTCACATAATGACATCAACTGTGCTTCTGGCTGCACATTGAAGGCCTTGTGCCAGCCTGGTTTCAGTGTATAATTTTGGGCGTCTACAAGTTTACCCTCAAGAGACGGCCTGATATCTCTTTCTATACACTATAGGTGAGTTCTTTATTAAAGAGATATGGCATGAAGCCTTGCGCTTCCTTGCGGTGCTACGCCGCTATGACATGGCCTGAAGCCGAGGCATTACCCCTACCTGGGAACCTCATCGTAGTGTCATACTACTGTAGCATGAGGTCACAAGCCTCTTTGTAGTGCCAAACTATCCAGCATGAAGCCTAAGGCTTCCTTGCGGTGTTACGCCGCAATGACATGGCTTGCAATACCGAGGCTTTACCCCTACCTGGGTACCTCATCGTGGTGTCGTGCCACTGTAACATGGGGCCATCCTCTCCTTTCTAGTGCTGTCTACAACTCTTTAATTACGTCATACAGCATTAGGCTACCTCCCTATTTGCGGTGCTACGTCGCTATGACTTGGCTTGCAAAGCCGAGGCATTACCCCTACCTGGGAACCTCATGGTGGAGTCATCCCACTGTAGCATGGAGTTTCACTCCTTGTAGTGCTGCTCTACCGTGCTTCTTGTAAAGCACACCAGGCATTCACTCTGCCTGAGAACTCATTAAGGCGTTTAAGCCAACCTTCCACAGGATCTGTTTTTTCTGCAGAAAAATACATAGTAGACAACAGTGGTTATGGGTCCGTATCCCTTCCATGTTCCAGAGAACAAGTACCCACTGTTTACCTGATAGTTTTCCAGTCAGTGATCCTCCTTTGAACCAAAAGTTAGATGCCTAGTAGATTTCTCTTTGAACTAATAGCATAAAACTTTATGGTAGGATTACAAAGACACACTATCAGAATGCCTTTAAGCCCATTTTACAAGCTGTGTCGTCGACCAACTGGCGCTTGAGGCCCTTTGTGAACAGATCTGCCAGGTTCTCCTGACTCCGAATATCAATCACTGCAATTACACCTCTTTTGATAAGATCGTGTACTGCCCTGTGCTTCAACCGTACAGTCCTCTTCTTCCCGTTGAAGAGGTTATTTGATGCCACCGTCGCAGTCGTCTGGTTGTCACAGTATATCGGTATTGCCGGTATCTGAGCCCCAACCACTGGAAGATCATACATGAGCTCCCGAAGCCATTCTGCTTCATCTGCTGCAGCTTCAAGTGCATGGAATTCAGATTCTATAGAGGAACGAAAGAGTATAGTCTGCTTCTTCGACTTCCACGATATAGCAGCTCCACCCAAGGAAAAGACATATCCACCTGTGGATCTCTCGCTTTCCACCTCTGAACACCAGCTAGCATCACTGAAGCCTTCCACTACTGTCGGATACTCGTTGTAGTGTAGTGCATATGTCTGAGTCTTCTTGAGATATCTCATAACCCGTTTTACAGCTTTCCAGTGCTCAATGCCTGGGTTTCTCGTGAAACGACTCAGCATTCTCACAACGAAAGCTATGTCAGGCCTTGTGGCAGCAGTAGTATACATCAAACTCCCAATTACGCTTGCATACTCCAGCTGCCTGACGCTTTTCCTTGAATTAGGCTTCAGTTTCAGATCACACTTGTACGGCGTATCGATCCCTGGAAGATCCTGATACCCGTAACGAGTGATCATCTTCTCAACATAATGAGACTGTGACAGCGCTAGTCCAGTGTCTGTCCGGATGATCTTGAGTCCCAAGATGACATCTGCATCCCCCAAGTCCTTCATACTGAACTTGGTTGAGAGGAACTTCTTTGTCTCTGTGACACAGCCTATATCCGTACCTAGGATTAGCATGTCGTCCACGTACAGACAAACGATGACTCCTCTTCCATCAGCAAACTTTGTGTAAACACATTTGTCCGTCTCGCTGACTCTGTAGCCGTTTGACCTAATAACTTTGTCAAACTTCTCATGCCACATCTTGGGAGCTTGCTTCAAACCATATAATAATTTTACCAACTTGCAGACTTTGTCTTCAAGACCTTTGACGACAAATCCATCTGGCTGTTACATGTAAATCTCTTCGGTCAGCTCCCCATTCAGGAATGCGGTCTTTACATCCATCTGATGTATCACCAACTTATGTATAGCTGCTAGAGCGATCAACATCCTGATGATGGTCATCCGAGCTACTGGAGCGTACGTGTCAAAGTAGTCTATTCCCTGTTTCTGAGAAAATCCCTTGGCTACCAGTCTGGCCTTGAACTTGTCAATAGTTCCATCTGCCTTCATCTTCTTCTTGAAGATCCATTTACTTCCGATGGGCTTTTCTCCTTCAGGTAGATCTACCAACACCCATATGTTATTGGAGGTGATAGAGTCAAACTCGTCATTCACTGCCTCCTTCCAGAAGATAGCATCTCTGGTCTATATCGTCTCATCATAGGTAAGCGGATCTGCTTCCACATGATAGGTGACAAAGTCATCTCCGAAATCTTTCGGTCTCCTCGCTCGCTTAGCTGACGGCTCTGCGAGTTCTGGTACAAGAGTTGTTTCCTCAACAACAGCTTCTTCTTGGACTACTGGCCGCGCTATTACCCTGATGACCTCCTCTGGTCAAAGCATCTGCCACCGCCTGGTGCAAGGCATCTCCGCGACGATCCTGGAAAGCTAATAAGGACCTGATGAGACCCACCAAAGTGCCATCCTCAGGCTCTACTGGCTGGACGGGCTGAACTGGTGGCTCTCCTTCAGTAGGCATGACTCTGGAGGCTACTCCTGAATGTTGGGCTTGATCTCCAGGTTGCTGCTGGTCCGCGGGAGGTGCCCCGCCTTGCTGATCGGCAGGTCCAGGAACAATGCCGCTGAAGAAGACGACATAGGGAACAATAAGGAAGGACCAGGACAGATCAATGATACAAGCACGTGATCAGGTCAAGATTACAGGGATTCAGAAGATACGAACAGAGATCAAGGGCGAATACTGATTGAGACATCTATTCGGTAAACCCTCACATATCTTGATTTACAAGACCTGCATGGGCCACCACTAAAACCATGTCACGCCCCAGAACCAGAATACTGGAAAGCGGGGGCAGACATAGCCAGCTACGTATAATGAAATGGAATCCACGTCACTATACGGTCACGGCTGTCTAGATATATGAGGGTTTAACTACAACCCATCAGTCTCCTATGGTCAAGAACAAACCTATTGTCTCAATCACAAGCAAGTAGTAACAGTCACAAGATGTCAGAGCACCAAATATACAATAGTAAGGCGTCCCATACATTACATATTCGGATGATCATGAAGCTAGTCGTACAAAATATCAGAACTAGCAAGAGTTTTAGTCAATACATGATCAACCCTAGGATTTGTCAATCATGTTACAGCCCGTAGGCAGACAGTAAATAAGGTGCAATACGAGCTAACACGTGCTCGCCGGCTAAACGCCTCAAAAGAATAATTTTACAAGTAGAGTGGGAGGACAAAAGAAACCCACTCGTTGCCCTGGTTACGCCTGGTGGTCACCATCGGGCTGGAAGACAGGTGGATCCGCTGTTGCTGCTCCGATATCTGGCCACACAAAACCAGCTGGGTCAGACCCCAGAAAGAGCAAGTGCCACAAAGGAGGCTTCACTTAGGAACTAAAACCAGCATATCATAAATAAATAGTTAAGGTAATTAAAAGATACTAATAATAACTGAGATAACAATAATATATTGAGCACGGAGAAACCATTCAAGTAGCCAGACTGCAACCCTTAAACCAAACAAGGACCGGGGTTGCAATCCTTCGCCTGAATAGAAACCCGCCTCAATTACTATTGATAAGGTAACAAGACAATAAACAAGAGAGGACACAGAACTGCTCCGGGAGCCAGGTTACAACCCTTAAACCAAACAAGGACTGGGATTGTAACCCTTCGCCTGAACAGAACTGGACCCCTGATCTTTATTGTTAAGTCCAGTATAAATAATCATGGTATTGAAGTAAGGTAAAACATGACGAGCATGACAGGGGTTGCAATAAGACAATAAACGAAGAGAGGACACAGAACTGCTCCGGGAGCCAGGTTACAACCCTTAAACCAAACAAGGACCGGGGTTGTAACCCTTCGCCTGAACAGAACTGGACCCCTGATCGTTATTGTTAAGGCAAGCATCAATAATCATGTCATGTCACAATCTTGCACAGGATCAGGATAAGACTAAGCTGGAATAAAGTACATCTAATCAATCACGGCCGAGCAAGGAGTACGGCTTGATACTTTAACTAACTAGGATTATCACAGGCCTAGTTACTAGCAAGATGCAACAAGATTATCCCAACAACCACAAGCCCTGCAGACCATCCGGTTATCCAGGTCGAATGTCCGTTTAGGAAGAATGCAACACATGACTGTGTGCTGGAAATGTGTCCTACTCGTCGGTAGGCTACAAGTCCACTGAATGCGCCCAGATAACGGGATTGCCTGTAGCTGGGAATCTCTTCATGACTACTGAATCATTCTAGTTAATTAGCCTTAGTCAATTTCAGTAGGTACCTCTGACCGTGGTACTCAGGGCTCCCCGTCCTAGAAATGATGCAAGACAGTACTAGTTTATTTGTACAAACACAATCGCCCACGGTGTCCAGGTCATTCCTACTTGTCATGTCAGTTTACTTGTCAAGAGTGCGCCACAGCGGGCCACTATCGTGTTCTATTCTTATATTATCATGAATAAAAAATTGTATAAATTAATTAACAACATATTCTTGAAGCCAAGAAAAAGATCTACAACTTTTATGTTTTGAGTTTTTCAAGATTCTAGCTACAAAACAACTTAAACAGGCAAAAACAGCGAAATAGGGCAATTCCGGCGCATGAGATTCCTGCGCAATCGGCGCATGGGATTCCTGCACAAATCGACGCATGGGATTCCTGCACAAATCGGCGTATGGGATTCCTGCACAAATCGGCGCATGAGATTCCTGCGCAATCGGCGTATGGGATTCCTGCACAAATCGGCGCATGGGATTCCTGCACAAATCGGCGCATGAGATTCCTGCACAATCGGCGCATGGGATTCCTGCACAAATCGGCGCATGGAATTTCTGCACAAATCGGCGCATGAGATTCCTGCGCAATCGGCGCATGGGATTCCTGCACAAATCGGCGCATGAGAAACTCACGTTACGTCTTCAATACATGCGCGTAGGGAACCTACGCGCATGACACGCTCGGAGTTAAGGAATGCGTTGCCGGGACTTCACGGCGCATGGCCTTCCGGCGCATGGCCTCCCGGGCGCATGAGGTTCATCGTCCCCAAACAGCAAGTTCAGCCATAAAAGTTCCGAAAACTTGCCATGGCCATAACTTCCCCATCCGAAGTCGAAATCAAGCGAAATAAAAGCCAAAACTGTATGAAATTGAATTCTCTACAACATGGAACCACTAGTTTTTGGAAATACCAAGTTTTTAGAGATCAAAACCAAGAAAACTAAACAAGAAGGAACTTAAAACTTAGATCTACAAAAATATAACCATCAAAACCGAAAACTTCCAGTTCTAAAGAGGCTTAGAATCTAGTAAGGAAGAGAATGGAACAATAAAACATGAGATCCATCATGAAGCAAGTTTGCACTTGCCTAAGCTCTCTCTCTCCCTCCTTCCTGGTAGGTGTAGAAGTAAATGTGGAGAAGAAGAAGAATAATGAAGAGAGAGAAAGAGGAGGGGTTAATAAATGGGGATGGTGGTGGTAGGTGGGGGTTTTTCTTTTGGTTCTTGATGAACCCAAAAGCAAACCAAACCAAGCTAAGCCGAACCAAGCTATGCCATATCCAATGATATGCCAAAATAACCATGCAGGAAAATATGCAATACGAGTCAAGAATACGTACATGTATACCAAGATACGTAATACGAACTATAGGCATTACAACTCTACCCACCTTAGAAAAATTCCGTCCTCGGAATTTAATCAAGAGGCTAGAATTGAAAGGATAGGCTATACTAATCGTAAGCTATAACAAGCAGTCTATCATGCAGTCATTTATTCAAGCAAGGAATTGAAAGCATAAGGCATAAGGAAGACATTATACCTTACGAGTCAAACAGGTCGGGATATCGCGATCGGATATCATCCTCACGCTCCCACGTCGACTCACCCAAAGAGTGATGACCCCAAGCAACTCGGACTAACTTGATAGTCTTGTTCTTGAGTGTCTTCTCTCTTCGGTCCAATATAGACACGGGCCTCTCCTCATACGAAAGGTTGGTACCAACAACCAATTCTGAATGATCCAGGATGTGGCTCGGGTCCGGGATATACCGTCGCAGTTGGGATACATGGAATACGTCATGCATCTCACGTAGCGACGGTGGAAGAGCGAGACGATAGGATACATCTCCTACTCGCTCCAGAATGTCGAATGGCCCTCTATACCTAGTACTAAGCTTTCCCCGTACGCCGAAACGAATAACGCCACGGTTAGGCAAAATCCTCAGGAATACATGGTCGCCGACAGAAAACTCAAGAGGGCGCCGATGAGAATCAGCCCAATGACGCTGGCGATCTTGGGCAACTCGAAGATGATCTCTGACTCTTCTGACCACTTCAACAGTCTGAGCAATCATTTTCGGACCAAGCATCTGCCTCTCTCCGACATCGTCCCAGGCTAGCGGGGATCGACACTTTCTACCATACAGTGTCTCGAACGGTGCCATCTGGATACTGGCCTAGAAACTGTTGTTGTACGAGAACTCCACCAGGTGCACGTGATCTTCCCACGAACCACCGAAGTCGAGTGTACATGACCGCAACATATCTTCAAGAGTCTGGATCGTACGTTCCGACTGGCCATCTGTCTGCGGGTGATAAGCTGAACTGAACTGGAGGTGAGTCCCCAAACTCTCTTGCAAGCTACGCCAAAAGTGCGACGTAAATCTTGAATCTCTGTCTGAAGTGATACTGACTGGTACACCGTACAATCTGACAATCTGCCGGAGATACATCTCCGCTAGTTAAGCCGTCGACTGACCAACTCTGAACGGGAGAAAGTGAGCCACCTTCGTGAGCCTGTCTATAAAAACCCAAATAGCGTCTCTGCCAGCCGGGGATCTGGGCAATCCCGTCACAAAGTCCATGGTTATATGCTTCCATTTCCACTCGGGAATCGGCAATGGTTGAAGTAGTCCAGCTGGTCTCTGATGTTCAGCCTTAACTTGTTGGCAGACTAAACAACGAGAGACAAATCGGACTATCTCCCTCTTCATGCCATTCCACCAAAGGTGCTGGCGGATATCACGGTACATCTTCGTGCCACCGGGATGAATGGAATATTGCGAACTGTGGGCCTCTGCCATGATCTCCTGTCTGATATCTCTACTGGGTACACAAAGACGCTTACCATGTCGAAGTGTACCGTCTTAATGGATACATAACTCTGGTCTTCGTCCTATCTCACACTCTGTTTTGAGTCGCTGAAGCTTGGAATCTGCTGACTGCGCCATCCATATCCTCTCGACTATAGTGGACTGAACTTGCATGCTGGCCATCAATGCCACACTGGAAGGGAGGACAACTTCTATACCCATCTTCTGAAGATCGGCTAACAGTTCTGGTTGCGCTGTCAGGAAATAAACTCCGACTCTCCTGCTCAATGCATCTGCAACAACGTTGGCCTTCCCTGGATGATACTGCAGGTTGACATCATAATCCACAAGCAGCTCTAGCCATCTCCTCTGACGCATATTGAGATCCTTCTGGGTGAAAACATACTTCAGGCTCTTGTGGTCGGTGAAGATCTCCACCCTATCTCCGTACAAGTAGTGCCTCCACAACTTAAGTGCAAACACTACTGCTGCCAGCTCCAAGTCATGGGTTGGGTAATTTCTCTCATGATCACGAAGTTGTCGCGACGCATAGGCTATTACCTTCCCATGCTGCATCAGAACACATCCTAAACCTCTGCCCGAAGCATCACAATATACTGAGAATCCTCCAGTTCCATCTGGAAGCGTGAGAATAGGAGCCGTCATCAAGCCTCGCTTCAACCTCTCAAAAGAATCCTGGCACTCTGCTGTCCAAGCAAACTGCACATCCTTGCGGGTCAACTGGGTCAATGGCGCAGAAATTTGAGCAAAGTCTGAGACAAATCGCCGGTAGTAGCCGGCCAATCCAAGAAAACTGCGAACTTCTGCAACCGTGCTAGGCACTGGCCATATTTCAATGGCCACGATCTTCTGGGGATCCACTTCGACTCCTCCTCTGGCGATGATATAACCCAAGTACGAAATGCGATCGAGCCAGAACTCGCATTTACTGAACTTAGCATACAACTGGTGCTCTCTGAGAATCTAAAGAACAACTCTGAGGTGCTGCTCATGCTCCGCTTCACTCTTGCTGTAGACCAGGATGTCGTCTAAGAACACAATCACGAACTGATCCAAATAAGGCATGAAGATACGATTCATGAGGTCCATGAATACAGCCGGCGCATTGGTTGCTCCAAATGGCATCACAAGGAACTCCCAATGCCCATACCTAGATCTGAAAGCTGTCTTCGGGATGTCCTGCTCTCTGACTCTGATCTGGTGGTATCCTGACCGCAAGTCGATCTTCGAAAATACTGACGCCCCTCTGAGTTGATCAAATAAGTCATCTATCCTCGGGAGAGGGTATCTGTTCTTGATTGTCACCGAGTTCAAGGTACGATAATCAATACACAATCTGGACGTACCATCCTTCTTTTTCACAAGAAGCATCGAGGCTCCCCAAGGCGATCCACTAGCACGAATGAATCCCTTGGTTCTGAGTTCTTCAATCATCTTATATAATATCTCCAGCTCTGATGGTGCCATCCTGCAGACTCTCTCTGACACTGGGGCTGTTTCGGGAATCAAGTCGATGGTGAACTCGATCTCCCGCTCTGGCGGCATCCCTGGAAGCTCTTCGGGGAAAACATCCGGAAACTCTTTGACTATCCGAGGTAACTGCACTGCTGCCACTGCCATCCGCAACATTGAAGGAGAAGGTTCAACTTCGCCTCGGGAAAAGGAAAACTCTGGCTCGCCTGGAATGCTAAAAATAACCCTGCCAATGTGGCAGTCTATCCTAGCATACTGGTCCCTCAACCAATCCATCCCTAAGACCACATCATAATCGGCCAATGGAAACTCTATCAATCTAGCGGGGAATTCTCTACCGCTAACTACGATCCGACACGAGGAAAATACTCTATCTACTCCCACAAATCCGTTACCAGTAAGTATATTGAGCCTCACTGATAATGACTCGGGCTCCAATCCTACCCGTGTCGCAAATCGTGCAGACATAAATGAATGCGAGGCACCAGAATCAAATAATACTGAAGCTGGAAAGGTGTTGACGAGAATAGTACCTGCCACTACCTCACCTGGAGCAATTCCTTCTTCTCCCATGGTCAAAGCCAGCACTTGACCATGTCCTCTGGGTGCGGGTCCCCTCTGCTGAAAATTCCTTTGCCTGCTCTGGATCAGGGCTTGGGCTTGGACATACTGCTACGGTATCTGCTGCTGGAATGCCTGGGCCTGCATCGATAACGGCCTCGGGAACGGGTACTGCAGCTGCTGCTGCTGCTGGACTGGTGTTGGTCCTCTAACTGAAGGACTAGAGAAGGCTGATGAACTCCCCCTGTTCGGGCAATTCCTAACCCTGTGGTCCGGGGCACCATAAACCAAGCACAAACCCTGTGCTCTGCGACACTCTGATACCACATGCCCTGGCTTCCCGCAGTGTGAACATCCCACCGCGGAAGACTGCTTCTGCTTCTGCTGCTGAGGGTGCGTCGGGGTAGAATGCTGAACCGACGTCACTGAGGCCGCCCGCCTCGGAGCTCCAATGGTCAAAGCCCTGGCCGCCGGGGCTGGTGCTGAAGACTGATTCATCTGGCCGTGAGATCGCTTCCGACCTCCGGTCCTATCCACGATCCTCTGGGAGGTATATTCATGCCTCCTGGCTGCTCTCAACACTGCATCAAAAGTCTGATGCTCAAACTGCTCCACCGCCAATAAAATCTCCAGATGAAGCCCCTGCTGGAACCGCTGGGCTCTATCGAACTCGGTCGCCACCAAGGTGGGAGCAAACCGACTAAGCCTGGAGAACTCGGCCGTATATCCATCGACCGTCCTGCCCATCTGCTTCAGATTGGTGAACCTCGTCTGTAGATTATACCGAGCTACAGCATCAAAATACTTGGTCTGTAATCTCTCCCTGAATACGGCCCATGAAATAGGGGCCACTAATCCATCGGCCTGCGCTGCCCACCAGCTGCGGGCAAGATCTAGTAACTGTAGGCGCACTACGGCCACCTTCTCGTTCTTTGGAGTCCTGGCTGCTTCTAGAATCACCTCTGTGTCCTGAAGCCATGCATCTGCAGCGATCGCATCTTCACTGCCATCGAAGAAGGGAGGGTTCAAGCGCTTGAAGCTGTTGGCCGCGCTATTACCCTGATGACCTCCTCTGGTCAAAGCATCTGCCACCGCCTAGCGCAAGACATCTCCGCGACGATCCTGGAAAGCTAATAAGGACCTGATGAGACCCACCAAAGTGCCATCCTCAGGCTCTGCTGGCTGGACGGGCTGAACTGGTGGCTCTCCTTCAGTAGGCATGACTCTGGAGGCTACTCCTGAATGCTGGGCTTGATCTCCAGGTTGCTGCTGGTCCGCGGGAGGTGCCCTGCCTTGCTGATCGGCAGGTCCAGGAACAATGCCGCTGAAGAAGACGACATAGGGAACAATAAGGAAGGACCAGGACAGATCAATGATACAAGCACGTGATCAGGTCAAGATTACAGGGATTCAGAAGATACGAGCAGAGATCAAGGGCGAATACTGATTGAGACATCTATTCGGTAAACCCTCACATATCTTGATTTACAAGACCTGCATGGGCCACCACTAAAACCATGTCACTCCCCAGAACCAGAATACTGGAGAGCGGGGGCAGACATAGCCAGCTACGTATAATGAAATGGAATCCACGTCACTATACGGTCACGGCTGTCTAGATATATGAGGGTTTAACTACAACCCATCAGTCTCCTATGGTCAAGAACAAACCTATTGTCTCAATCACAAGCAAGTAGTAACAGTCACAAGATGTCAGAGCACCAAATATACAATAGTAAGGCGTCCCATACATTACATATTCGGATGATCATGAAGCTAGTCGTACAAAATGTCAGAACTAGCAAGAGTTTTAGTCAATACATGATCAACCCTAGGATTTGTCAATCATGTTACAGCCCGTAGGCAGACAGTAAATAAGGTGCAATACGAGCTAACACGTGCTCGCCGGCTAAACGCCTCAAAAGAATAATTTTACAAGTAGAGTGGGAGGACAAAAGAAACCCACTCGTTGCCCTGGTTACGCCTGGTGGTCACCATCGGGCTGGAAGACAGGTGGATCCGCTGTTGCTGCTCCGATATCTGGCCACACAAAACCAGCTGGGTCAGACCCCAGAAAGAGCAAGTGCCACAAAGGAGGCTTCACTTAGGAACTAAAACCAGCATATCATAAATAAATAGTTAAGGTAATTAAAAGATACTAATAATAACTGAGATAACAATAATATATTGAGCACGGAGAAACCATTCAAGTAGCCAGACTGCAACCCTTAAACCAAACAAGGACCGGGGTTGCAATCCTTCGCCTGAATAGAAACCCGCCTCAATTACTATTGATAAGGTAACAAGACAATAAACAAGAGAGGACACAGAACTGCTCCGGGAGCCAGGTTACAACCCTTAAACCAAACAAGGACTGGGATTGTAACCCTTCGCCTGAACAGAACTGGACCCCTGATCTTTATTGTTAAGTCCAGTATAAATAATCATGGTATTGAAGTAAGGTAAAACATGACGAGCATGACAGGGGTTGCAATAAGACAATAAACGAAGAGAGGACACAGAACTGCTCCGGGAGCCAGGTTACAACCCTTAAACCAAACAAGGACCGGGGTTGTAACCCTTCGCCTGAACAGAACTGGACCCCTGATCGTTATTGTTAAGGCAAGCATCAATAATCATGTCATGTCACAATCTTGCACAGGATCAGGATAAGACTAAGCTGGAATAAAGTACATCCAATCAATCACGGCCGAGCAAGGAGTACGGCTTGATACTTTAACTAACTAGGATTATCACAGGCCTAGTTACTAGCAAGATACAACAAGATTATCCCAACAACCACAAGCCCTGCAGACCATCCGGTTATCCAGGTCGAATGTCCGTTTAGGAAGAATGCAACACATGACTGTGTGCTGGAAATGTGCCCTACTCGTCGGTAGGCTACAAGTCCACTGAATGTGCCCAGATAACGAGATTGCCTGTAGCTGGGAATCTCTTCATGACTACTGAATCATTCTAGTTAATTAGCCTTAGTCAATTTCAGTAGTTACCCCTGACCGTGGTACTCAGGGCTCCCCGTCCTAGACATGATGCAAGACAGTACTAGTTTATTTGTACAAACACAATCGCCCACGATGTCCAGGTCATTCCTACTTGTCATGTCAGTTTACTTGTCAAGAGTGCGCCACAGCGGGCCACTATCGTGTTCTATTCTTATATTATCATGAATAAAAAATTGTATAAAATAACTAATAACATATTCTTGAAGCCAAGAAAAAGATCTACAACTTTCATGTTTTGAGTTTTTCAAGATTCTAGCTACAAAACAACTTAAACAGACAAAAACAGCAAAATAGGGCAATTCCGGCGCAATCGGCGCATGGGATTCCTGCACAAATCGGCGCATGGGATTCCTGCACAAATCGGCGCATGGGATTCCTGCACAAATCGGCGTATGAGATTCCTGCGCAATCGGCGCATGGGATTCCTGCACAAATCGGCGCATGGGATTCCTGCACAAATCGGCGCATGAGATTCCTGCACAATCGGCGCATGGGATTCCTGCACAAATCAGCGCATGGAATTCCTGCACAAATCGGCGCATGAGATTCCTGCGCAATCGGCGCATGGGATTCCTGCACAAATCGGCGCATGAGAAACTCACGTTGCGTCTTCAATACATGCGCGTAGGGAACCTATGCACATGACACGCTCGGAGTTAAGGGATGCGTTACCGGGACTTCACGGCGCATGGCCTCCCGGCGCATGGCCTCCCGGGCGCATGAGGTTCATCGTCCCCAAACAGCAAGTTCAGCCATGATAGTTCCGAAAACTTGCCATGGCCATAACTTCCTCATCCGAAGTCGAAATCAAGCGAAACAAATGCCAAAACTGCATGAAATTGAATTCTCTACAACATGGAACCACTAGTTTTTGGAAATACCAAGTTTTTAGAGATCAAAACCAAGAAAACTAAACAAGAAGGAACTTAAAACTTAGATCTACAAAAATATAACCATCAAAACCGAAAACTTCCAGTTCTAAAGAGGCTTAGAATCTAGTAAGGAAGAGAATGGAACAATAAAACATGAGATCCATCATGAAGCAAGTTTGCACTTGCCTAAGCTCTCTATCTCTCCCTCCTTCCTGGTAGGTGTAGAAGTAAATGTGGAGAAGAAGAAGAATAATGAAGAGAGAAAGAGGAGGGGTTAATAAATAGGGATGGTGGTGGTAGGTGGGAGTTTTTCTTTTGGTTCTTGATGAACCCAAAAGCAAACCAAACCAAGCTAAGCCGAACCAAGCTATGCCATATCCAATGATATGCCAAAATAACCATGCAGGAAAATACGCAATACGAGTCAAGAATACGTACATGTATACCAAGATACGTAATACGAACTATAGGCATTACAGACCTTCCTCTTCCAGATTTGGAAATGTTCTCCGTCGAATTTCTCCAACTTGTTAAAGCTGGTATCGATGAGAGAAGCACGAGAGTTCTCCATCTACAAGGATCTTGCTTTGAGATTGTTAGTCCCGGGGCTTGATCAAAGATGGTGGACTCGATGTCGAGATCAGAGGTTCAACAAACGTTCACCTTCTGATTATTCTCGAGATCCAGGAGGAACACTATAATATAAGTCTGATTACAAAAGCAACAATAATCAGAAAGAAAATCTCACGTTCTTCCTCGCAATCGCAGTTGCTGACGGACAGAACTGAGTTTAGAAAATAAATATCACGTTCTTCCTTGCAATCGCAGTTGCAGACGGACAGAACTGAGTTACAACTCAGATGAAGGAGAAGAAAGAAGAAGAAAGGTTCTTGCTGGGGTGATTAAGATCACCGTTGCTCAAAGCAAGATTCGCCCCAACACGATCTGCTCCCAGGAACCAGCAAGTTCACGAAGAACTTCTGGAACGCTCGTAAGTCAATATTTGAGACTTGAACGGGCTTCCTGGACTTTACAGACTCCCTTAACTCTCTTCTTGGTGCATCTTTCAAAGGAGGCCAAGGGGCTCTATTTATAGAGTGGAGTTGAGACTTCACCTCTTCTCCTATCCGATGTGGGACTAAAATACCAATACTCAAAAATAGAGTTTGATATTTTAGATCATCCCACAATCAGCATAGAAGTGTGCCAGTCCACGCCTATCCCCCGAACACTTCCGTGCATGCACGAGACATCCTGGAGTCCGTGTCCGAGTCCGAGCCCGCACAACAAAAATCAACTTGCATCCTTGTTGGATTTAATCATTTTTCCTTCTAGGAAAATACTCCCACATGGCACAAACTTGTGCCCCACTACACCTCATGTGCACACCTCAACACAAGCAATGCATTATATTGAGATACTCACCATTTGGTGTAGCCGATGTGGGACTATCTTTTCTAGTCCAAAGGCAAAAAATACCAACACTTGCTTCCACTCACCCACCACCTATAAGCTATTCAACCATCAAACTCCAATAAAACTATCTACACGCCATTCATATTGAGTTTTGGAGAAGTGACTTTAGGCCATGATCTTCAATGAAAATTTCTAAAATTGAGTTTATATCCTACTTAGTATTATACTTTAAGAAATTTTAATCCTAATTGCTAGAGTTTCTAAACAAAAGTTACGAAGAAGATAAATTTTTAACTTTCGCCCCATTTGTTAAAATATAAATTTGTACTTATATTCCTCTTTTTGTGTTTATTAGATTCAAAAATGTTATTTGGCTTCCAAAATATTTGGATGATACCATCTCCCATTATGTGGCATATGACATGGTTGCTGACATGGCAGATGACATAAAAAAATTTAATAATAAAATTAATATTAATATTAAAATTAATATTAAATTAACATTAAATTAATATGATAATTAATATTAAGATTAACCTCAACATTAAAATTAACATTAATATTAAAATTAACATTAAAATTAACCTTAACATTAAAATTAACATTAAAATTAATATTAACATTAACATTAACATTAACATTAAAAAAATTAGATAATTAATTTTTTGGGTTTAAATTTGTCATGTCAGCTGTTATGTCAGCTGCCACATAATGGAAGATGTCATCACCCAAATATTTTGGGAGCGAAATAGCATAATTGTATTAGATTTACATCCCACCTTTTGTCATTGAAAATATTTTGTGACAAAAGGAATATCTTCCGTGACAAAAAGTGGAAGGCAAGTCTAATAAACACAAAAAAAGGGATGTAAGTACAAATTCATATTAATAAGTTGGACCAAATTCAAAATATATTCTACAATGGTTTTCTATTTCTATTCTAGGTGGCAGCAAATAAAAGAATCAGTTGAATGAGGTAGGGCCCAGTATAATTGCTATGAGAGTTTTTACATGAAAAAATTCTCATAGAAATTTTCCATCCTACATCACCACCACATAGGATGAAACTTGGAATAGAAATTATGATTGTGATAAATTTTTTCTCTTCTAAAATTGGTTTCTATCATAGAAATAGAGGAGATAGAAATTCCTATTGGAGATGGCCTTATTAAGCCACATTTAAAGCTGGGATTCTTATTACATTAAATTTTCTCGGTATATTAAGTTCAGATTTTTACAACCTAGATTCATGGTTTCCTGATCATTTGGTCCATGTAAATAACCCTGAAGTTCATAATCCTCAAATTAGATACACTATTTAATCAAATTTAACTCTTAGTCAATGGTTACTTGAATAAATCCATTTTTTTTAATATTTAAGAACTTAGAGTGTAATTTTTAAAATAATATTTTTTAAGGGATCCACTATGTCACGACCCGCACCCAGTGTAGGGGCACGAGAAGTGGGTACGTCCAGCCTACGCCACAGTGTCGACGGTAGAACACTGTTCTAGGTTACCTTCTAATCAACGACTCACGTAATTATATAATGTACTTGTCAAATCTTAACTCCGAACGGAGGACAAGTATAGATATAATGAAATCTCAATCACAGTCTAAGAACGATAAGATAACACAGAAGTTTATAACTAAAAACTAAACGACAACAACAAATATAAACTACTAAATATTAATATCTCAAACAAACACAAATACAAACTCAATATCTCAAGTTATTACAATTCAAGTTCTAAACATGAAACTAAAATAAGTCTACTATCTAGTTGTAGCTGTCCTTCCTAGAAATTAGAATATTTTTATTATTATTTATTTTATTGGAATGGAGATTTTTAGATTTTTATAAATAATTATTTAGTTAATTATTACGGTAGATGATTTTAGCCATGATGGAGTTTTGGAGTACACGGTGACTAGAAATCGTGGCACGAATAGTGCCATGGCGTGCTTTGACTAGTGTATTAGCCATGGTAGGGAAGGCCGAGCCATAGTGATATCCTAACTAGAAAAACCAGGCCAAGATGCGACTTAACCCTTACCGAAGACTTATTTATTTATTATTTATATTATTGAGTTTTAGGGAACCCGGCTGTACAGAATTAGTCCAGATAGGACCCAAGACAAGCCCAAGCCCATGTAGGTCATGCAGCACGTCCAATGACATTCGTGTTGATATAATTTGGTATGAGCGTGTTGTATTCCGTTTAATAATTTAATGAATATTCCTAGGTATTCGTAATTTAAATATTATAAATATTATTATTATTGATATTCAGTGACATTTGTGTAAAATTGGTCCTCGTACATTTCGGGATTTTTAGACTGTAAGTAATGGTATATACACCATTATGGATTTATTGAATTACGTTATTATTATTATTATTACTATTGATATTATTATTATTTTTATTATCAATATAATTGAGGTTATTAATATATAACATTATTTTATTATTTCTGGTTAAATTATTTTGGCAAATAAATGTTATACATATATTCGTATTTATGTAAATGGGTTCTATGCTAGGAATGGATAATAATGCGTTTTGTTTAGATTTTATGGATATTATATTATATAAGTATACGAGTATATATATATATATATATATATATATATATATATATATATATATATATATATATATATTAGATATAGAAATAAACATATTAATATACATTGAGAATTAGTTAACCACCCACTAGTTAACCACCCACTGCACCATTCCAGCCGGGAAAAGCCCAAACCCGCGCTTATAAGAACCAGCCGCTGTAACCGAGCTTCAACAGAGCCCAAACCCGAGAGCAGGGGAGGGTCTCATATATACGGCTACCCACATAGCAATCCGCGTGAGGAGAATTCGACAAAGCCCTAACCCCCACGGCTGACCAGTGCCGCCAACCATCTGGACGCACCCCGTACGCATGCGTGCGCCGCCGAGGGCCACCGTCGGCCGGCCGGAGTGGCTATGGCAGCGCCAACACGCGCGCGCGCTCGGAACATGACAGCAGCGATAGCAGAGCGAAGAGCCAACTTTGGGGCGCGATATCTCAGCGATCGTTCGATCGTTTTGAGTCCCGTAAATTCTGGTATGATCTTGGTATAACCCTCTCTAATTCCTATTAATTAGTTTAAATTTTAGTGACCCAAAACTCGAGATAAATTGAGTGGAAGTTGCCGAAAAACCTGTTTGGAAACATGTCATGTAACAGTCCAAACACCCGTATTGGGAGGCAAATCGTCGCCAAGCCGTAGCGATATTTAGAATTCTATGTGAAGGCAGTCCTAGACAACCTATAGGGCTTCGAATCACTTTTTATAGAATCGAATTTTGTTGACTGTGCGTCGAGAAATCGGATTCCCAATTTGTCGAAAAACCTGTTTTTAAAATTATAGAATTTATGAAAAATCCCTCGATATGACGTGCGTTCCGCCAATCCGGACGACGTGGTCGCGAACCGAAAGCATCGAAAGGTGCGTAACGGCTTCGGGGACGTGTATGCTTTGACAAAATTCAAATTGGTCGCGTGTGCGCGACGAATTTGATGCGTATCCGTCGAAATTCATCGTATCGGTCCCTGTGCAAACTTCTCAATTACTTTGTGCACGTTCGTCAGATCGAGACAAAACTTGCGCCAGCAGGACCGTATCATTTTTTTGGTCCTGTATGCCAAGTTTGGTCCAATTCTGAGACAGTTGATCGGATCGTCGTTTTGCGGGCCCCACGGTCTGACTCAACGGGCGATTTCGTGCACAGCCCACCGGAATCCAAAATTGGACATACCGTTGGGTTTGTATCATCAAAACGAATTTATAGACATGTAGTTTGACGACTTTAGAGACCATTGACTCTGGCACGCTTTTCAGTACAAAGCGGGTCCAACGACGGACATCGTTTTGACCCAAAATTACCGTTTTGCCCCTGTATCCAGAATTAGACTTAAGGACAGACAATCCTAGCTAACTTGACTTTTCTGAGAACATTGGTAATGTCTATTTCAGCATCTGGAGACTGTTGTATGGGTTTTAACTTTTGTGGCACACTGAGTGGTTTGGACTATCGGTTTCACCACCAAAAGACCACAGGCGAATACAGTTTATTGTTTGTTTTCAGTATTGGTCTTTACTATGCTTCAGTGTTTAGTCGATAGATATGTGATTTCAGTTTTATGTTAATTTTGTTCCTTGTTGTGTCGGGAGGTTGAAGTACCAACGATGTGTGATCTGACCTTAGACAGTGTAGACAGTGATTTATTATTGCAAAGTAGACAGTGTAGACAGTGATTTATTATTACAAAGTATACAGTGTAAACAGTGATTTATTTATTGCAAAGTAAATAGTGTGAACAGTGATTTATTATTGCAAAGTAGACCGTGTAGACCGTGTTTCTTTATTGCATTATTCAATGTAGACAGTATAACTTTATACAATGTAGACAGTGTAACTTTAGACAATGTAGACAGTATAACTTTAGACAGTGTAGACAGTATCGTGTAATTGTCCCGAGATCGATCACATATCAATGGTATTTCAGTCAGTCGGTGAGTATTGTCTTTATTTACTATTTTTCTTTGTTTAATTTTATTTGTCTTTTATGTTATTTTCCAAATCATATGTCTAAAAGCTAACCTCTGTCGTATAGTCATTTTCATATATTAGAACTGCATTCAGTAAATTGTACTCGTTCCATTCATGACTGGAAACCAATAATTTTTAGGTTAGCCGTGGATTCACTTAGCATGGGGAGTTCGGGTGTACATGCAGACAAAAAGCCTATAGACTAGCTAGATAGCTGAGTTGTAGTCCTTCTAATATTCGTACAAGTTTATATTTTTTTGCAAATATAAAACTTGTGATCATTGTAAATTAAATTAATTTTGTGAATGAGCATTATATGTGATTTTGAGTATACAGCGTTCTACCGTCGACACTGTGGCGTAGGCTGGCTTGGACACGTCTCGTATCCGAAAAAAATGGATGCGGGTCGTGACAAGTTTTTGTGGTGGCCCATGCAGGTCTGTTTTCACAAATCATGCGAACTCGTGATAGTACTTGAGTTAGTCGTACTATTGCGAGCCTGCGACTAGGAAATGCTCATTCACAAATTAGGGATTAATTTAATTTAAGAGAATGACTAGGACTAGGAGTCCCTTATACAAATTTACCGATGGGTAGTCTAGGCCATGGAATTTAGATGAGGGGTTATTAATTTGGATAAGTTTGTCAGATCCCCATAGGTGCACTATTACCTCTTGATAGGACAGTATAATCCAATGTGGATAGACTATTCCTTTGGTGAGACAGAGCTTCATAGAATTAATGATCTAACCTTGATAAATTGTGCAATTTCTTCTCTTTGCCTCTTTAGATATCATCCTCATATCTTAGTCTGAATTGCCTATTTAGTCCCTATTTTGTCCTAAGGATTATTATTTTATGTAATTCCTGATTGTGATATCCATATATGAACCCCGAGTTGGTTTCGATTCAAGTTTTTCCCCCATGGTTGAATACACATGGAATAGATACTAGAATATTTGTAATCCTTTTGTCTTCTGTTATTTCCTCCATGATTAAATCTTTTATTTTAAGGATTGTGACTGATAGGATAAATAATTACGCTTTACATCAGGGCCAACTTGTTTGAATCCCTAGAAGCTCATGAAATTTTGCAGATATAGTTAAAGGAATATTAGTTAACTCATAATGGCAGGACAGCAGCGCACTGTCGCCATTTATTTGAATTATGGAGACTATGGATTCACTGCAGCCAGCAGCACACTGGCGAGGCACGACCCCTAGAGTTGAAATTAGTTTAAGAGAATATAGGTTATAGAATATTGCTAAACTATGGCTAGTGGTCCTCTTTTGACCATAGTCACCCTTGTGTTAATATAAGGTAGAGTATCGGATAGCATATCACATCTGAATCACGAAACCAAGGGTTTACCACCGTCCGAGTATACGAGCGAGGCATAATTCTCGATAAAATGACTTCAGATGTGATTACAAGTTTAGGATGCTATAGAGGGTAGGAAAATGCCATGTATGTCCCACAGAAATCTAAAACCAATACTAGTGAAAGTTTTGTAGTTGGGTAGCGTGTCTCCCGACCTAGCATTCTGTGGCCCTTGTGATCATGTTAACGATGTATTTTGACTGACGCTAATAGGTTTACCTAGAATATAGAATTTGGAGGCCCATAACCCCTTAGTCGGCCAAGGCATTATGGATAAGAAGATAGTGTGATGACGGTATAAGCAAGAACACCAGGTGAAGTTTTGATTCTCACAAAACTCGAACTACTTGTGCCTTCTTCAAAAATCTCGCATACTTGTATTTTTTTGACTATTTTGACCAATGCTGCTATTACAGCCCAGTTTTGCAAGCTCACTCTGTTTTCGAGCTTGATTCAAGACATATGTTTAGTGGGAACGCCTACTAATATATTGTCTAATCAGAATCGATGTATTACGGTCTGATCAACCGTAGTGCACTCGGTTCGCTCTTTCCTTGATTATTCCACATGGATTGAGATATCGAGGTATCTAGAATCTCATCCGCGACTGCATTGACCATTTCTCTTGAATTATACGTTCGCCTTTGAATCACGCAATTGTATTCAATGACATCTCCCTTGAACTCTTTATTATTTTTGTCTTTCACTGATTTGGAAGGACGAAAGCTCGTGATTGGTAGATAGATACAGAGTATCCCCATGGCTATACTAGTTGTATACATAAGTGTAACTACCATCGACCAGCCATGAGATTGAGTTACTCGTTCTCCTCTCGGCCCCTAAACTACTATTGGAACTTTCGAGCCATCTGAATTTGAGAATGATTAGGGCTTTACCCTTAGTCAAGATGCCAACCTAGAAGACTATCTATTCTCAAGAAAAAAATTTGTTGTGAGTCTCTAATTTATTACTTGAAGCTTGCTTTAACTAGCAACCCTTAAGCCCATACCCCTAGAACTCTTGTGACAATAGTCTGGCAGGCTTAACACAAATAGAAACTGACGACTCAGTTGTTAGAAATATTTTCGTAGGATGTGCCTTAGAGTTGGTTACCCCGTCGATAACCCTAGTATACTGTGGACGAGTAGATCATTCTATCGACCATGTGTCATTGTACACACTCATTTTTTATTTAATGAGGAACGATCCTTGACTCGACTTATAACTACCGTACCCCGTTACACCGTGCCTGATTCTTTATTAACAAGAGTTGAGGTACAATATCCGGACTTTAAAATTCTTCTAATCTCATTATTCCTAAAACTATGTCCTAGCTTCTAGGGTGAGTAGACTGTAAGCCTTCTAAAGTTTTGGGATATATGAGGATTACCGAATGATTAGAATAATTTCTATTAGGATGATAATTAGTGCCCCATGGACTCCCACTTTCTGTTTAGGTCATTTTGTGTCCCCGACCGTGTCATTAATATTAGGAGCACGTGACCAGCTGTTACCTTCCAACAAATTTCATATGCAAGATCTAGACGAGTCCACCTTCATCTAGGTATATCATGTCCCATTCAAACACGTCCTCTTGTACTCTATTTTTATGGTACAAATTTCAGGTAAAAAAAATAACTAGCTATAACCCTTACCATAATACCGGTATACTTTTCGACTATAATTAGGGACTCAACTTTGACTCGAACCTTTCAACCCAATATATGGTTGTGATCTACTCGAAGCCCACTACGCACATGTCACTAGTGTGCCACTCAATTGTGTCTTCTCGTGCTACTTACAAACAAAAGTCACTGAAGGCGCAATTTTGTGCTTTAAGGACCTAGCCAACCAATCTGACTAACAACTAGTTCAACCACTTGGGTGGAAACCTATTCTAGGTTACCCTAGCCTAGTAAAAATAGTTTATCATTGGAATATTGTCCAGTCAATATAGATTGAAATCCTAGGTTCATCCGACCAGCGATTGATGTCCAATCAGGAAACCCATTAAGACCTAGTAAAATCCATCCATACATACCACCATAGTTGGACTATAAAAACCAAAATATTTGAAATAGGTCCCTATACCTATGATGTAGTCTCCACCTCTTAGAATGTGAAGTCATTCGTAACCAATATTTCATCTACTTGGAAGTCGCTATACGATCTTGTATTGTATTTTATCCCTTGTTCGTGTATTTAAATAACCACGAAAAAGACCACAACCTTGATTTCTCAAATTCTGTTTTATTATGGAACTTGTTCAGAATTTCGAGAATAGAACTTCCGTATTGCACGGATTGCAAGCCCCTCTGAGAAACAAAGGGTTCTTCGATTTAGCAAGTGACTTTCTTTCTGTCTGCATCATTGAATACCCGCTACTGCTCTTGAAAATTTTATTTTTTACTCTCGATTGTTCTTCATATTTTCCTGTCCTTTCTATTTTCGGAGCAATGAATGGTCATGCTTATTAGAATTTACCAATATTTCTTAGCTATTTGTGTAAATTTGTTGTTTGTTAGATTTTGGGTTATTTGAAGGATAGGAAAGGATTATAGAGGCCAAAAGCAGTAGATATCTATTTGTAGCAATTTTAGCAAGTAGCTAGAAAATTATAAAGTTTTAGTGACATAGCTTTGAGGGAGTAGTGTGTCCAAAGGTGGGTAGAAGTCCTCGGAATTTCGTAGTTACAAAATGGCTAGGAGGAGGATCTAAACTGTTTTTGAGGAATTAAAATTCGAGGAGATTAAGGTAATGGTAGATTTCCTTTTTGGAATTTAAGGAATAGTTACGAATTAGAAAATTCGAGGACGAAATTATTTTAAGGTGGGTAGATTTGTAGATGCCCTTCCCAGAAATTTAGAATATTTTTATTATTATTTATTTTATTGGAATGGTGATTTTTAGATTTTTATAAATAATTATTTAGTTAATTATTACAGTAGATGATTTTAGCTATGATTGAGTTTTGGAGTACACGGTGACTAGAAATCGTGGCACGGATAGTGCCATAGCGTACTTTGACTAGTGTATTAGCCCTGGTAGGGAAGGCCGAGCCATAGTGATGTCCTAACTAGAAAAACCAGGCCAAGATATGACTTAACCCTTACCGAAGACTTATTTATTTATTATTTATATTATTGAGTTTTAGGGAACCCGGCTGTACCGAATTAGTCCAGATAGGACCCAAGACAAGCCCAAGCCCATATAGGTCATGCAGCACGTCCAATGACATTCGTGTTGATATAATTTGGTATGAGCGTGTTGTATTCCGTTTAATGATTTAATAAATATTCCTAGGTATTCGTAATTTAAATATTATAAATATTATTATTATTGATATTCAGTGACTTTTGTATAAAATAGGTCTTCGTGCATTTCGGGATTTTTAGACTGTAAGTAATGATATATACACCATTATGGATTTATTGAATTACGTTATTATTATTATTATTACTATTGATATTATTATTATTATTTTTATTATCAATATAATTGAGGTTATTAATATATAACATTATTTTATTATTTCTGGTTAAATTATTTTGGCAAATAAATGTTATACATATATTCGTATTTATGTAAATGGGTTCTACGCTAGGAATGGATAATAATGCGTTTTGTTTAGATTTTATGGATATTATATTACATAAGTATACGAGTATATATATATATATATATATATATATATATATATATATATATATTAGATATAGAAATAAAATATATTAATATACATTGAGAATTAGTTAACTACCCACTAGTTAACCACCCACTGCACCATTCCAGCCGGGCAAAGCCCAAACCCGCGCTTATAAGAACCAGCCGCTGTAACCGAGCTTCAACAAAGCCCAAACCCGAGAGCAGGGGAGGGTCTCATATATACGGCTACCCACATAGCAATCCGCGTGAGGAGAATTCGACAAAGCCTTAACCCCCGCGGCAGACCAGTGCCGCCAACCATCTGGGCGCACCCCGCACGCACGCGCACGCCGCTGAGGGCCATCGCCGGCCGGCCGGATTGGCCATGGCAGCGCCAACACGCGCGCGCGCTCGGAACATGACAGCAGCGATAGCAGAGCGAAGAGCCAACTTCGGAGCGCGATATCTCAGCGATCGTTCGATCGTTTTGAGTCCCGTAAATTCTGGTATGATCTTGGTATAACCCTCTCTAATCCCTATTAATTAGTTTAAATTTTAGTGACCCGAAACTCGAGATAAATTGGGTAGAAGTTGCCGAAAAACCTGTTTAGAAACAGGTCATGTAACAGTCCAAACACCCGTATTGGGAGGCAAATCGCCGCCAAGCCGTAGCAATATTTAGAATTCTATGTGAAGGCAGTCCTAGACAACCTATAGGACTTCGAATCACTTTTTGTAGAATCGGATTTCGTTGACTGTGTGTCAAGAAATCGGATTCCCAATTTGTCGAAAAACCTGTTTTTAAAATTGTAGAATTTATGAAAAACCCCTCGATACGACGTGCGTCCCGCCAATCCGAAAGACGTGGTCACGAACCGAAAGCATAGAAAGGTGCGTAACGGCTTCGGAGACGTGTGTGCTTTGACGGAATTTAAATTGGTCGCGTGTGCGCGACGAATTTGATGCGTATCCGTCGAAATTCACCGTATCGATCCCTGTGCAAACTTCTCAATTACTTTGTGCACGTTCGCCAGATCGAGACAAAACTTGCGCCAGCAGGACCGTATCATTTTTTTGGTCCTGTATGCCAAGTTTGGTCCAATTCTGAGACAGTTGATCGGATCACCGTTTTACGGGCCCTACGGTCCGACTCAACGGGCGATTTCGTGCACAGCCCACCGGAATCCAAAATTGGACATACCGTTGGGTTCGTATCATCAAAACAAATTCATAGACATGTAGTTTGACGAATTTAGAGACCATTGACTCTGGCATGCTTTTTGGTGCAAAGCGGGTCCAACGACGGACATCGTTTTGACCCAAAATTATCGTTTTGCCCCTGTGTCCAGAATTGGACTTAAGAATAGGCAATCCTAGCTAACTTGAGTATTCTGAGAATATTGGTAATGTCTATTTCAGCATCTGGAGACTGTTGTACGATTTTTAACTTTTGTGGCACACTGAGTGGTTTGGACTATCGGTTTCACCAGCAAAGGACCACAGGCGAGTACAGTTTATTGTTTATTTTCAGTATTGATCTTTACTATACATCAGTGTTTAGTCGATAGATATGTAATTTTAGTTTTATGTTGATTTTGTTCCTTGTGTCGGGAGGTTGAAGTACCAACGATGTGTGATTTGACCTTAGACAGTGTAGACAGTGATTTATTATTGCAAAGTAGACAGTGTTGACACTGATTTATTATTATAAAGTAGACAATGTAAACAGTAATTTATTTATTGTAAAGTAGACAGTATAAACAGTAATTTATTATTACAAAGTAGACCGTGTAGACCGTATTTCTTTATTGCATTACTCAATGTAGACAGTGTAACTTTATACAATGTAGACAGTGTAACTTTAGACAGTGTAGACAGTGTAACTTTAGACAGTGTAGACAGTGTCATGTAATTGTTCCGAGACCGATCACATATCAAAGGTATTCAGTCAGTCGGTGAGTATTGTCTTTATTTACTATTTTTCTTTGTTTAATTTTATTTGTCTTTTGTGTTATTTTCCAAATCATATGTCTAAAGTCTAACCTCTGTCGTATAGTCATTTTCATATATTGGAACTGCATTCAGTGAATTGTACTCGTTCCATTCCTGACTGGAAACCAATATTTTTCAGGTTAGCCGTGGATTCACTTAGCATGGGGAGTTCGGGTGTACATACAAACGAAAAGCCTAGAGACTAGCTAGATAGCTGAGTTGTAGTCGTTCCAATATTCGTACAAGTTTATATTTTTCTGTAAATGTAAAACTTGTGATCATTGTAAATTAAATTAATTTTGTGAATGAGCATTATTTGTGATTTTGAGTATACATCGTTCTACCGTCGATATTGTGGCGTAGGCTGGCTTGGACACGTCTCGTATCCGGAAAAAAAACGGGTGCGGGTCGTAACACTAGTCTCCTGATCACTCCTGAGTGTCGGGGCCAAAAGTAGCTAAAACATCTCCTGGTCCATAGTAAGTAGGGCAAGTGTCTTCGGGGCAAGCATCTGTAATATTTTCAACGGTCCAGTCAAGACAGGAACGAGCACAACTCATCTAGAAAACCCAAGTAAATGATAGAGAACTATAAAGCAGTTATAGACAGTTTTATTGATGAACATGGTAGTTTATATTCAGGTGATGGTATAGAAAAACAATTAAGATACAAGGGAAGTAAGGTAACTAAAACAAGAGAAGAATCATGAAAATGAAGACTATAAAATAAGATTCTAGCTGAACTAGAGTAACATGATAAGTCCAGACAGTAAATGTAAGACAAGTGTAAATCCAATGTAAATCCAGTACGAGACGAATCTAATACAAGATGAATCCAATACAAGATGATTCTAGTCAGTGATCAAGAATCCAGGTGAGACCAGCTATACTCTAACAGTGTATTTTAAAATACCGAGATCGACATATAAACGGCTGTAGGTATCAGGCACATCATTCACTGATCAGGCGAGGGATGGCTATGCTTCCAGTAGATTCCAGTTTGGAGATTCCAGATTTGGGGTATGTCTACATGTCTTACTCAATATTTTCCCACCTCGCAATACAAGTGAATCTAGAATTCGACACGAGAATTGAGATGAGTCCAGCCAAACATGATGATACCAGCAATGATTCCAGTAATAGAGGCCAGACAAGATGGTATGTGTGTCGCATACATGAATCCAGAAATATCTATACGTGTTGTAACAGAGAATCACATAGAACTAACTAGAACTGAAGTACAGTAATTGACAAGTAAATGAGAGAAGTATCAGAGAATGTACTCGCCTGATACCCTGAATGACTGATGTATATCAGATGTCTGAACCGGAGTCACAATGTCATATTCAGAGCAGTACATGTTATAATGTGTTTAAAATAAGATAAATGAAGTTTACGATGCAATCTGCATAATTTTTAAGCCAATCTAGGTCAAAGTCAAACTCTTGGTCAACCCTCAAGTCAAACTAGGTCAAACTTTTAGGATTTTGGGTCAACTAAGTCAGACTCTAGTCAAATTAGGTCAATTGGTCACATATTGACTCAATGTTGACTTTTGGTCAACTCTAGTCAACCAAGTCAATACCAAGGTCAATCTTAACTATTCTAAGAGGCCAACTCACAACTCTATAACAATACTACCTCAAACCATATATACTAAGGTATCACACTTAACCACTATCATATACATCTTTCTACCATAGGCCTATATCTCAAACATATGCCCCATTGCACATGTATGCACCTCATGCACATTTATGTGCCTATTTTCTAACACAAGGATAAACTAAATAGCTATACCTAATCATAGATGTGAAACTACTCTAGGCTACCAACACTTCACCTTAGCCTACCTCATCTTGTATCTAATCCCTTATACCCCAAGGTCAAACCTTCAACCTCACATCCTCATCACATATGCATCCTCATATATATATATATATATATATATATATATATATATATATATATATATATATAACCATATATATTATATATAGGCCTAATCTATATATCTATACATACAATAACCCAAAACTAGAACCTCACCCTCCCTAATATTTCCCTGAAATCTCAAGCCAAGCCCCCTGGCCTGCCTGTCTACTGCAGGACAACCAACACTCATATCATTCACCCCTCACAAGCACATGAAACTCAACCTACATATTAACAATCTAAATATAGCCCCTATATAATATGTCACCCATATATAATTTAGCCTAACATATATGGTTCATCTATATATAACACAACCCATGTATCCCTCAAACCATCTAGGGACTGAATCCACACATATAGAGTGGTCCAATAAATCATAATATATATACATACATTAACACGTACTTACATACAATATAGACTCATATCTATTGTACAACCTATCAACCACTCAACCTATACATCAACATATACCTCATAATAACATATGGACACATGGCCTAACAACTACGGGGGGTTTCCCCTTGCTGCCATTGCTACTGCAGCTAATGGCAAGCCAATGCCAAACAGGGCAGCCAAGCCACTGTTACTGCCAGGCTACAGCTGCTGCAACATGCTGCTAAGGGTTGTATTGCAATTCTGCAAACTAAACCCAATGCACACACCCTCATACATACAAATATACATTCATACAATATACATACCTACATAGCTATAATATATATATAAGACACAGACACATACATATATATAGGAAACATTTATATATATAGCAAGATACATATATTTATACATAGGTAAAAGGGGTTTTTTGTGTGCTCAGACAAGTGTCAGCATGGGGTGTCAGGTGTGTCCATCACGTGTCCAACAA
The DNA here is from genome assembly GCA_029216955.1 of Iris pallida. Taxonomy (NCBI): domain Eukaryota; kingdom Viridiplantae; phylum Streptophyta; class Magnoliopsida; order Asparagales; family Iridaceae; genus Iris; species Iris pallida. The sequence goes on along the minus strand of JANAVB010005797.1, from coordinate 8,273,883 downwards.
ACGGACACAAGTGTCCAAAACAGACCAAAGAAATAAGTATCAGTAAACTGAATTCCCATTTGATTTCAAAACCCAATCTCATTCAAAACCCAAAACCAAGTGTTCAGAGGTGAGACACACATGTTGACATGTCAAGGGGGCCAATCGTGTCCACAAACGTGTCCAATGAGTGGACACGAAGTGTCAAAAAAATAAAATCCAACAGTGACAGAACTGGCAGTTAAGGCTGCCTCGTACAGCCATGTCGAGGAGAATAGAGCTCGACACGTGGCACGAGGAGTCTCATGCTCATGCACGTGGCTAGGGTAGGTCTTGGACTAGGTGTCTGTATCGAGTCGGGGTCGTGTCGTGTCCTCACACGAGAGCCGCATCAGAGAGAGATTCTCTGTGTGTGCGTGACAGTGTAAAATTAGTGCGTGCTCGACAACTTTCCAAACATTCAACCATATTGACCCAAACTGGGTGAGCACATTGTCAGTCATGCCCCCGACCTCTGTGTCAAAAATGAAGTGTCACATGGCGTGTCCACAGAAAAATAGGACACGAGTAGCAGGACAGTGCACGAGGTCTCGTGCACGTGTCCCTGTGCCCTAAAACAGTGTCCAAACATCCCTAAAATCGACTCAGTCGATTTGATATATGTTCTAGACCTAATTAGCTATAAATACATGTAATTAGTTTTGTAAATTACTAAAATCTATTTATTTATGGCATTTCACCAAACACTTATTTAAAAATATCGATACGTGTCCGATACGGAACAAAATGGACACGAATTCCTACCAAACTTGGGCTACACCTAGGGGAACCCTAAATGAATGCATCTATGGAAAGAAGCTAAAATTAAATATGTTTTATGGCATTTACCTATTGAGAGGAAATCTCAATGAAAAATGAGAAAGGGAAGGTGTTCTTCTTCAAATACAATGGTCGATTTACTTTCAATCCTTTCTAGCTAGCCTCCCTTAGCATCCTCTACTGTTGGAAATGGTGATGCAATTGATTTGACTCAATTTGGGATCAATTTGGTTAAAGAGGGAGGAATTAGGGAAGAACAAGTTAGGGTTCTTTGTAGGTATTTAAAAAGAGGCAAGGGCTCTTAAGTGTGATACTTATAGGAGGGGGGGCTTGTATGGATGGCCAAACTAAGGGAATTTGGGTTTGGCAATAGCTAGATGTGTGGCTAAGGTTCTTCCACCCAATTTTAAGTCTTCCTATTGGTTCAATTAGTCCTAAGGCTTTCTTTTTACAAATATCTCAAAGAGAAAATATCCTACTTAGGAATATCTAGATATTGCTAATCTTGTCACTTAGTAGGATATCCTAATCAAGATTCTAAGCTCAAGGCCAATCTAGATTAGGTTAAGATTCTAGGTCAAGTCTCAACTAAACAAATAGCACATATTTAATTAATAAAATTTATTTTCATTTAAAAGTCAAAAATGACCAAAATACTCTTAGGCTAAAATTTGGTAATTTGAAATTCTAATCACATGACTAGGCTCCCATGGTCATGGTTAGTCTCTAGGCTTAGCAAAACTAGGGTTTAACTAGTTAACCATCAAAATCATAATTCAACATTTTAACTAGTTTTAAATTAATTAAAAATCACCAAAAATTATAATATAATTTAAATATCATTATTAAATGATTACAATTACAAAAGTTCAAAAGTACCCTTATTTCTGAAAAGTGGGTGTTACAAACTAATACGTGTTGGACCCCAATTGGAGGGAGGGTCAAAATTTCGATGGTAGGCCTCGAAGCATGCAGTGGGCGAATGGGGGGACACGTCGGTGCGGGAACAGCCGTAGTCACCCCTTTTGCAGGCAGTTTAGCAATTTTGTTTTGCTAATATATATATATATATATATATATATATATATATATATATATATATATATATATATATATATATATATATATATAATATATATAATATATATATATAAGAAAATCCCTCGATTTATTAATGACGGCTCAAAACTGAAGCCAAAACACGTATACAAGGCACAAAATGCTGAAGCCTATACAAGTATACCAACAAAAGAAAGGACGAGGGGGAGAGACGAGACAACCGCCGAGAGCTAGGGGTTAAGCACTGACCAAAAAGCACTCGGACTGTGGGAGCACAAAGTGCTCCGCTTACGGCATTGGCGGAAGACTTCCCGGGTGAGCTGGTCTTCAGAGTATTGGTGACCTTCGTATCTCGCCTTGTTGCGGTTCTTCCAAATCGCCCACGTAGCGGCCGCGGCAACGATATGATGGCCATGGGAGGTAGAACCCCAGGAAGCCGCAAGATCGTGGAAGCGTCCACCCCCTGGCTCGATACTGAAAAGCTGGTTAAGGGTTCTCCATATACTGCCCGACAGGCTCCCCTGATAGAAAATGTGGTCTACAGTCTCCATCTGTCGCTCAGAGCAGCAAGTGCATGCTGATGCTAATCTGATCTCTAAGGTGTTGAGGATGTCGTCTGTAGGCAATTTCTTTCTAATGACTCTCCATATAAGGAAGGATCACTTCTTGGGGATGCAAGTGTGCCAATAGTGCGCAATAGGGTGGTGCGACTGCCCGGTGCCCTGGATAGTGATTCTAGCCGATCTCATCATAAATGCCCCCGAAGCCTTAAGCGTCCATCTCAACATATCGGCCTCGCCACCGATGCGAAGACCGCTCACACGGATGCTGTCCGCCGTTTCGTTGTCGGACCATTCACGGATCTGGTCCCAGTTCCAGTCGTCCGAAATAGGGTTCCACAAGTCTCTAATCCTACTATCTCTTGGGGTCTCCATGAGACACGGGATCATGCTATCCCCCACCCATCTCTCCAAAAATGGGTTCGAATCTTCCGCACCCAATAGGAGTCTCATCGCAGGCTCGGCGAGGTCTCGTCCAGTAAGGATGCGACGCCAAGCCGCCGATGATCTGCTGTTGGATATGGCCATTGAAGGGTGGATGTGCTTGAAGTACCAGGCCTTCAAAAACCTGCTCCATAAATTGTTGGTCGTGCGGAGCTTCCACCACAATTTTATCGAGAAGGCCTAAACGATATGAGAGAGTTTGGTAAAACCTAGGCCCCCCTCGTCTGTAGGGTGCACCATAGATTTCCAGCAAGTCTAGTGATGCTTATCAATGCCGTTGCTATGCCCCCAGAAGAAGTTGCAAAAGATCTGTTCGATCATGGAAAGAACTTTCTTGGGCGGCGAGCAAGCGGCCAGAGTATGGATGGGGATGGAGGAGAGCACGTGGTTGATGAGGATCATCTTGCCACCCGGGGATAAGGTGGCATTATGCCACCCTTCAAGTTTCTTTCTGATTCTAGTGATCAAGCTCTCAAAGATGCCAATGTTGGATCTCCCGTACACCAGAGGACAACCGAGATAGTTGAACGGAGGATGAGCAACGGAGAAGGACGTTAGGTTGGAGAGGTTGATTACGTGCTCTCTATCGGTGTTGTGGTGCACGTAGATAACACTCTTGGAATGGTTGATCTTCTGGCCGGAGCATCTAGAGTACCTTTACAAGGTGTTGTGAACCACTGCCACCGCGCCTTCGTCCCCGGATGAGAAGATTAGTAAATCGTCGACAAAAGCCAGGTGGGTGATGATGGGACAACCGCTGGATGTGTGATAGTGTTAGAAATTGGGGGTGTTGGCCATGTTGTTAAGGTTCCTGCTTAGGGCATCAGCCGCTATGATGAAGACAGTGGAGGATAGAGGGTCGCCCTGTCTAACCCCCCCGATGTGATTTGAAGAAATTGGCGGCGTGGCCGTTGATGACCGTGGAGAACCACGAGTTGCTGATGGATCTCCACACGATGTTGGTCCATGTTTTCGAGAATCCGAAAGCTCTGAAAACCCAAATCATGAATTGCCAATCCAGCCTGTCGTAGGCTTTCTCCATGTCAATTTTGACAGCTATGTTACCCTTTCTAACTGGGAATTTCATGCAGGTGATTAACTCTTGTGCCAGCATAATATTGTCCTGGATGTTCCTCCCGCGCACAAACCCACTTTGCTCCTCCGAGATAATCTTGGGGAGAATGCCAGCCATTCTGGTGGCGATAATCTTGGAGATGATCTTGTTAGTGAAGTTGCAAAGACTGATGGGCCGAAAGTCGCAAAAGGACTCCGATTATCTTTTTTCGGGATAAGAATCAGGTTGGCACTAGAAATAGCTTTGGGGTATATAGCCCATTCGAAGAAAGTGATAACCGCTTCGGTGATGTCTTGCTTGATAATATCCCAGCAAGTGCAAAAGAATACCCCCAAAAAGCCGTCCGGGCCAGGCGTACTGTGCTCGTTCAAAGCCCATACCGCATCTTTAACTTCTAGGGCCGAGGGAGGACTCTCCAACTGGGCGTTGTCTGTTTCGTTAATGAGGAGGGGATTTGGTCTAGGAAGGACCTATCTTTGTGGACCGTCTTTTTAGAGAATAATTTGGAATAGAAGTCCGTGGTAGCCTCTTGGATGCTCTTTTGGTCGGTAATGATGTTTCCGTTGTCATCCGCAGTACGGTAAATCAAAAGCTTCTGTCTGCGTCCGTTAACACAGGTATAAAAATACTTCGAGTTTTTGTCCCCATCACTGTCCCATTTCAACCTCGCTTTCTGATTCCAGAAATCGTTCTCCACTTTGAGCCTGAATTTATGCATAGCCTTGGTGAGGTTGAGGGCTCTCCTGGCTGCTACGGAGTGATCCGTGACGACAACGGCTTCGGCACGGGTTACGTCATCCTCAGCAACTCGAACGGCCTGAAAGATGTCCCCGTAGGCAAGTTTGCTCCAATTGGACAAGGCTTTCCTCATAGCCTTAAGCTTGTTACTCACCCGGGAAAGGGGATTAGGATGGTCCTCACGATTCCACGCTTCCGCAATGATGCCTAAGAATTGAGGTCCAGAAGTTGAAGAATTGGAAGTTCTTTTTGGATGAGTTAGTGTTATTATTAATCTCAACCAACCGCGGAGCGTGGTCAGATTCTGAGGAGTTGAGGTGAGACAGGTTCGTAGTGATCCCCATTCTGTGCCAGAAGGCGTTCGTGAGTGCCCTATCCAGCCTGGAGTATTGACAATGTTCCCCATCCTGCATGTTGCACCAAGTGAAGGCATTACTGGTGAACTGGAGAGAAGTTAAATGTGCATTGAAGATGAAGTTGTTGAAGTCTTGCATGGCTGGAACGGGAGGGGACGACCATAAATTTTCTCTGTTCTGCAGGTGATCGCATTGAAATCCCTAATGCAAAGCCAAGGGGAGTTGGTATGGAGTAGATGGATGTCAAGGAGGTCGTTCCAGAGGTGTTTCCTCTTCGCAATATCGCAGCTGCCAAGGATCGCAGATAGGATGGCGCATTCTGGAAGTCCAGGGTGTTCGAACCAACAGGAGAGGGCTTGCCGGGAGTCCTGGATAACTCCTACTTTGATGTCCTTCGTGTAGAGGATCCAAATGTTGTGACTGCCAGCTATGGCCGATGGGAGGCCCAACTGCAGCTGGATGGATTTTAGTCTTTTGGAAGGGATTTTGGGTTCAAGAATAATGAGGATGTCGATTTTGTGGATTTTTCGAAGACTGGTTATTCTCCTTAATGTAAGTTTATTCGCCAGGCCGCGGACATTCCAGGATAGAATGTTAAGCATTAAGGACCTTGTGGAGGGTTTTTTTGTTTCGCTTGGCAGCGGATCTGGTTTGGATGGTTGTGGTTTCGGTGGGTCCTTGGTTGACATTGGCCCCGATCGAGGTTGATAGTCCTACCTCAGTAGAAGTGGGGAGATCGTTGTAAGATTGCTCCGTGGGGTCCAAGGGAAGACTGACCGATTCTCCGGCGAAATCCAGGATAGGTTTCTCTGGGGGGATAACTATGGAGTCACTGGTGCTTCTGATCAGAAGAAGAGTTTGTTGGAGAGGATAACCTGCAGCTTGAACCTGTAGACCTCTCCGAACTTGGTCTGGCCCTAGAATTGCTAGGGCTTCTATAACTGAGTCTTCGGTGGTGTGAAGTTGGTCTGCTCTGCTGGTGTCTGTAACCCCTGTTTCTCAAATTTATTTTATTTTATTTTATTTTATTGTGTTTAAAAGTAATTTATTTTTGAAACTTTGTAAAAGATATTTACTATTTTTTCTGTATTGCAAAATGTAGTTTGTAATTAACGGTTTGAAAGTACTATTTAGTTTTAATAAATATTTGTTCTTGAAATTTTATTATTGAAATTATAAAGTTATTTATTATTATGTTTGGATTTTCAAAAAAATAAATATCGATTTCGAAAAGAGTTTGAAAATCATGATTATTTTTGGAGCAATAAAAAGATTTAGTAACTTATTTTGAATAAGATTTAGATTTATAAAATATATTTTACCTTATTTGATAACGTCAAACATTATTTAAAATACTTTTGGTGACTAATTGTGGCATTAAGAATTATCTAATCTAGATTTGAAATATTATTTGATTTAACGATTTATCTATTATATGATTTAAATTGCTTTGATAAACATTAAATTTATCTTAAAGTTATTATGTTGAATTTGATTTGGATTTAGATTTGGATTTGAATTCATATGATTTGGATTTAAATAATTTATTTGATTTAAATTTATGGAGAGACTTGTCTGTTAGAAATTCTAATCCTATTTGAATCATATCTAGTATTAGTTAGATTATTTCTTATTTGAACTAATCATATTCCTATCCAAATTAGTTGGTAATCCTAATCATATCTTTATTGATTGAGTTCTAATCATATCCTAATTCACTAATTGCTTTCCATTATCTATATATATTGAACCTATAAAATAAAATCATCTCTCATACCTTCTTTTCTAAAAAATTTCTCTTTTTTCGTCATAATTACCCCAAATTCGTCATAAATTCAGCCTTCCTTTTCACATGTTTTACCAACTTCGAAGGGCCATAACTTCCAACTCCGGACTCCGTTTGACCTCCAATTTTTTTTGTTGTAACCGTCTCGAGGTATATTTTCTGAATATAAAATTTATTTTCAAATAATTGTAACCTAAATTTCTGAAAAATTCGTAGAGTGTCAATTGTCCGAAATTTGACACGTTTCGGTGTTTTTAAGATTCCGGGAGAACCAGGAATCAGAATCACGATCCGTTTGAAGTTTCGGAACGCTGATGAAAAAGTACACATCATATATTTTTCTCAACAATTTTCCAAAATATTTTATTTTTTGTTTTTATTTTAGAGGCCCGTCTCATCATCTAAAATTATCTTGCGTAGCTTTAACTTCTGAGACTATTTCTGTGCCGACATGACAATATCGTGCCAGTCAGCTTCAAATCAAACCGAGGCAAGTATTACTATGATCTATGTTTCCTTTATTTTATGCTACATGTATCTTCGTGTCGTCTTTTCACTATTACTCCCTTATGGTTCATGATTGTCATTGTCCATGATTACTATTGTGCACGAGGGTTAGAATCGGTTGGATATACATACATGTTCATGTCTTACTCATTGTTTTCTATTGTTTACAGTTTATCGTATTGCTAATGTTATCGTAGTGGACATGTATTGTGAGTGAGTCGGGCGGAGGAATACAAAAAGTAAGCATGTGGTCAACGAATTGAATACAGACCCCCTATACATTGATTGCATAATATCAGTCATGCACCACACATATGACTGACGGATATCCCAAGCCGTCTACATGCTGAAAGTTGATATTCTAAAAACACACAATACACGTGACTTAATTATTGTTGCTCTGTTGTCTATTGTTCTTCTTTCGTCAAGTCTACCTTCTTGTTGTCATCATGTCTTAGTGGTATGTCGAAGTCTACCTTCATAATTGTTATCATGTCTTAAAAGAACTTTCTTATCATACAATGTCATGCCTATACTTATCTTCAGTTAAATTTCTTTTATCGTTCCTTCATGCTTGTATAATATATTGTGTAATGTAGTGTTATGGTGATCTTGCTCCAATCCTGACTGGATAACTATTTTTTAGCTTTAGACGACGAGATTTGCCCCGAGGTCTATGGTGAGTATGTTGGCGACCCTGACATCACTGGCGTACCCGGTTCCAGCACTGATACGAATTAGCATATTTCCTTCCTTATGGATTCGCATTAGTTAGTAGTTATAGTTATGGAGTTTAGTTGTCTATTTTATTTCTGCTATCCGGATTTGTTCCCGAGACTTTCTGAGTTGTAGTGGATTGTTTCATATTTATAATATTGAGACTATTAGATATTTTGGTAATTATTGCTGGCTTAGTTGTGGATGATATATATGCGTGTTGTGCTTGTTGTAGACCATTGTTATCATAGACAGCGTACTACCGCCGATGCTGCGACGTAGGCTGGACTTGGCCACGAACTCGTATCCTAAAATTGGGAGCGGATCGTGACATACGTTGATAGTACAGCACACAACTGACGGCAAGCTGTATAGAACTGACTCAGGCGCTTCTGTGTCCTGAATAAATCTGTTCCCAAAGTCCTCCTGTAACTTGGGAGCATCCCATGCACAGGAACCGAGCCAGGGGATGAATATTGTGAAGACAGACTCATGTGAGCAGTTCGACTGCACACGTAAAGTGGGTCTGCCTCACAAACAGTACCCAACCCATGACCTAAGCATGTCTCATGCACTTGAATTGGGACAGACTCATGTGAGCAGTTCAACTGCATACGTAAAGTGGGTCTGCCTCACAAACAGTACCCAACCGATGACCTAAGCATGTCTCATGCACTTGAATTGGGTCGGGAGGCGCATCCATCACATCTACACCCATGTGCCCAGCTCGACTTGTGCGTAAAGTAGGCGTAAATATGAATCTCTCTTCATATGACATAAGTAACATGATTACTCACAAATGTAAGGCATGAGAGACCACTATTACACACAATACGCCTACTCCAGGGCATACTTGTGCTAATATTGTGATCAACTACTGCTGTAACCAGACAACAACATCTCCACCAACAAGGCAGTTAGTTTTTGATGACTTCGGCCATTGGCACCTGTCCAATAGCAGCTTGAAAAGATGTTGTCGAAAGACGATGAAGAAGAACTTCTAGTCATGTAACCCCCCTGAATTTTCAAGAAATTTTTAAAATTATTTTTTTATTTGAAGAATAGCTTGTTAATTTATTTGAATTAAATAATTAATTAATTATTTCTAATCAGGGTTTAATTTATATTGTATATATATAGATGCAAGATGATGCTATTTTCTATCTGTAAAACCCCTCAAAATATTTTTTTTATTTTTATTAATATTTATTTGTTACTAAATAATGTTAATTGTTAAATAAATGCTTTTACACTAATTATTAAATTATTGATAAAGTTTAGAAGTATATGATATATATATATATATATATATATATATATATATATATATATATATATATATATATATATATATATATATATATATATAGTGTTACTATTTATTGGTTTACTATTAGATTATATATATAAGCTTGTATAGTTTTGGTGTTAAAATTTTTAGCAACTAAACCCAATCCTTAACTTAACCTTAACCTAGGCCCAACCCATTAGGGACCTATTCATTTGGATCTCATTCCCATATATATATTCCTATAGGAGAACCTAATCACTCTCAACCCTAACCCTAAACTTGCCTCCACACAAACTCCACCTCTCCCCATCAAACCACCAGCCCCTCCCCCTCTTCCGCGCCTATCTCCTTCCCCCTCACCCGGAGCCCCGCCGTCGACGACGAGATGCGGCGCTTCCCGCGCCCGCGTGCAGCAGCCGGCGCCCCCCCCCCCCCCCCCCCCCCGCGCGCACTACAGCCCGGCCGGCCCCGATCCGGCGGCCCCCTCGCGGCGTTCCACCCCCCTGCGGCGTGGCGAGGTAACCCCGACCCCTCCCCCTCCCCCCCCCCCCCCCCCCCCCCCCCCCCCGTGGCGCTGTCACGTGGATTAAATCCTCTTAGCATGCTTTAAACCAAGTTTTAGTATTTAAATTCTGATTATTCAGTTTTGTATTGATTGTTATGATGAATAAATGGATGAATAATTAGATCTAAATGTAGGAAATCATTGATAATTTTGTAGGGGTTCAACCCTAATTTTTGTATGAATTAATATTAATTATTAGTATTTATTTATATTTAATTATGAAGTTTCAATGCTAGTAATTAATTAAATGTGTTTACTGTTTTAATTTTTATGTAATATTTTGATCACGAATTAGATAAAACTTTGTACATGAAAAAGTTTGTATAATTAATATAGTATTTTAAAATAATTTTTCCAGAATTTTTAGAATTAAATTTATAATTATTTTATGTGAAAAACAGTGAATTAAAACTGTTTAATTAATTCCGTTTGATGCATATTATTTAATTGGTAAATAATTAAATAATATAATTTATATGGAAAATATAGATTTAATTATAAAGTAAATTATGGAAATTTTTTCAGTATTTTATTGGTTTTTAAAATATTTTATTTAGATTTTTCTTGGAAGTTTTGTATTAATCAAACTAATTATTAAATACTGTTTTCAATTTATATTATTTAATTGGTTAGTAATTAAATAATATTGTTTGAATAGAAAATGTTTGTAATAGTATATTATTCTGTAGAAAAATAATTCCAATATTTATTTATTAATATTTATAATTATTTAGATTTAGTTGGGTAATTTCTAGATTTATTACATAAGTTGAATATATTATATAATTAATTGTTATTAATTATATAAATGTTGTAATTTTGTGAAGTGATAAGATTCTGTTAGAAATGTGTAAATAGGGTATTCAGGAATTTATTTTATGTATTTTAAATATATTTACGAATTTTTAAGACTTAAAAGTAATTTGGAAAATCATGTTTAGGTTTATGTAATAAATTGTGTAATAATTATTTATTGATTTAAATAATTATTAATTTTGTGTTACTACTGTGAATTTAGTTTTAATGATTAAATTTAAGGTTTGTGGTGATTTATTTGGATTTATTTAGAATTATTAAGTACTTATTGTTATTATCCAACTAGTTATTTAATAAATAGTTTAATGATAATAATTCATTTTCTGTAAAATATTTATATTATATATATTTATTATTCTGATATTATTAGTTTATTATTAAAATAGACTAAAAATGATTTTTAAGGATTTTTACTATTTATGTTAGTAATATTAGGAATTGTGAATTCATGTGTGTATTAAAATGGTTGGTTAATTGATTATCATTAATTAATTAATTAATTATTAAATATTTGTTTGTATATAAATTTCAGAATATAAATGGTATGATAATAAGTATGGTTTACATACTTATTATAGTATAATTATTATTCATAATTATTGATACTAGTTAGCTAGTAGTAATAGATTAATTTAAATTAAAGATTACTTAGTAATTAAATGAATTGTTTAATTTGTTTAATTAGTAATTAATTGGAGATAAATTTTGTTTAGGATTATTTGCTTCTCGGGACTCGGACACTACTTTGGACCCGGATACTCAGTTGCTGGACACGGGCAAGTACACCTTGCTTGATTGTATATTTTTGCAGTTAGTTTATGTTACCTAGTTACTTCTCAGTTGTGTGCACGCGTCTAGTAGTAGTGGACTTATCCCGTGTATTGTGAAGGTATGTGGTACCTTCTAGCCGGACACCGTATCATACACGATTACTATATGAGTGAGTTGAGAGCATGGATTTGTGTGTCGACTGATCATTGGCACGTGAGTTCGCATCTGGTCTAGTGGTTGGTACAGGTCTACTTATATATACTATGACGTCTTGCATATTATTTGTACCGCGTATACGGTACAGATATACATTGGGTGGGAAGAGTCTACTAGTGGTGTATGAGAATTCTGTTTTCAATGGACGCTGGATGCTCGTAGCCCCTCGTTTCTCAAACCGTAGAACGCTTGGTGGCAGTTTCTTCTTCTTCTCCCTCCCTCATGCACCATTAGAGATGTCTCGAGTGCATTACACATGATAGATGGTTAGTTTACCTGTCGTATGTCGCATGATATATCCTGTCCTTGTTTGGTTGGGTAGATGTTATGTTACATTTTGTTCTAGTTATTTATATACTGCCCTGTACTATCATGCATGTCGATTTCTTGTGTACTTGTTACGTCCCTCTGAGGACCTGGCACCTTTTCCAGATTGGGACGAGCACAGGTACCTATGGACTACGGAGATTGGGAGACTTTTGCTGACGAGGACTTCGATGTTGAGCCTCGTGAGTTTCTTTGAGTTCTTAGGTGATTTCTGCTAGTGACTATCTATTTCTTTTCTGGTTCAGTTGTACTCTTTCAGTAGCTCTTTCATACATTTATTGGTGGATTATTTTCCACGACTTGTAGTTTGATTCAGAGTTATTTTCATTCCTTCCAGCTTTATTCTGTGATTTTTCCTGTGGATGAGATTAGTATTTACCTGCCTGTATTGTTATTTAGTTGTTACTTCAGCGTACTACGATCGAGTATAGTCCATTAAATTGGGGTTTTTCTATACTTGATCGTACAGCTGGCATGCCACGTGTTCCTGGTCCCACATATTTTGGAACCGGGGCATGACAAGTCACCTCGTGCAATGCTATATAGAGCTCACCCTCTCTCAAAAAAGTTCCAAAGCCCCTCATGTCTCGGCTAGTGTATCTAAGAGTCGACCTTGAGACAGCAAGCTAGCCGTGCCTAACACGGGTGTGTTCCAGCACACCCGGTCCAAAGTCCAGTCCTCATTGAAAGGAACCGTCATTACATCAATGGTATGAGCTAGGGGTAGTAAGCCCCCGACACTTCATGACAACCTGTTATTTCAACCAAACAAGGTCTTATATGGGACTGATATCGATGCCTTCGGGGGTGCGAGTTATAGGCAGGCTGGGGGTAGTTACTCCCTTGACTCAGAAGACGACATCAACCTGCCCGTCTTCCCCCCAGGATGACAAAGCTCTAGGGTCTGAACCAAAGAGCGAAAGATCCATATCACCTTCTACTTTCCATCACCTAATTTCAGTATACATGACAAGGGGTGACAACGCAGGAATCATTGAAGGGTCAAACCACCAACATGGTATAGAGGCCCTCGAAGTGGGTCTGTATACGTTGAGCGAATTCATGCAAGCTCTGGCCCAGGTGGTCCTGGAGCTCAAGGATAGAGTGCCACCCCGAGCCCCTACTCCAGCAAGTCAAGACCCGGGGACCAACAGGGCATCTAATGCACCCTCTCAGGTACTAGCTACGACTAAAAACTATATTTTGCCATGGTCATCTAGCCCACCAGTTTTAAATGATATACAAGAAGCTCTCAAATAGTTGCACGCCCATTTTGACGCTAAGGACAAGCAGGAGGCACTCCAAAAACATAGGATTCACCAACCATACCCCTCTGAATGGATTAATGTAGTTTATCCTTCCAAGTATAAACCATCGTCCTTGACTCCGTTTGATGGAAATGAGTCTCTCCGTCGATTCCTGACATACTTCGCCTCCATGACGAGGCATTTGTCGAAGGATGACACCCTTTTCATAAATCTCTTTATAGGGACATTACAGGGGGTAGCATACGAGTGGTTTTACAGCCTCCACGACAACTGCATTTCGTATTTTGACGATTTGAAAGGACTCTTCCTCACTTGATTCTATGAAGGAAGAATGGACATGACGATGTCCGCTCTTATGGACATTGCTCAGAAGGAAAGGGAGCCGGTCTGTGCTTAAATCGAGCACTTCCGTTAGGCCGTATTGAGATTATCTTCCGGTGTCCCTGAGCCAATGTTTTTGGATTCATGCCAGAAGAATATGCTCCCCGCAACTTGGCATAATGCCCTCCAATGTGCGAAATGGATGACATTCATTATCTGTGCCTATATTGCTGAGATGATTGCTTGAGTGGCACACCTGCTAGGGGTGAACTTCCCGATACTAGACGAAAAGGGAAAGCGTGTCACGCTTCAAACCGAAAAATCGCTCGTCCTCGCTGGATTTCACCCGAATCATCGTCCCCGTTGAGACGCGATGCCGCACGAGCCTGGAGTTGCGGTCGTGCAAGGCAAGATAACAGGTTCGCGTAAGTTTTTCTCAAATTGATAACATAAACAGCGAAAGAAAACATAGTATACAATAAGAATCTCTTTTATTAATAATGAATTGAGATTATAAGGCTTTGAATAACCCAACTGAATTTGCTAACTGGCTACAAAGTTCATGATCTCTCTAGCGCACAAAGGATTATATTGTTCCATATATCATGCCTCTTTATAGCCAACAAGTAGTCTTCCACCGAACATCTTTATGTTGCAAGTCCGAACGACAATGCGGAAGCTCGCTTCGAAACGCTAAGGACTTCATGCCTCGGTGCATCCAAGCCAAGCCCCACCCCAAGTCGAGCATATCCTGAACTTGCAAGCAAACTAGCAGGGGATTAGTGCTTTCGTTCTCGCTGCACTGATCAAGACCCACTTGCACCCAAACCAACACTAAGTAAATTTAGTGAAGCAAGCATCTTTATTTGGTGATATTTCTATTTAGCCTTAGGATCAGTTTCATGGCAATATTCAAGCAGTTATCGATTGCAACTGAATCATAATTGTGTCCACTACCGTGTCCCTGCAACATATACAATTAGACATAATATAAACATAAACATAGTGATCGTGCCCATCTCCGTCTCGTTTCGTCTAGCCTACAATCGTTAGAAATTTGCACAACCAATCATACAAATCACGCAGCCAACCAACCAAACTTAACATAAGCATAAGGGTGGCAGGTTCTGCGCCTGCACCCAATGCTAGTCTTTGCCTACCGGTCCTATCTATATGAAGGTCATGACGTTTCGTACTGTAATGGACTGGTATCTTAAAGTGTAAGCCGACGATCGCTTTAGCAACTCCCAAACTTACTGGAATTGTGTCTTATTACATCAATATAAGGGCACAACCCGTTTGAATGAAGTGCACCACCAATACCCCTTAATTCTCTTTACGATCGAACAGTCCCGGTGCCCCAACGATCCTACGTTCGAGGGAAGCACGCCCGTACACGGGCCATATATCCATGTCCATTGACAATATGTAACACGTCTGATTTTCATACAACCAAACAAGCTTTCCTATCTCTATTCCATTGGCACGATGCCCCGACTCAATATTCCTCAATATATCGACCCGAAGGTCCCAACCATCTCGAAGGCACCGTTCCACATTCGACAATTCTGTCATAACATTCGTACCACAACTGTTCTCTTCGTAACGAAGCCATGTTTTATGAGTCCCGTGCACCTACTTACACTTTGACACATATATTCTTTTTTCTTCGAGTCGTGTATTCGATGCACGCCTCGATACCGTATTTTTATGTTCTAAGCCTTAGTGTTCAATGTTCTTCCGAGTCGTGCATTTGATGCACATCTTAATATTGTCTTTCAATGTTCTAGCATCAATGTCCTATTACGACTCGTGCACTTGATGCACGTCGCCTCAATTGTTCAATGTTCAATGTTCTATTTTAATATTTGACACGCAGTAAGACCTTTACTCGATTCAAGCCATGCTCATTAACTTGATAGCAACTTATGCATACAAGGATACATTTTATTAGGCGTGAAGGGGTAGGGGAGAAGAGTCATAAACCCGCCCATCTTATTTCGATACGCCTTATCATTTTATCGAGTTGATGCGGCTCGATTTTATAACTTAGTTCCAGGGCCAACTCTCCTGACTTAGCCATTTCGTTGAACTATTCGACTGCTTCGGCCTACCGTGCCCATGCCTTAGTTCATCGCAAGGCGACAATTTGGTTTTGCGGACACCTTTGCAAATAATGCAAAAAAGGTTGACCTCTTATCGTCCAGCGTAAAAGCATAGTCTACACATGAAATAAACTAAAGTCAAAATATTTCTTCGAATCGGACTTATGCCTTGCATTATTTCGATTCATAGATTCGAATCGACTCAAAGCTTCTTTTGGGCTAATATAACTCTTACATCGATTCGCATCGATACTTTATCGGGTCCACGCAACTCTTTGAGTCAACAACTCATCATAATGCACTGTTCCAATGTGGGCCATTACATAATATACCACTCAAAATAAGGTCCATCCTCGAACCGAAACCAACACTTAATCCAAGTGTTTCTCTAGATCGTTTCACGATCTTGTGCCACTATTGTCTGAATCATACATCTTAGTTTGGATCATACACATATTTTAGGCGTTCCACCAATATATACATTTCAGCCAAGCTTAGTTGTAGGATAACGGGACAAAGCTAATAGGTAACTTCTCATCCTCGGTTACTTGACATCTCGTACTCTCGATCGGACATGATCTCTAGTGTTTATTCTCTAAATTCTACCGTATATGCATATTCAATGCATACGTGATTATCTGACAAAAGTCACAGCACACGATGCGATTCACAAATCATATATCACACTTCTTAGGTTTTGTATGGACCATCAATTCTATACGCCGCGTTAAGTCGTCGCACATCCGATCGCAACAATTCTTTAGATCCCGTCTCAATGGCATGAACTAAGTTCAACATGCCCAAGTCTCGTCATGATCATATGGTTTTGTAACTCGCAACTCTTTACGTTCTTAAAGCTATCCACATATCGCGCCTGGGGCTACCCCCGCTAAGTAACTTGTCCACACATCATGCTCACGTCCCCACAATACAAGAGGTCAACTTGAGTATATGATGTTCAAAGGCAACAATCTTTTCGACCCAAGGTCTCTTTACGTACGTTCATCTCCGATTCTCGATCGAGTACAAATTCGTTACTCAATTTTTTAATCAATCCTACTAGTTCATTTCGCAACATAGGTCATTTACTTAACGTACGCGATTCTAGCCATTACATGAGTTAAGCACTATGACACAATCTCTAGGGTTGCTCCCCTATTCGTTGCACTCATACTTAGTACGATTTCTCACAATCGTCCATCCGCGTTGCTACGCTAAGTCCGTCCATCTATCCATTCGATCGTCGATCGTCCAAGTCTACTTACGTACTTATTCGATCGATTAGTAAATCTCTGACTATATCAATCTAGTCGAAGGCTACCTGCTAACTTCTAAAACACGATACTCAATCGCTTAGACTTATTCTCAACATGTACTATATCATCATTCATCCTCGACGCAATTTCTTATGCAACTTCATTAGGGTTGTCCTACGGTCTCTGACATTTTGATTTGGCGGTCAAGTCTTCTAAGGTCAGTTGTCCCAAAACTACGCTCGATAATTGAAGATCATCAATGAGGGGCAGTTACTACGAATCGTGCTATATCCTATCTTGGAGCCAAATCAGTTCCCGACAATGCCTATAGGACTTTATCCAATATGATATAATTTATCAATCCATAATTTATCTGCCCACCTGCGCAACTGTTGCGTCGTTACTACTCGAATCACTCATGCATTATCGTTAACCATATCGCTAACCGAGTAATATTTGTTCGCCTTTGGTACGAGTCTATTTACCCATGATCGATATCGGATACACTCTATGCTTATTGTAATAATCCTCGAATTCACCTTCGTATCAAACCACAAGTCGAAGCATACAAATTGCCACGTCCTGATTTTTCGAGTTCCATCATTCCCGCGACATGAATCACTATGTCAGTGCTCGCGTGGAACAATCACCCCAAATCTGATGTGACGCATGTGCAAGACAAGAACATCGACATTGTGGCTATCGTCGAAGAAAGCAAGACACTTTTGTTTTCATCCAAGTAATATCCATCCATTCTTAGATTTCCTTGACGCATTTCTACCGTTACCATCCAAATTGACATCAACTTAACTTGCACCTTACTCATCCAACAATAATTTTCAATATAATTTTTTTTCATTCGATCAGAGTATTTTCGAGTTATTGCATATCATCTTTGATACGCCTCAATACCATCGTCGATATGCATAACTTGAACATCATCCTTTCTTGTAAACTCCAATTTATTGCAATCATTATTATCATCTGAACTTGAATACGAATCAAGTCTCGCACACGTCAAGATCAATCCAATCGTATTTAGCTAATTATCGCCATCGAGCGACATGATTTCCAGTTCCTTATACGCACTCTCGTTCCTAACTCGCACTTCCAGTTCGTGTTACCGACTCTTCGTGCTAATTTAAATTCGTTTGCACGTTTACTTCGTACCTACTCAACTCGTCCCGAACATTTTTCGCACAGACATAACTCAATTCTGACTGAGTCAACTATTTCTTCAACGTAAAATTCTCTTGCTATTCTCAGCCTATCGTTCGGTTTACACTCAACGAACTCCTGTTCGATTCATCATCCAATGATGCAATTCTGCGCCTGATTGTTCAACTGAATTCATCGAAGCATACTTGTATGGACTTCTATCGAGTTATTCCTACTCGAGTCTCGGTACTATTCCGTCCCTTGAGGGCAAACTTATCGTAACCGACACAATCGTCTCGACACAATCTATTGTAAGTCACCAAACTGTTTAACATAGCTATTGCTAAGTGGTATTGCCTATACCACTCAGAAATCGAGCCTATCATTTACAACACGATGCTTCGCTGCCCTGATCGCACAAGTGGTATTGCATATACCACTCGAAATCGAGTCACTATTCGACATTATATTCCGCATAGGTCCGACATCTATTTCAAGTTAACTATTCTGTGGTGATCTTTTTCGATCCCAGCTCTAGCATTCGCTTACTCGAGTTGGTACAACAATTGGACCAACGTGCACAGTCGTTCGTTCAAGTTGACATTCATTCAAAGCTAACCATGCCTTGGCGATCATAAAGATCACAATGCAACTTTCGCTAACTCAAGGCTCAAT
Organism: Iris pallida; assembly: GCA_029216955.1. Taxonomy (NCBI): domain Eukaryota; kingdom Viridiplantae; phylum Streptophyta; class Magnoliopsida; order Asparagales; family Iridaceae; genus Iris; species Iris pallida. The sequence goes on along the minus strand of JANAVB010005797.1, from coordinate 8,255,074 downwards.
GCGACATTCGGCCAACATATACGTTCCCCTACTTCGAAGCCTAACATAACTCGGCCAACTTACATATTCGCCTACTCAAATTTGACTAGCGACAAACTCGACTTGTTCAAATCGCCGTACGATTTTTAATCCTATCGTTGCAATGCAATGATTCCTTCTCAATTCTCAAAGTCATTACTCAGATCGTTCAACATATCACTACCCCTTCGCATAGCCACATAACATGTATCACCTCATATGTAGACTCGTTGCACTAATACAATGAATGACTCATGACTTATTGCACTTCGGGAAACCAATATTTCGTAACTCGTTGCACTTCGCGCAACCAACATTCTCCGATGGTACTTGAAGATAGCATGATAGTCACGACATACTTGTGGCAGACGTACGCAACTTAATATAGACTTATTGTATGGAACATCCAATGTAGCATCGAGCAGATCCACAAGCCATGAGGTTACAGAAACAAGTTAGAGTCAACTGATTTCGATAGCGAAGCAACTGAGGGACAAAGCGATTCGTTCATGGTCCAGAGGATGGAACTGCTCTGATACTAATTTGTCATGTCCTGACCTAAGAAATCGCTCGTCCTCGCTAGATTTTACCTAAATCATCGTCCTCACTGGGGCGTGATACCGCATGAGTCTGGAGCTACAGTCATGCAAGACAAGATAACAGGTTCGCATAAGTTTATCTCAAATTAATAACATAAGCAGCGAAAAAATAAAGTATACAATAAGAATCTCTTTTATTAATATTGAACTGAGATTACAAGGCTTTGAATAGCCCAACTGAATATGAGTACTGGCTATAACGCTCATGATCTCTCTAGCTCACAAAAGATTACATTGTTGCATACATTATGCCTCTTTATAGCCAATAAGTAGTCTTCGGACAAACATCTTTATGTTGCAAGTCCGAACGCCAATGCGGTAGCTCGCCTCAAAATGCTAAGGACTCCATGCCTCGGCGCGTCCAAGCCAAGCCCCACCCCGATAAGAACATATCCTGAACCTGCAAGCAAACTAGTGGGGGATTAGTGCTTTCGTCCTCGCTGTACTGATCAAGACCCACTCGCACCCAAACCAACACTAAGTAAATCTAGTAAAGCATGCATCTTTATTTGGTGATATTTCTATTTAGCCTTAGGATAAGTTTCATGGCAATATTCAAGCAGTTATCGATTGCAACTGAATCATAATTGTGTCCAATACCGTGTCCCTGCAACATATACAGTTAGACATAATATAAACATAAACATAGTGATCGTGCCCATCTCTGTCTCGTTTTGCCTAGCCTGCAATCGTTAGAAATTTGCATAACCAATCATACAAATCATGCAGCCAACCAAGCAAACTTAACGTAAGCATAAGGGTGGCAGGCTCTGCGCCTGCACCCAATGCTAGTCTTAGCCTACCGGTCCTATCTATATGAAGGTCACGACGTTTCGCGCCGTAATGGACTAGTATCTTAAAGTGTAAGCCGACGATCGCTTTGGCACGGGTTGCTAGCCCACTACTCAAAGGATCCCAAACTTACTTGTATTGTGGCTTATCGCATAAATAGGAGGACACAACCCGTCTGAATGAAGTGCACCACCAATACCCTTTAATTTCGTCCGTGGTCGAACGGTCTCGGCGCCCCGATGATCCTACGTTCAAGGGAAGCACGCCCGTGCATGGGCTATACATCCAAGTCCATTGACCATATGCAACGCGTTTTCATTTTCATACAACCAAACAAGTTCGCCTATCTCTATTCCATTGGCACGATGCCTCGACTCAATATTCCTCAACATATCGACCGAAGGTCCCAACCATCTCGAAGACACCGTGCCACATTCGACAGTTCCGTCACAATATTCGTGCCACAACTGTTCTCTTTGTGACGAAGCCATCTTTTATGACACTACAAGAAAAATACCATTTTAGGACGGATAAAAACCGTTATATATGACATTTTATAACTTTTTTGTAAGCCCGCAACCGTCATAAAAACCAGTGTTATAAATATTTACTAAAACCGTTATAAATTATGTCATCTTGTATGACACTTATTTCTTGAAAATGTTATAAATAATACAATTATATATAACACTAAATTTTCAAGCGATATTAATATTATCATTATATATAACAAATCCATTTAGAAGCGTTATAAATAGGACATATGTACATAACGCTTTTTAAACTGTTCTTAAATTCAAACATTCATAAAGCAACTAAAATAGGACATATACATAACACTTTTTAACCTATTTTAGTATTCACATACATATATATCACCTGTCAAAGCTTATAACTCAATGCATTATAAAAAGCAATACTTGATACTGCTCAAATTTAAAACATTCAATAATCTTTTAAAAATAAAAATATTTTAATTTCATACCAAAAGTACATTATACCACCATCTTAATTACATTTATTTCAAAATAGATATCCAAATACATATATTTACATTCATTACTAGGTGGCACCCTCAAAACTATTCTTCCTTTGGCTTCAACTTTCAACTGGAGCCCTCAAAACTGTCGATGTCAACTTCAAAACGGCCAACAACGCACCCTCAAAAACTGTCAAGCAAAATCCTAAAAAATAAATTAAACATCAAACAACTTGTGTTAAGTTATTGTTAGTAATAGTCTTTCCAGGAAACTTGTGTTAAGTTATTATTAGTAATAGTCTTTCCAGGAAACTAGCTAGCTTGGAAATTCTTTTCATGATGATCTCGAAAGGATTTGAAACCAGTTCCAAATTGTGAGAGACAACATGTGCTGTAATTAAGTAGTACATAGTTACGGTGGCCAGTGATGGCTTGCAAAAATAATTTGATACCCATGCATGTGGTTTGCCATTGACAATGTTGAGTCGCCTAATCTGCGCATTCTGCAGTGCAGTACCTCTCATATTAGTTGTGCAAGTTGTGCAAAGATTTCTAGAAACAAGAAAAGCTACCGCGCTTCTTATATATTCTCTACTATATTGGTACGTCTTCTTATCAAAGAATATTTTGAACCTACCACATGGGTGCACATAATTTTTTCAAGATTACGAACTCGGAAACCTATAACTGTAGGTACTATATTTCAATCTTGATATGGCTATACCTAGGTTGAGAATCATACAATGAGCCCATGGTCACAAACCCGCTAGATTTGAGAGTCATCTCCGTGTGACAGCACACTACAACAAAAATATTATGCCGATAAGTATTGTAGTGCATTTGTATTGCAGAGCATTTGTATTCAACACAAGTTCAGCTAGGAGATTATTGTAAACATTATGCCGATAATGTTGTAAAGTAATTTGAAAACAACTTAGGGCCCGTTTGGTTTGCAGGATTGGACAATGTAATGTAATTGACATTACGTTGTCAATCTAACTCGGGTGTTTGGTTGGACAAAAAAAATTAGATGTAATGTAATCGCGATTACAAGTTTGATTACATTACATCAGTTTCTTCTAAACTCAATTACATCATAAAATCTATGTAATCGCAATTACATTACAACTTAAACGGAAGGTTGGTATGCTATAATTTGGTCTTTTTGTTCGTTTTTGGTCATTTTTGTTGTTTTTGTTTGTTTTTGGTCATTTTTGTTCGGTTTTGGTCGTTTTTGTTCGTTTTTTTTCATTTTGTTCGTTTTTGGTCATTTTATGTCGTTTTTGGTCGTTTTTGTTCGTTTTTGGTCGTTTTTGGTCGTTTTTGTTCGTTTTTGGTCGTTTTTTTGTCGTTTTTGTTCGTTTTTTGTTATTTTTGTTCGTTTTTTGTTGTTTTTGTTTTTTTTTGTTCGTTTTTGTCCTTTTTGTTGTTTTTGTCCGTTTTTTGTCGTTTTTTTCGTTTTGTCATTTTTGTTCGTTTTTTGCTGTTTTTGTTTGTTTTTTGTCGTTTTTTGTTGTTTTTGTCCGTTTTTTGTCGTTTTTGTTCGTTTTTTTGTCATTTTTGTTCGTTTTTCGTTGTTATAGTTTTTTTTGTCGTTTTTGTCATTTTTTTTTGTTATTTTTGGTCCTTTTTTGTTCGTTTTTTTGTCGTTTTTGTTTGTCTTTTGTAATTTTTGTTCGTTTTTTTTTTCATTTTTGTTCGGTTTTTGTCCTTTTTTTGTTCGTTTTTTGTCGTTTTTGTTCGTTTTTTGTCATTTTTGTTCGTTTTTGGTTGTTTTTGTTGTTTTTTGTGTTTTTGTCGTTTTTTGTCGTTTTTTTTTGTTATTTTTGTCCCTTTTTGTCGTTTTTGTTTCTTTTTTTGTCGTTTTTGTTCGTTTTTGTCGTTTTTGTTCATTTTTTTGCCTTTTTTTTATCGTTTTTGGTCAATTTTTTACGTTTTTTTATCGTTTTTCGTCGATTTTGCACATTTTTTGCCATTTCTGCATGTTATTTATCGATTTTTGTCGATCTTGTACGGTTTTGACCATTTTTCACGTTTTTATTGTCTTCTATCGTTTTTGGTCGATTTTGCATGTTTTTTGTCGCTTTTTTTTATTATCATTTTTTGCTTTTTTTTTTTTTTTGGTCTTTTTTCACTTTTTTTTGGTCGTTTATGCTCGTTTTTTTCTTTTTGTTTGTTGTTTTTGTCGTTTTTGTTCCCTTTTTTGTCGTTTTTTGGATTTTTTTTTGCAAGTTTTTTAATCTTTTTGTCGTTTTTTTGCTCGTTTTAATTCCCTCTTGTTTTTGGTCTTTTTTCGTATTTTCGTTTTTTGTCATTTCTGTTCCTTTTTATCGTTTTTTTTTATTTTTTTGCTCTTTTTTATCGTTTTTTGTCATTTTTTTTCTTTTTTGTCGTTTTTGTTCATTTTTTGCCCTTTTTTTTTTTGTTTTTGGTCGTTTTTCGTCCTTTTTTTTTTCCTTTTATTTATTGTTGTTTTTTGTCAAATTTTTTTATTTTTAGTCATTTTTTTTATCATTATTGGTCACTTTTTATGGTTTTCACATTTTTGATCTTTTTTTTGTCGTTTTTCTTTTTTATCGCTTTTTTCATTTTTGGTTTTTTTTTCTTCTGTTTTGTTCGTTTGTCATTTTTGGTATTTTTTATTTTTTGTCTTTTTTTTTCGTTTTTGGTCTTTTTTTAAGCAGAAAACAAACCATTTTCCCCTTTTTTTATTATTTATTTTTAATTTTTTTTTTCTTTTTTCTTTTTAAATTTTTGAAATTTTGTATTGATCAACTTTTTAAATTTTATGTTGTATTTTAAAAAAAATATTAAATTAAAAATTCAATTACATTACATGGTAAACCAAACACATGAATGCAATTAACATTACATTACATGGTTTGATTACATGTTTCAACCAAACATAGTAATGTAATTGTAATTCCATTACATTACAAACTCAATTACATTACAAACCCAATTCCATTACGATTACGATTACATTACAATGAACCAAACGCAACCTTAGTGCCAAATCCTCCCACAAGCTTTTGTGATGGGTTCTCTTTGGAGTTTGATGCATGCTTCCCAGTTCTGATACTCTTGCTTATATATTTCGAAATAAATCATTTGTAAGCTCAAACTTTATGTTAACATCAAAACAACATGGATATTCCCAGTAAAAAATGTGACACTTTAATTATTATCCCAGTGATCTGCATCGTCATTATTCTTTGCAATCCAATCAAGTGGAAATCAGTGGCACAACAAATATATAAGCAATAGCCATACTCACAAGTGACCAAATGCTTAAAGCACTCTAGACTTTCTAAATAGATGAGTGTTCAAGAAGTCCCTAGTAGCAGTAACATCCACTTAGCATTTGAGATGAAAAGGAATGGATAGTTCTCAGTTAGAAGTTTACCCCAATTTTTTTTCTGAAAATTTTGGGATCATCAGGGTCCTCAAAGGGGTGGGCTCCCAGCATTACATAGAGAGTTACCCTACATGACCATACATTTGCTCAGTGTTCTAAATGGCGCCTGCCTAGGCAGCCTGGGCGGTTGGCGGTCCCTCTCCGCACCGCTTTTCGGTAGACGATGGAGTAGGCGGCCAACGGAGGTTGGTGGCATAGGCGGAGGTGAGACGGTGTAGGCGGGCACTAGACGAAGCAATACTTAACAAAATATTTTGGCCAAAAAGGTTATTTAAGCATTATAGGCCTATGGTTCACTTTTACAAAGCCAAAACTTTATAAATCTTCGTTATACAACTTAGTTATGCATGGAACACCCTTAAAATATGTATATTATGCAAAAAATAGTTGTAAAATAGTAAAAAATGTTCAAAATGTATCGACCGCCTAGGCGGTAGGTGGACCCTCTCCGCCACGTAACCGCCTACCGCCGTTTAGAACCTTGCATCTGCTAATTGCACCATCACAAGCATATTATTTTAGACAAGATAATTGTGCTACTATTAGAATTAGACAAAAAGAAACATAATTCATTTTATCTCATTAAGCCTAATCTAAGGCTTTTGGGAGACATGGTCCATAGAGCTTAATGCATACTTATACCAGTAATGGAAGGCATAGTCCAACAACAAACATCAGTAAGTAGAACGAGTATATGTTTCATATTGTCCGAGTTAACATAAACGACCTCTTCCATAAAATGGGGTAAATATGAATTTTTACCCTGTGCAGACCCTACATTAGCAGGTGCCATGAGCACCCTCACACTGTGATGCCTTAATTTAGCCCAATAAAAGGAACTTAATATTTGAATTACATTGCCGATGACAACAAGTGTTGGCTAGAAAAACAAGATGTTACATAGATTCAATTGAAGCTTGTTGAAAAGTTTGACCTATACTTGTTTCTCATACAAATGTGGATATAGGATTTGAAAGCATGAAGCAGATATTGAGGATAATTGGTCAGTCATATCTTTGAATGGCTTCAAAAACAGTTGTGAGATCAATCAATCAGTTTCCAACAAGTATAAACTCTAGACCATATGTTAATCTTAATGTGCTTGTATTTGGGTGACATGAGACTGAACTCCTTTACTCTTATTAAAAGGGTTAAGGATAAACAATAACTAGCATTATATATTAGTCATCATTGTATGAATATATAAGCACAACCTCATGTCAACCGGCAAAATATAAATTAGAAATAGAAAACGATGACTATATATGCATAAAAAGGAATCAATTAAAATACATGATAATCAAACTGTTAGAGACACAAAGAGGCAAGTATTCTGCACATAAATTACAATCAGAAACACAAAACTGGATGAGAAATATAATAAAGTTATATGAAGGCCCAAGGCATAAGGAACTCTTGAAACTCATGGTGTTGATGAAATAGCAAGTGGTTAGCTGCTGGTAGGCTATGTTGCACGAATACTGCACAACACGACATACTTGGGGTTTGTGACATGGAGATAGCACTGCACTAATTTTGTCCTGTCTCTGTATATTCCAATATTCATTTTGTAGTGGAATAAGTATCTAGAGTTGAGACAACAAATGCAACATCATGGTTGGATTCTCCATGTTTGGGTGATAAGGTTTGAAGCCAAAGCTAGCTAAAAATCTTAGCAGAAGTGTATATTAGAGGGCTTAAGTGGCCGATGCAAGGCCAAACATGGTACTTCTTAGTTCTTAAACACCTTTCATTTGCTAATGATGTAAGCCATTGAAAAGGTTTGGGCTTTATCGATAAACAATAAGCATAAAGGAAAAACATTATCCTAGTAATTTTTAGCTTATATTAGATAAAGGTCAGCTATTAAAGATGGGACTAGTAGAGTCAAATATGCAGTTGAATAACTAATATTAAGAAGCGTGAATAAAATGATACTTGAAGAGCTTAGTAACATCATCAAGTAGGTGAAAGGAAAACTGAGCATATATATATAGGTAACAAAAGAAACAAGCTGACAACCACCATCTTTAGGAAGGCATATTAGAGTTGTGTTGAGCAGTTTGCAGGAAGTGTAATATTGAGCAGTTTGCAGGAAGTGTAATAATCCAGTATACTATGAACTTGCCTAAGAGATGTATCAGGGAATCAATTATCCAGCTAATAAAATAAATTAAGTGAATCAGAATAGAGATAATTAACATAAATTGGAAATAGGAGAGAAGTCAACTAAAGCAACAATCAAGGTGAATCATTACGATCAAAAGCTAACAAATATAAACTTGTGATTCATAAACGTTTTTGAATCAATAGTACCTCCCAACAGATATGGTCACAATATGTGATAAAGTACAACATAAAATTCTACTATCATCTGGTCAGAGTATTCTAAAAAAGAATACCATCTGATAGGATAAGGAAGTCCTACACAACATAAACACAAATACAGAACACCACCAGAAGTGACGTATCTGTATCTTGTCCGACCCATATCTATATTCATGCAACATGGAGGACTATATATGTACCTACTAAAAAATATATGTACATCAATATTTTCTAAAAGAATTAATGAAATTAATTCAAAGTAAATCAAATAAATTTCCAGACAATGTACAATCAATTTTCCATGAATACATGGACAACACAAACTAGTGCGTGTCCCCGTTGTGTGCCTTGTTGTGACTCCTCGTCGTGTGCCTTGTCATGATGGACATGACATGGACTCTAAAATATAACCAGGGCATACCAGAATCTATGTCATAACCATATTATGCCAACAAAAGAAAATAAATAATACAAAAGAACAGTAAATTATACCTAGTGGCACATTGGTCGCAGCAGACAAGGCTCACCTGGGATAGAGCCAGAGAAAATTCTTTCTACTGAACTTGGATTTTTTTGTTGTTGTCAGATATGCAACTTGACCCATGTAAGCCAAAAGAAGGCAAGGAAATACCACAAATGTAAAGGCAGTCTTCAAATATCAATAAAATGTCAGTAAGTTATTCAAAAGCAGTCATTTTGAAAGAAGGAAAAAAGGTAGCAAAATGTTTAAACACTGAATAAGAAGGAAAAGACAGAATATGATGAATATGTACCTAGATAGACTTTACGTAAGAAAATAAATAAAGGACTAAGAGCTGGGGTCGATCACACAGACAAGCTTTATTTCATTGCCTCAATTTTATGTATGTCTGGAAACACAAATGCACGAGTAATCTGTCAAAAATGGCCAAGATTATATCTTCCAGTTAGTGCACCTAGAATAAAATGAAACATAAAAATTACAAAATCACATCAAGAGGAGATATTTTTTTGTAAATACCGAGATAAAAATTAGAAGCCTAGAGATAACCAACCTGTAATGCACGAAACATAGCCACCAAGAGCTGACCATGCCTTTTTGTTGTTCCAATGGAAGAATAAATAAATATGCCACAGTTTGAATGCTTTTATAACAAAAATATCATATTTAAGTATGTTGCATATTCCAATTGATCGCAGACTGAAGAACCAAAGTGCTAAAACTGGAGCAAATAGGAAACCAACTTTCCTAGCCCCAAACCTCTGTAGGTTGGACAACACGACAAGGATCACAACTGAAACGAGGACAATAGAATCTACAATAAGATACAAAACTATATTAAAATTTGGGAAGAAGTCGGTAATACTTTTAATCAAAAGATAACAAGTTCTTATGGTTAAAGGAATGCATATTTTAGCAAAAAAAGAGAAGTTCAACAATTGAATTTTATTACTCGACCAGGTTCCTAATTCATAATTGAATTTTATTACTTGATAATTCGGGACGGTTGGAGAAACTCAAGTTGTCAGCTGTTTCTTGCCATCGTCAGAAGACACCAAATTAAAATTAGTATAAAGAACAACAGCATGTTGAGAAGCCTCCGACAAGGATTTGCTATAGCACCATCATACTCGGATATCGCACCAAGTTGTTTCCTTTCACACTTGCAGAAACCATTACTGACAGAAATATAGAACATATATATGGGCTAAGACGCCAAGATTCTCTTTATTAATGCCTATTTGTTGAGAAAATTCAATCTTACATGCAATGTTTGTTGAGATAAAATTTGTAGGGATTAGCCTAATTTCAAGTAGTATGCTTCAATATTCCCTTTAGAGGATGGATCAGTTCTACCAAGACATTGACTTATGTGCAAGCAGATGTAAATCACAGTGAAGAATCCTACAATAGCGTATATATCATATTAAGTATTGAGCAATAGTGTATTTCTAGCACCCACTCTGTTATAGGAAGAGTATTTCCTAAACAAAAGTGCAACAAGGAACAACCCTGGAAGTTCACACACAAACTCACCACATGAGAAGAAAATGGATAGAACTCCCACTGCGAGAACTTTCAACATATAATTGTTTCTATAGACACTAATCATAAGAAGTAGATAGTATAGAGAACATAAATACCATAAAATTTTATTACAATATTTAGTAAAAGATCTAAACGCATCTTCTAGTACTATCTACAGTAGTTTGCTAGCTTTTCACCTGTATATTATTTTTTGAAATTTCAGCACCAATATGAAAGAGAAAATTAGGGAAAACCCAATATAGCAACAATATTCAGTAAAAGAACTAAAAAATCTGAAATATTCAGTAAAAGATCTAAGCCAACAAACATTGCTATAATGAATTTACCACAAAAAATCTAAAATTTCAGCACCAATATGAAAGAGAAAATTAGGGCAAAACCAAATTTAATGTGTGTCATTGGCGGCGGTGGTGGAGGCTTGTCAAATGATATAAATTTATGGAAAAAATTAGGGAAAAACCAAATTTAGGGCAAAACCTCGTCGCCATGGTGGAGGCTTTGTCACGATGGGGGAAGCTTTGGCTAACGATGGATGATCGTCGATGTTGTCAGTTCCGATCGTCCCAGTCATCGACGAAAAGATGACCGGAGCAATGAGGGTATGCGGTTCCAACAAGAAAGAGATGAAAATAATGAGGAGAAGGAGGTGAAGGAGAGAGAGGGGACCTGAAAAAACCGAGAAGGGGAGAGGAAGGCACGGTGAAAGAGAGGCTTATAAATGGGGAGGGTTTTTTTGACCCAAAAAAATAGAAAAGTGAGCGGGCACGCAGATTGGCAAATAGGTTTTTGTAAAAAAATTATAACCTATGTGAATAGAAACGTTATAGATGTATAAAAAATAGATAACATTTATATTAAAAAATTGTTATCATATGCCAAAAATTCTTCAAAACTATCATATTATGTGGTGTTACTGAAATTTTGTAACGCTTATATATAAACCGTTGTAATAGCTTCTTTTCAAGCGTTATAATGGGATATTTTTCTTGTAGTGTGAGTCCCGTGCACCAACATACACTTTGACACATATATCCTTTCTCCTTCGAGTCGTGCATTCGATATACGCCTCGATACCGTATTTCCATGTTCTAAGCCTTATTGTTCAATGTTCTTTCGAATCGTGCACTTGATGTATATCTCGATATTGTCTTTCAATGTTCTAGCATCAATGTCCTATTGTGACTCATGCACTTGATGCACGTCGCCTCAATTGTTCAATGTTCTATCTTAATGTTCGATACACAGTAAGACATTTACTTGATTCGAGCCATGCTCGTTAACTTGATAGCAACTTACGCATACAAGGATACATTTTATTAGGCGTGAAGTGGTAGGGAAGAAGAGTCATGAACCCGCCCACCTTAGCTCGATACGCCTTGTTATTTTGTCGAGCTGATGCGGCTCGATTCCATAACTTAGTTCCACGGCCAACTCTCCTGACTTAGCCATTCTGTTGAACTATTCGACTGATTCAGCCTACCATGCATATGCCTTAGTTCGTTGCAAGGCGACGATTTGGTTTTGCGGACACCTTAGCAAATAAGGCAAAAAAGGCCGACCTCTTATCATCCAGCATAAAAGCATAGTTTGCACATGAAATCAAGTAAAGTCAATATTTCTTCGAATCAGACTTATGCCTTGCATCGTTTCGCTTCATAGATTCGAATCGAGTCAAAGCTTCTTTCGGGCCAACGTAACTCTTGCATCGATTTGCATCGAATATTTATCGGGTACACGCAACTCTTTGAGTCAACGACTCATCATAATGCACCGTTGCGATGCGGGTCATTACAAAGCGTCTGTCCAGCAGCAATCCTGCCAACACTAGGAAGGACGGGAAGGGAAAACAAGCCTTGACTATTAACATTTCCAAAGGTTCAGCATCCGTGGACCAAAAGTCGACGGAGCTGCCAAGACTAAAGGAAAAAATATTCTTTTAATGATGAGGACATGCTGGAGATCTTCAACATGCTCATGAAAGGCCATAAGCTCCAACTTCCACACCAAACATCCTGATAAGGTAGACAAGGTGGACAACCCTAAGTACTGCCATTACCATCGGTACGTTTACTACTCTATACGTGACTGGTACGTGTTGAAAAAATAGATACAAAGGCTGATTGATGCCAAGGTCCTTTCAGTACTTGACTATGAGGACAAAATGACCACTGCAAATATGGTGACCCTCCAGTTTGGTAGCTTCCCGATGATGAAAGCTCAAGACGGCGTCGTTCCAATCCCTAGGGTGACAATGGAGGTTGTTAACGTTCCACCGGCTCGCGATACAGCTCAGGGCCTGATCCTACTTATAACGCCATTAGGCAAAGTTATGTGGGTCCATCCTTATCTAGCTCCGGACACAATGTAGCCCACGATGCACCCTTTCAAGGGAAATAAATTGAAATCGTGTCGTATGGGTTCTGGCACGATCGGTAAAGCTCTGATCGGCATCCACCATGGTCTATCTTACCAGCAGAAAGGATATTCAATTCCGGAGGAAGATACACCTCTGCTGGCTAGATCCACAACACCCGATACTTCGGAAGCAGGTTTGTCTTAACCTCCTACAAAAGATAAACCGAAGCTGAAGAAGGTTCGCTTTGACAAACCATTGAGGAAATATTCAGCGGTAGGGGAAATCAAGCCCTACAACTTTGATATATTGGCATAACTTTCCAACACTCTATGTTTGCAAAAAACAAAAAGTGTTTTTATTACAAACTTTAAAGAATCGTACACGAGTACAATAAATTTTGGGAAAGTACAACTGTAGGAGTCCGGTCTGATTTATGACCGCTTTGTCCCTTTGACGAGGTGATTATAGATGGAAGCAAGCTTGTCAATGGTCTCGGAGCTTTTGTTGATGAGGAATCTTCTGCATGGCTCGGCCGTATGGAAGTATCGACAGAACTTTGGCTTCAATTAACGGTTAAAGAACTTGCTCTTGAGAATTGATGATTGCAGAAGATGGAAGTGCGATGAGTGCTCAAACTATACCACCTCTCTGTGTCTGTACGTTGGGAGAGTGGAGCTCTATTTATAGAGCCAAGAGATAACAACCTAATAGTTATCCAAAGAAGGTGCCTTTTTTTCTGGATAGGCACCTAAGCCAATGGACACCATTTTTAAGCAGGGGTACCTTTGACATGTGGTGCCTATGCAGAATAGACGCGTGGTCATGGCCAAGTGATGGGCACATTCTTCAAGAAATTTGGAGTAGTGCACCATGTTCAGTATGCATGGTTGATTAATATGTCAGCAAAAAACTGAATACTTTGAGAAAGGTGCCACAGGAAGTAAGCGCCTAGAAAAGTTGAGCGTATAGTAGCAGTAGGCGCCTAAATGGGTCAGTACGCCTCAGAGAGTTAGGCGCCTGAATGCATAAGGAGCCTAGGAGAACAAAACTCTTAAGAAACAATAGGCGCCTAAGAAAGTTAGGCGCCTAAGAGATAATGGGCACCTAAGAATGTTAAGTTCCTAAGAGAGACATATTTTGAGTGCCTACAAGACCCCCTTCAAAGTTTTCAAACTTGGGCGCCCAAATATTTTGAAATACTTTGAATGACGGTACGTATTAAATGCAATGAAATCCGCCCAGAATCCCAAGAGATTTTGTCTTTTCAGTTACTGTGAAATTGCCTCGAGAAGTGAAGTGGTGCCTAAACGTCTTAAGCGTCTATAAATAGGCCAAGTGAGAGGTTTCTTTTTTCTTTATTGTCTCATTTCTTCCCCTGCACTTCATCTCCTATTCTTCTTCATTCTTAAGCCAACTGTAGCAATGGTCCCTCAAAAGACTACTGTCGCTAAGGAAAAAGCTCCCGCCATCGACCCTCTGCCCGCCGCAGCTCAACCATTGCGTCGTCATCCTGGGATGCTGCAGATTAACGATCCCGATGTCGTTCCACCGCCATGCGCCTCCGCTTCTCCTTCGAGTGTTACACCAGCGCCTCTACCACCGCTGTATGCCGCTGCACAACCTGCTCCAATGATAAGTCTTGCGTGTCAAAAACAGGCGCCTTTAATGAAACACCTTTGTCATTTGCATCCTCTTCTGGGTTCAAATTGACTTTGCACAAGTGGCGCCCCAAACGTCATTTGTGCCCTATTCTGGACACAAATTGACTTGACTATAGAATGGTGCCTAACTCTGTTTAGGCGCCATCTGAGCTAGGCACCTCCTTTAAACGAGATGCTACTGAGGAGGTGCCTTTTTGAACTAGGCACCACTGATGAGGCACCTTATTTAAGCGCCACTGATGAAGCGCCTTCTTGGAACTAGGCGCCAGTTTGTGGTTTAGGCGCCCCTCTATCTTTTAAGGCAAAAAAGATGATAGTTTATCTAACTTTTTGTTTCAAATTTTTTTTCCTTGAAGTCAATGTCCGAGAGGACCTGCATGCCGAAGAAAGGGTAAGTGTATTTAACACTCCCCTGTATTGTGAAGATCTTTCTCACGTGCGGTTTCCTCAATCATCTGAAGAGGAACCCAGAGATAGACAAGATTTGATCAGAGAGCAATATTTTAACACTCTTTTAAGTATGATAAATGGACAACCTATGTCGTCTGCGAGCCGAGTTTAATATTCGAAGCTGCTCTTCCTCTTCGGTGATGTTGTCCGCCCAATTTCTCAGTCGCAAGCAAAAAAAAATATTGTCTCTTTTTGTGAGACGATACGGTGGTCTTTCTTCCAGGCTTACTGAGGGGCCTATCTCTAGAATCATATGCTTATGCCAGCTATCCCCGCAAAATGGACTGGCATCTAGCTCCTGGGCAAACAACGAAGATTGGAAAGATTGTCACGACCCGCACCCAGTGTAGGGTACGAGAAGTGGGTACGTACAGCCTACACCGCAGTGTCGGTGGTAGAACGTTGTTCTAGGTCATAATTAAAACTAAATACAATATGATGTACTCTCCGTACAGAGGACAATTACAACAGGATACAACTCAATCACCAAAACTAGAAGTAGTACGATAAGATAACTATGAATCCACAAGAGAAGTACAACAGAGAGAAATAAATCTCGATGTTATCAACACCAACTCAAACAAGCATAAAATAAATACATCTCAAAGCAACTGAAAATAAAATAAAAAAAACTCTAGCCATCAACTCCAACCTTTACTGTGTCTCCTCTAGGCTAGCAGGTAACCTCCAAGCTGTCTGTAAAATTTATTAACAGGTCCAGTCAGGACATGAGCGAGCACAATACATCTCACGCGGTTCATATCATGTCAGAAGATAATAAAAATACAATAGAGTAAGATACATGAATAACTGAAAGAATGTACATAAAGTAAAAGAGATAACAGTAATAGAAATATCTACTATAAGTAAGGAACTGTAAGTGACTAGTGAATCAGAGTACAAGATAGACATGTGAATGGCTGGGGACTGATTCATGATTACGCTACGAAATTGATTCATGATTACACTACTTGGGATTATTCACATGACTATTTCTACTCTCCCATCCCCAATCAATACACAAGGATCCAGACAAGTTATGTTAAGATTCATGATCTCACTGCCTCATAAATGAGAGCACGTGAAATTGATTCATGAGGGCTCTGTGAACATGAGAGTACATGAATCACAAGAGTATACATAAATAGTGAAGCATGGAGATACATGATGTAAATGAAACACATATGACATGAAGTATCTAATGCTCTCGAGGGGGATAACATCTCATGAAAAGATCCACATAGTACCAATCCGTGTTACCAACGTGATAGCATCAAGTAAAGTAATCTAGAGCAGGAATATAAGTTCTAGCAAGTATGAAACGGTCAGAGAATGTACTCGCCTGATACCCTGAACAACTTATATGAAAAGATGGCCAACTGGAGTCACAGAGTCCTAGTTAGAGCAACACAGGTTATAAAGAGTTTAATTTATATGGTAATTGAAATTATAATGCAATCTACATGAGTCTAAGTAAATCTAGGTCAAAGTCAACTCTTGGTCAACTATAAAGTCAAACTAGGTCAACTCTAGTCAACTGTGGTCAAACTAGCTAGGGTTGGGTCAACAATGGTCAAATAGTCTAGGTTAGTCAATTCTAGGTCTAAACAAACTAAGTATATGCAAATCAAGTATCCAAGATAGCTACTAACTCATAGCCTAAGTCACTTGCTAAACCAAGCACAAAACTAAGCCATAAGCTAACAAGGCACACAAACTTACTCATATAATATATATATTTTATTCACATTCACATATTCATATACATAGATATATATAGGAAAGCTATATATATAGTCACATACATACATATATATATAGAGAAGGGGAGGTAAAAGAGTAAGTGAGTGTGTGTGTGTGTGTGTGTGTGTGTTTGGCATGTGTGTGAAAGGATATGTGTTAATGTTCTCAGATTTAGTGATAGGTAGGTGTATGTGACATAGGATGCATGGTGTCAAAGGGTGCATGAATGCATGTGTGTAAAAGGTTATTGGTTAACTCAGTTTATAGAAATGCATACATACATACTTACATTGCATACATGCATACATACATATCATGTATACATACATACATTACATACATGCCTATATACATATCATATACGCATACTTGTATTCATTCATCCTCCTATATATACATACATAGATGTATACATACATATTTGAATACATTATATACTTGCATACACTATATTCATATATGCATACTTTACATTATATTACATTCATTCCTGCGTACATGCATACATATAATATATGCATACAAACTTATATATTTAACTCAAAATACATGTGAATACATACATTACATTACCTTGACACATATATATCATTCATTCATATCCTATATACATGCATACTTCAGTTCATGCATTATATCCATTCACATATCATTAAGTTGCATGCATATACTTATTTTCATTACATACATGTCATTCATGCATATTACATACTTACATGCATCTATACATTATATACATTGTATACAACATGTAAAAATAGAAGAGAAAAATGGAAAAAAACTGAAATGGAAAG
Organism: Iris pallida; assembly: GCA_029216955.1. Classification (NCBI taxonomy): domain Eukaryota; kingdom Viridiplantae; phylum Streptophyta; class Magnoliopsida; order Asparagales; family Iridaceae; genus Iris; species Iris pallida. Next base: position 8,237,907 of record JANAVB010005797.1, on the reverse strand, counting down.
GAAAGGGAAGGAAAAATATAAGAAAAAGGAAAAACAGTGGACATATATATGCTTGCATCATATATTCTACATTACCATACATGCTATCATTATATATTGCATTACATTACGTATATATTACGCATTCATATCTATCATTACATGTATACCTTGCATTCATATCTAGCATTCATTATATACTTTTATGCATACATTGTACATCATTCTTTCATTCATGCATTTATGCATTGCTTACATATATTACATTGATTGCATTCCTACATGCTTGCATTCAACCATATATATATTAATGTAAAGAGGATACATATCATATATATATATATCATTTCATTCATCTAACATATCATGCATTACATACTCTACATTTATTTAATATCCATACTACATAGGCTCATAGGTTACACAAAATACCTATATCGTATAGTCACTCTTCTACTTAAAATCAATATTGTACCAATTGGGACTTCACTAAATTCTAGGATAAAAGTATGTCGTATCCCTTCGTGTTAGTTTTTCGAAACTTCAAACGGATCACATTTTCGTGGCCGGAAGCTCCCGGAATCGCGAAAACACCGAAACGCGTTTGTCTTTCGGACAGCTGACATTCAAATAGTTTTACAGAAAGTTCCAGAATAATTTTGACTTATTAATATATATGTTTGGAAAGCTAACTTAGATACAGTTCTTTTGAAAAACGGAAGATTAATCAGAGTTCTAAGCTAAAAGTTATGACATTTCTAAGTTGCTTTGGTTAATAAAAACGTGCATAAATATTACGACGAATTTGAGTTGTTTTGGACAAAAAAATACATGTAGGCCAAGATACTTGGATACCAACATAGGTATGTAGAAGCATGGAAAATATTAATTTTAGTCCCACATCGGAAAGGAGAAAAAGAAAGGGCTCACTCCATTCTATAAATAGAGCCCCCTTGCCTCCATTGATGGAAAATATTACTCTGACGAAAAGTTATACAGAACCGCCCGTGTCCAGCCCCTGGCGGCAAACGGACAGGGTGGTTCTCAAGAGTCTCCCAACAATGATCGAGGGCAAGTGCTTTTACTAGCCCCGCATCAAGGAGCAAACAAGATACCAATGCACTCGTGCGCTCGGGATTCCCGGGCCAATAAAATGAGTGTAAAGGTTGATCGAGATGTACTTGACTTGCGAGATGTGATTCTTCACAAGCGCAAGGAAAGAGAAGAAACCTTGGTGTGCAAAGAGTCCTTCCATGGACGTCACTACACTCAAGTCATTGTCAATTGCTGCTGTAACAAGACAACATTACAAGAGGATCGACAGTCCGTCTTCCAACGACTGCAACAGCCAGGACCGGTCCTACAACAAAGCTCAGGGGACGAGGCGCTTCCTTTCGCCTCCTGTAACTCTACCCAGAAGGTCCCTACCGGCAAGGCGAGGAAGAAAATAAATGTGTCTAGCCCGATGATCTCAACCAGCACGGCCAAGAAACTCTCATCTAAGGGGTTATCCACAGCCGTCACATGAGGGGTTTATTAAGGTACCCGCTCAAAAATAAAATCTTCAACACTTGGAGATCTTTCATCTACCTCCCTGGGGGTAGTTGGAACTGGGGGTAGCACTCCTCGGAACATCCACAACAATTCGATAATTCAAGAAGATGAACCAGGGGAAACAATCCCCCCAACAAATACAACAGACTCAGACGTCCCTGAAAACGTCCACAAATGCCAAGACGCGACAACCTCCTATGCAGGGGGTAGCACCTCCTCCTAGTCCGAACCAGAGAAGAATATTCCCACATGCCCCGATGACTTCTCTATGCGAGGGTATGATTCGGAGGGCACGTCTTCTACAGTTCCTTCTACTTCTCCTCATGTGAGGACGGTATTCATGACTGAGAACGAGCAAGACGGTCCCAGTGATCGGCAGCTCCTCGACACTCTTAAGACCATACTACAAACCTTGGTTAAGTCAGTAGACGAGGTCAAGTCTGCCCTACCGGCTCTACAAGTAAGGACACCTGGTCAAACAGGCTTGGGTCCCACTATCAATACGGACTCAAATACGACTGCGCCAATCCCGGACAACAATCTACCCAGAATGTCAGCTCCCACTGCTGCAGAAGAAGCTAGGGCGGCGAGAAGAGAAGTCCAGGAGCTTCGTGCAATGTTTCACGCCCGAGAATCCTCTCAGGACCTTAGGATACGACAGCCGTATCCCGTTGTATGGAAAGATGTCCCCTTCCCACCATGATACAAACCATTCAATATTAATCCATATGACAGAAAGACCTCTGCGAGCCGGTGCATGACCTACTTCGAAGTCACAACAGACCATCTGTCGCATGACGATGCCATCCTCATACGGTTGTTCATCGGGGCATTAGAGGGGGTCGCGTTCGATTGGTACCGCAACTTGCCGGATAACTGCATCCAGTCTTTTGCCGGCTTCAAACATATGTTTCTGGAAAGGTTCTACGAGGTGGGACAAGACGTGACAATGTCAACCCTCATGGACGTTGTTCAAGGAAAAAAAGAACTAACAAGGAATTACATCGAACGGTTTCGCCAAACCGCGATGAAACTACCCTCTGGTAACCCGGACTCTTCTTTAATTGAAATTTGCCAAATGAGGCTGCTCCTCACAATCAGCCTTTGGATAGGCGATAGTCAATTTAAAGACTGGAAGGCCTTCATCGTGAGCGCTACTAGTGCAGAAGCAAAATTGAAGAAGGCTCGACAACTGGGGCTGCATATCTCGGATGGAGAGGATAAGGGCAAACACCCTAATACCAAAAACAACAACGGGAAGTTCCTCAAGAAAAATTATGTCTAAATGACATCTTCCAACTATCTCTCAGATTGTGAGTTATGTACCCTCTGGTTCCGCTGAACTTACACTCTGACCTCGAATATCCCAGATTGTTGAGTTATGTACCCTCAGGTACCACTGAGCTTACTCTCTGACTGCTCCATCTCATCTCCTAGTCATAGCTAGAAACCTCCACATTAAATGCTTTTCTCCTCCAGAGTTTGTCTCAAAATCTACTACCCGTACCACCAGTACGCAGAAGGGTAATAGGTCCACAAAACTTATCCTAATCTATTACCCACACTACCAGTGCACAGAAGGGTGATAGATCCACAAAACTTATCCTAAATCTATTACTCGCACCATCGGTACACAAAAAAGGGTAATAGGTCCATAAAATTCTCCAACGGGGAAAAACAACCACGTCCATATTACCTCTGAGTTGTTTTTCCGTCTATCACAAACAAATCACCCAATACATAGAACTTCCACGTTGATAATGCCACTGAGTTGTTCTATGTATCCTCATTAGGCCCACTCCTACCACGTCCTTATTACCTCTGAGTAGAAGGCTCTACTTTAGACCCATATTTACCACGTCCTCATTACCTCTGAATAAATATATTGGTTTTCTCTCCACTTTTTATCCGTAATCGCACCATAGTACACAAAAAGGATAATAGGTCCACAAATGTCCTCTGTTGACCACAAATGCTGTATTATGTCCTCTAGTACATGCACCCCTTTTTTACAATCATATGCTTCTGGAACCCAGTTGTTCCGTGGCATTCATTACCCGTTACGTAGAACTTCCATGTCCATATTACCTTTGAGTTGTTTTATGTATCCTCATCTGAGTCCACTCCCACCACGTCCTCATTACCATCAACCCCATATTTACCATGTTCTCACCACCTCTGAGTAAATATGATGGTTCCCTCTCTCAACTTATTATCCGTACCTAAAATCAAGGTACGCCAAGGATGATAAGTCCACATAAAATCCCCAACGGAAGTACCCAAACCTATCACGTACATGCTACCTCTGATAGGATTGCCACACCTAAACAACTCTACTTTCCATGCTTCTTATTCAAAGTATTCCAAATTTGTAATTTGAAAACTTTGAAGGGGGTCTTGTAGAAGCATGAAAAATATTGCTTTTAGTCCCACATCGGAAAGAAGAAAAAGAAAGGGCTCACTCCATTCTATAAATAGAGCCCCCTTGCCTCCTATGAAAAGGGCACCAACTTCCCTTCCCTCCTTCCAACTTGGACTCTTCCTACTACGCACCTTCGGGTGCTAAGTCGAAGAAGTCTAGGGCAGTGCAGGATCGTCGAGCTCAGTCAACTGTCCCAATTACTGACCATCAGAGAGTCCCGCTAACTGTTAAGCGAGCCTCTAATGGAAAGTTGTACAGAACCGCCCGTGTCCAGCCCCCGGCGGCAAACGGACAGGGTGGTTCTCAAGAGTCTTCCAATAAAGATCGAGGGCAAGTGCTTTTACTAGTCCCGTATCAGGGAGCAAACATGATACCTACGCACTCGTGTGCTCAAGATACCCGGGCCCACAAAGCGAGTGCAAAGGTTGATCGAGATGTCCTTGACTTGTGAGATGTGATCCTTCACAAACGCAAGGAAAGAAGGGGATTCTCTATGCTGCTCGAAATCAACATACAGTCTCATGCGGCTCAAAACCCAGAAAGCTCCATGCGGCCCATGAGGATTTTTATGCGGCTCAAAAAACCTAAAAAGCTTTATGCGGCTCAAAACCCAGAAAGCTTCATTCAGCTCAAAACCCAGAAAGCTTCATGCGGCCCACAAATAGCAGAGAACCTTTGCGGTTCAAAATTAGCTTAAACAGCTGGCCATATTTACTCTGACATAAAGGCGACAACTCTGACAGAGATGATGGCTCTGACATAAAGACAGGACGCGACATGATCCTAAAAAGACGAGAAAATTATCATGATATCTGGCACAGTTCATAAATTCCAAAGAAGATTCTTTATGCGGATCGCCTATGCGACCTTCATGCGGCTCAGTCATGAGACAACTCTCATGTGGCTCAGCCATGTGACAACTCTCATACAGCTCGGTTATGAGACGTCCTTCATGCGGCTTGGTTATGAAACGACCTTCATGCGTCCCGGTTATGAGACGTCCTTCATGCGGCTAAGTTATAAGACGACCTTCATGTGGCCCGGTCATGAGACACTCTTTATGCGGCTCGGCTATGTGACAGTCCTTCAAGCGGCTCAGCCAGGATACATCCTTCATGCGGCCCACCACAGAGTAGCAGTTAAGACACGTAGCAGAAATTAACTAAGTCTTGACAGTTCAGATTCACTGCAACAAACAGATCATGATCAGTCTTAACCAATCCCCAGCTGTCTACTGAAAACCGAGTCTCGAGACCCAGTTATAAGGGTGTGGCCCAAAATTTGCCACGTGGCTGTATATCACATTCCTCATGAATTCCTATAAATAGCAAGGTGCTATTCCCTTGCAAACACATATACGCATAGACAGTCAGATACACACAGAGAGATATACACACACCCGGGCAGAGAGAGAGCTTTTCTTCACCAGAGTCGATGTTGCGTTCGATCGTCCAAAGAGTAAGGCAGAGTTGATAGCACTTTTCTGAGCCTCTACCGTCACCCCCAGAATCTAAACTAAACAATTGTACTTAGAATGCTTTTTCTAGGTTTTGTTCCTAGGCTCTCTTTTGTACAAGCGAGTTTGTAATTGTGAGTCAAGTTCTGCCCTCCTATAAAATTGTTCTGTTCTACGACGATCAATGGCAAACAAGGTATCCAAATGAAACTCATTCTAACCATCCTAACTAAGATCAATCCACTCTCTAACCATTCTAAAATGGAATTTAAATATCTATTTAAACTATTAGCATACATACATACACATGGGGTGTCCTAATTTGGGATCTATTAAGTAGGACACAAGACCATATCTAAAATCCTTAAGAGAGCTCCAAATGGCCTCAAATTTGAATCTAAATGGGGTACATGCATGGGTGTGGATCCTATGGATTCAAAACTAACTAATATGCATAGAAAATCAATTTAGAGGGTTGGTTTTACCTATTGGGAGTAGAATCCTAATGATACTCCCAAGGACACGGCTCCGACATGAAGATCTTCCAAAAAGGACACTCCTTGCACTTTGCTCCAAATCTTTTCTATCACCCTCCCTTGGTAGTATAAGAAGGTTGGATGGAAGTTTTGGTGGAGGTATGTAGGGATTTGGAGATCAAATCAAAGAGGAAAGCTCTCTAATTTGGGGAAGAACACTTTGTGAAGGAAAAGAGGTAAGATGGAATAAAATGAAAGGAAGGGAGGCTAACCTACCTATAGTGGCTGTCATTAGATGAGTTAGTGTTAGATTTTAGATGTAGATGAGTGGCTAGGGCTTGTCCACCCAATTTCAAGTCTTCCTATTGGTTCAATTAGTCCTAAGGCTTTCTTTTTCACAAATATCCTAAGGGATAAATATACTACTTAAGAAATATCTAGATATTGTTAATCTTGTCATTTACTAGGTTATCCGAATCAAGATTCTAAGATCAAGGCTAGTCTAGATTAGGCTAAGATTCTAGGTCAAGTCTCAACTAAACAATTAGCACATATTTAATTAATACAATTTACAATTTCACAAAATTGTCAAAATGACCAAAAATACCCTTAGGCTAAAAAGTAGTAATATGACATTCTAATCACATGAGGCTCCCATGGTCATAATTAGTCTCTAGGCTTAGCAATTCTAGGGTTACACGAGTTAAACATTAAAATCACATTTCAATATTTAAATAGTTTTAAATTAATTAAAAATTACTAAAAATCATAACATGAGTTAAATCTTATTATTGATTAATCAAAATTATAAAAGTTCAAAATTACCCTCATTTTAGAAAAGTGGGTGTTAGAAGTCTACCCTCCTCCCTCCTTAGAAGAATTTCATCCTCGAAATTAAGATGGTCGTACTTCTTCTAGAGTCTCGTCCCCAACAATCATGGTCTCAGAACTTACCTAAATCATACAATTTAAAAGAATGGCATACATGGTCATGGCATACGGTGGCAGTTGAAAGTCTCATCTAGGTATACTAGTCATGCTAAACCAAAACGGTCATAGGGTATCAAAACATACAAGCAATCTGGGGTGCTAAACTGGAAAAGTTATAGAAACAACAAATCATCATGGCTGTAAGGCAGTCTACCATCCTATATAAAAATTGGTAGTTATCAAAAATAAAATAAAGATAACTAGTAATTAGCTATAAAGGGGTACTATTCAAAGAAAAATCAAAATCAAAAGTTTAAAGAACGAAAGTCAATAGCATTGAAATCCAATCACAATATATATTAAGAAAATTTAGTCTCGATACGATCTAAGTTGATCAATTCTAGGTAATCAAGATTTGGGCAATATGGAGGACAAGGTCATCGAAGTCTGAGCACGAGCATACAAGGATGGAGATTCAGGTCACAATTAAATTTAATTTAATTGAGTACGACCCAAGATATTAATATGATAAGAAAAGATGATCAAAGTCGATTGGTCGTGATTAAGGGAGCTAGGATTCAATGATATTAAAAACTTTTAAAGGGTGATTCAAAGATATGGAATAAGTCAAATTTGTCCTTTTAAAGGAAAAACAAGGGAAAAGATTTCATAGGAAAGTCAAGTTAATCATCTCTCTCTGATACTATCAAGTTTATCATTTGCCAATCATATTTTTATCTCACAAGTCCCAATATAAAAATCAACCTTTGTATGACTACCATCAAAATTATATCCTTCCGTCATAAAGATTTGACCTTGCCATGATCACCATAGGCTAAATTTTTAAGTTCCGAAATATTATTCATGAAGCATACCCTTCTTACTAGGAATCAAAACTGACCACTTAATTATCATAAATATAAGTTCTTCCACCTTGTCCAGAATTGGATCTGAAGCCTCTAAATCAAGTTTTATGTAATCCTTGAACTTATTCAATTTACTCTCCTTGTATTATTTAAATCTAAACCCACTAGGCCTTACAAAACTTATTCTTCATTATAAATTCAACCTTCATATTTCATTCAACCGATACCTTCAATATTATTCTCCTGAAATTTAAAATTTTCACAAAATCTCTATATTTTATATAACTCAAAATCCTTGCGTTCTTTCTGTTTTTAGCCATTTCTTACAATATCTTATTCAATTTTCTATCATCATTGCATATAGTTAAAATCTCTTCTTTATTACTAAATTCCTAAATTTAACATCATAGCCTTAAAGTGTAACGTCTCAAGAATCAATAACCAAAATTTATCCAAGTTCTCGAAACTAGGTCGACCTCGAATATCCTCATCAGTTATGAAATGCATCTATGAATTATTCATACCCAAAAAATTTCTCTAAGTATGATTGTTCCTAAATTGATAATATAACTCTTTTGATTTCATCCTCAAATTCAGTCGCATCTCTATCCCAAACCTATATCAAGGTCCATCATAGTATACCCCTAGCAAGATTATCACAAGATAACAAATCAAGTCTTTTCCGAGTTAGATGATTTACGTTACTTCCTCCACCTTTCGAAAGTGAAAAGATATGGAGATTCAAGGATTTTAAAGTATAACTGACAGAATTAGATACGAGACAGGTGATTGATGTAATCAGGACAGTTTTTTTTAAAATGGTAATACAAGAAATAGTGGCAAGAAAGAAATAATGATAAAATCTGTTCTTCATCAACTGTTAAAAAGAAATGAACCCATTTAAGATAAAATCTGATACCATACACGTCTTCCTGAAATTATGTTGTCAGAATTTCGTCACGCCAGGAAGCATAGTTGCAATAAACAATAGAGTCCATAACGAAGGTATACACCCTATAGTCATGTTATCTAGAATTCTTACCACGCCACCCGGTATGGCTGCAAGAAAATCAAGATTTCATAACTAGGATAAGTATATCTAAATTAGGCTCTACGTCCTTGTCATGTTAGCAAATATGACTGCGATAAATTCTAAACTCCATAAATAAAGTAGACTAATTTACCTTTCTCACTGTCCTTATCAATTATGTTAACATGTTATACCTTAATTCCAAAAAGATGTATATATATATATATATATATATATATATATATATATATATATATATATATATATATATATATAAATACAAACTCAAATTCAACAACTAACATCAAGATTCAAAATTCAACAATAATCCATCAAAAATTAAATTCAATAACATGAAGTAAGTGTGAATCAAATTAAGGGAAAAAGAGATTTCAAATCGAAGTTAAAATAAGATTCTCAAGGGTCGTCCCATGAATCTCTCAAGAAATTCTAACAGAGATTGAGTATCCTCTCATTCTAACACCTATTCCTTATCTCTAATTGCAGGTGCGCAGCAGTACAACTAATCGTCGTACTACCACGACTTCGCAAAAATGTGAATCTCGACCTGTATGGGCCACCACTAAAAACGTGTCACGATCCGCACCCATTGTAGGGTACGAGAAGTGGGTACGTCTAGCCTACGCTGCAGTGTCGGCAGTAGAACGCTGTTCTAGGTTATAATTAAAACTAAATATAATATGATATACACTCCGTACGGAGGACAATCACAGCAGGATACAACTCAATCACCAAAACTAGAAGTAGCACGATAAGATAACTATAAATCCACAAGAGAAGTACAACAGAAAGAAATAAATCTCGGTGTTATCAACACCAACTCAAATAAGCATAAAATAAATACAACTCAAGACAACTGAAAATAAAATAAGAAAAACTCTAGCCATCTACTCCAACCTCTACTGTGTCTCCTCTAGGCTAGCAGGTAACCTCTAAGCTATTTATAAAATTTATCAACATGTCCAGTCAGGACAGGAGCGGGCATAATACATCTCACACAGTTCATATCATGTCAGAAGATAATAAACATACAATATAGTAAGATACATGAATAACTAAAAGAATATACATGAAGTAAAAGAGATAACTGTAATGAAAATATCTACTATAAGTAAGGAACTGTAAGTGACTAGTGAATCAGAGTACAAGATAGACATGTGAATTGCTGGGGACTGATTCATGATTACACTACGGAATTGATTCATAATTACACTACTTGGGATTATTCACATGATTATTTCTACTCCCCCATCTCCAATCAATACACAAGAATCCAGACAAGTTATGTTAAGATTCATGATCTCACTGCCTCATAAATGAGAGCACGTGAAATTGATTCATGAGGGCTATGTGAACATGAGAGTACATGAATCACAAGAGTATACATGAATAGTGAAGCATGGAGATACATGATGTAAGTGAAACACATATGACATGAAGTATCTGATGCTCCCGAGGGGGATAACATCTCATGAAAAGATCCATATAGTACCAATCCATGTTACCAACGTGACAACATCAAGTAAAGTAATCTAGAGCAGGAATATAAGTTCTAGCAAGTATGAAACGGTTAGAGAATGTACTCGCCTGATACCCTGAACAACTTATATGAAAAGATGGCCAACTGGAGTCACAGAGTCCTTGTTAGAGCAATACAGGTTACAAAGAGTTCAATTTATATGGTAATTGAAATTATAATCCAATCTACATGAGTCTAAGTCAATCTAGGTCAAAGTCAACTCTTGGTCAACTCTGGTCAACTATAAAGTCAAACTAGGTTAACTCTAGTCAACTGTGGTCAAACTAGCTAGGGTTGGGTCAACAATGGTCAACTAGTCTAGTTTAGTCAATTCTAGGTCTAAACAAACTAAGTATATACAAATCAAGTATGTAAGATAGCTACTAACTCATAGTCTAAGTCACTTGCTAAACCAAGCACAAAACTAAGCCATAAGCTAATAAGGCACACAAACTTAGTCATATAATGTATATATATTATTCATATTTACATATTCATATACATAGATATATATAGGAAAGCTATATATATAGGCACATACATATATATATATATATATATATATATATATATATATAGAGAAGGAGAGGTAAAAGAGTAAGTGTGTGTGTGTGTGTGTTTGGCATGTGTGTGAAAGGATATGTGTTAATGTTCTCAGATTTATTGATAGGTAGGTGTATGTGACATGGGATACATGGTATCAAAGGGTGTATGAATGCATGTGTATAAAAGGTTATAGGTTAACTCAGTTTATAGAAATGCATACATACATACTTACATTGCATACATACATACATACATACATACATACATACATACATACATACATATCATGTATACATACATACATTGCATACATGCCTACATACATATCATATATGCATACTTGCATTCATTCATGCTCCTATACATACATACATAGATGCATACATACATATTTAAATACAATATACACTTGCATACATTATATTCATATATGCATACTCTATATTATATTACATTCATTCCTGCGTACATGCATACATATAATATATGCATACAAACTCATATATTTAACTCAAAATATATGTGAATACATACATTACCTTAACACACACACACACACACACACACACACACACATATATATATATATATATATATTATATATATATATATATATATATATATATATATATATATATATATATATATATATATATATCATTCATTCATAACCCATATACATGCATACTTCAGTTCATGCATTATATCCATTCACATATCATTAAGTTACATGCATATACTTATTTTCATTATATATATGTCATTCATGCATATAATATACTTACATGCATCTATACATTATATACATTGTATACAACATGTAAAAATAGAAGAGGAAAAAAAAGGGAAGAAATTGAAATGGAAAGGGAAGGAAAGGCAAAATGTAAGAAAAAAGGAAATCAGTGGACATATACATGCTTACATCATATATTCTACATTACCATACATGCTATCATTATATATTGCAATGCATTATGTATACATTATACATTCGTATCTATCATTACATGTATACCTTGCATTCATATTTAGCATTCATTATATACTTTTATGCATACATTGTATATCATTATTTCATTCATGCATTGCTTATATACATTACATTGATTGCATTCCTACATGCTTGCATTCAACCATATATATATTAATGTAAAGAGGATACATATCATTTATATATCATTTTATTTATCTAACATATCATGCATTACATACTCTACATTCATTTAATATCCATACTACATAGGCTCATAGGTTACACAAAATACCTATGTCGTATAGTCACTCTTTTACTTAAAACCAATACTGTACCAATTCGGACTTCACTAAATTCTAGGATTAAAGTATGTCATAGCCATTCGTGTTAGCTTTCCGAAACTTCAAATGGATCGCATTTTCGTGTCCGGATCCCGAAATCACGAAAACACCGAAACGCGTTTGTCTTTCGGACAGCTGACACTCAAATAGTTTTACAGAAAGTTCCAGAATGATTTTGACTTATTAAAATATATATTTGGAAAGCTAACTTCGATACGGTTCCTTTAAAAAAACGGAAGATTAATCGGAGTTCTGAGCTAAAAGTTATAACATTTCTAAGTTATTTTGGTTAATAAAAATATGGATGAATATTATGACGAATTTGAGTTGTTTAGGACAAAAAAAACACATGTAGGCCAAGATACTTGGATACCAACATAGGTATCCAAATGAGACTCATTATAACCATCCTAACTAAGATCAATCAACTCTCTAACCATTCTAAAACTGAATTTAAATATCTATTTCAACTATTAGCATACATACATACACATGGGGTGTCCTAATTTGGGATCTATCAAGTAGAACACAAGATACATATCTAAAATCCTCAAGAGAGCTCCAAATGGCCTCAAATTTGAATCTAAATAGGGTACATGCATGGGAGTGGATCCTATGGATTCAAAACTAACTAATATACATAAAAATTTAATTTAGAGGGTTGGTTTTACCTATTGGGAGTGGAATCCCAATGATACTCCCAAGGACACGGCTCCGACACGAAGATCTTCCAAAAAGGACACTCCTCCTTGTACTTTGCTCCAAATCTTTTTTAGCACCCTCCTTTGGTAGTATGAGAAGGTTGGATGGAAGTTTTGGTGGAGGGATGTAAGGATTTGGATATCAAATCAAAGAGGGAAGCTCTCTAATTTGGGGAAGAACACTTTGTGAAGGAAAAGAGGCAAGATGGAATAAAATAAAAGGAAGGGAGGCTAACCTACCTATAATGGCTACCATTAGATGAATTAGGGTTAGATTTTAGATGTAGATGAGTGGCTAGGGCTTGTCCACCCAATTTCAAGTCTTTCTATTGGTTCAATTAGTTCTAAGGCTTTCTTTTTTACAAATATCCTAAGGGATAAATATCCTACTTAGAAATATCTAGATATTGTTAATCTTGTCATTTACTAGGTTATCCTAATCAAGATTCTAAGCTCAAGGCTAATCTAGATTAGGCTAAGATTCTAGGTCAAGTCTCAACTAAACAATTAGCACATATTTAATTAATACAATTTATAATTTCATAAAATTGTCAAAATGACCAAAAATACTCTTAGGCTAAAAAGTAGTAATATGACATTCTAATCACATGACTAGGCTCCCATGGACATGGTTAGTCTCTAGGCTTAGCAATTCTAGGGTTACATTAGTTAACCATCAAAATCACATTTTAATATTTAAATAGATTTAAATTAATTAAAAATTACTAAAAATCATAACATGAGTTAAATCTTATTATTGATTAATCAAAATTATAAAAGTTCAAAATTACTCTCATTTTAAAAAAAGTGGGTGTTACAAAGATACTCCATCGTTATGGTGCACAGCGAAGGGACATATTCTACAGTTCGTCTGTACGTCAGCATAGTCTGCATATGCGAGGCTTACGTCCAAGTTGCGTTCCCTCTGAGAAGTCATCTTTGATCATGCCGTCTCAAGTGCAAATTTTTGCCATTCTATTTGATCAGAAGAAAGGACCTTATCCTCCGAAGATGCCTAGATGACGGGCTTGATGAACAACAATAACAACCGTTGGAGAGACATCTTTCAGTGGGCTCTATCGCACTTTGCCTTTGAACTCACAGCACTGGGCTTGTATCATGCTATTCAGTCAACTGCTTATGGTGTGGCAGTAAACCAAAATCTCTTCCTCACTTTGCTGGAGAGATTCACTTGGAGAACCAACATTTTCTCTACATCGCGTGGAGAAATAGGGTTTGCGCTTTATGAGATGCGTCAAATCTCTTTTCTACCTACCGGGGGATATCCTTACGAAGAGTATTTCCCAACAGAAGAAGAAATGGAAGGATTGAAGAAGACCAATCCAAAGATGATTGAAGTCTTTGAAGAGCTTCTTTGCCACTATTTTGCTTGTTCATATTACATGGACAGCAAGGCTACATGGAAATGTTATACCTCGAAATGGACAATATATCTTTTTCTGGGCCATTATAAGAAGGACAAATGCAATGACACGTTGCATTGCCAGCCTCGGGTCTTTCAACCTTTGAGCCCTGCAGAACTTGAGACTTTTATGACAGAATCAAAGATCAACGATCACAAGCTGGCTGGAGAATGGAACGGCTTCCTGGCTGGGACTACCGCTGAAAGTTATGCTCAACAAAGTGGCATGCCTATGTCACGATCTTTGTTAGCCAGATTCTTATCCATCTGGCTAAGATGTTTCGTGATTCCAGACAACTATGCGGTGGACAAGATCCACAAAGAAAGCCTTTTCGCAGCTGTCTGTCTGGTATTTGGGCGACCAACAGATTTGTTAGCAGCCATGACATGCAGATTATGTGTCGGCCTTCGTGAACTCTCTGCTGCACTGCTGCCAAACCCTCAGCGGGGTGAATTTCCTCGAACAGAATTTTCCTTCACTTATTTGTTTGGATGGTTGCTCTATCACCATCCTTCTCTAATGAATCCTCGACAGGCTCCAGATAAGAATTTAGCATGGCTTCTTTTTTGTAAATATAAGAGGTCGAAGTGGAATGTAACCAAGATCGAGGATTGCCGTAGGGTATTGAATCGAGGAAATAACTAGGTATCTATTACAAAATCCCAGACGTTCGGGCTGAATATGATGGGCTCGATTCCTTTTATGACATAGAGAATGTCCACACCCCACTAGACACAGAACTATTCCTTTGGTTGGTGGCAATTAGACCATCACACTTGGTCTATCTCGTTGATGACAGGTGTTATTTAGAACCCTATCTGTCGAGTAGTTTTGTCCGACAATTTGAATACGATCAATTGCATGTGGGCAATACGACCACGGTACTAGAGGGAGTTGGTGGTTTAGTATATGGAGCCCGCGCTTGGCGATACTATAGCTCTCGAGGGACGGGAGCTCAATTCAACCTGCTTGAGATCAACCTGCCGTTGCATATGTTGAATACATAAATGCTGTTTTACACTTCTGCCAATACCTTCTTTGAGGGTTATGATCCGAGGACAAGTTTTACAAGCCGTTTGGGAAATCCGAGGGGATTGGCGTCTGCTTAAATCAACCTAAAAGAGGCAGAGGATAATGCACATGCTGAAGCACCTTTGCAAACAGTTGATTTAGATCAAGATCCGACATTATCTGCCATAAATATTTTGATCATACCACCTAAGCAAGGAACTCAGACTTCCTCCTTTCGAGACCTTACCCAGAGGAAGAAGAAGAAGAAGAAGAAGAAGAAGAAAAGTAAAGCAACAACATACCAGGAGATGGCTACCTCCCCTGATGGTAGGGTAACGAAATCATAAACTCGTCTTCAATCGAACGCGGAATTATCATCCTAGAATGATCCTTCACCCTCTGTCAGTAAGAAGAGGAAGGCTTTCGCAGAAGAAGATAGTCAAGGAGCAGCATCTTCAGCCAGGAAGGCTGCTAGAACAGAAGGGTCAAGCTCAGCTAGAGTCGAGCTAGAGTCACTGCCTTCACCTACTCCACGAGAGCAGGTGTTAACGGTAGATGACTCCTCCCATCCAGGTAATGCTTGTTGTTGTCTCATTCTTTATAATTAATTCTTTTAATTGGATATACTGACACACCTTTTTTTCTTAGTGATATCCTTTCCACGTTCGCTGTCGACGGGATTATCTATCAGTCCACCTTCTCCCGTTCATATTCCTTTCGGGCGTATCAAACCTGTAATGAAGAAGAAGATAACAACAGCTGGACCTTTTGGCACCCATGCCACTTTTTCTCAGGCTATGGCGAAGTCACCTCAAGATGACGAGGATTTAAACACCATAAAATGGTCACTTGTCTTTGAGGATGACCGAACATTAGATGATGTATTAAGCATTAATTTTTTTATGCTGGCGAGAGCTTACTAGTATCTACTATAACCCTAACTGCGATGGAGAACATTGATGACCCAAAAAGCAGAACAGAGGGTGATCAAGCCCTCGATATTGAAGCTGAGGGTGTAATCATCCTCGATGAACAAAAAACAAGCGAGGGGCATCTTGAGCCCACAGTTGAGGGTGAAGTCAACCCTGAAAGACAGATCATAGTATATCGACCACTTGATTTTGGACCTTTCAGGAATTTTGGGCCCGAAGCTGAGGAACTCGAAATCATATCCGAATACCCAGATCGAGACTCACCCATGCTTAATGGTATCACGACTCCCGTTCATGGAGGGGAAGAAGAGTTCCTACCGATACCAGAAAGTGATGAAGTTGGGGGATCTGAGGATCCTATACTCGAGACCGAGGGATACGATAACCATGAGGTCGATGATGAGGAAAGCTCTAACGAGGACGACCAAGCCTTTAAAGAATCAAAGGAAGAAGATGACATCGAGGTTTCTGATGAGGAAGAACCTCCCGTGGTCGATAAACCCGTTCAAGAGATTGTCGTCTCAGAACGACACTGTAGCCTCCCTTCCCAGAATTTTTGAATTATTTTTTTATTATTTATTTGAATTAAATATGATTTTTAGAATTTTTAGAAATAATTATTTAGTTAATTATTACGATGGATGACTTTAGCCATGATAGAGTTTTGAAGTACAAGACGACTAGGAATCAGGGCACGGATAGTGCAGTGGCGTGCTTTGACTAGTGGTTAGCCATGGCAGGGGAATGCCGATCCATAGGAGTGTCCTAACTAGGAAAACCAGGCCAAGTTATAGCATGACCATTATAAATAAGTTTAATTAATTAATTATTATATTTATTGACTTTGCAGGAACCCGGTTGTATCGAACTAGTCCGGACCGGACCCTGACCAAGTCCTAGCCCTAGTAGTCGTGTAGTACATGTAGAGACGACCATATTGAGGTACGTTGTATTGGCAGTGTTACTTTAGTGATTTAGGAAGCAATTTTGGAATCGGTGGATATATATATATATATTTTTTTCTTATATATATATATATATATATATATATATATATATATATATATATATATATATACATATTAATGTGCTTGCTATTAAAAATAGTATTTTAGTCGATAATATAGTAAATAAGTTATTTAATAAATATTTTGAATATTATGGAGAGTAACTAGGTTATATATATATACTTGTACATGTGTCTATGTATAGAAGAGTATTTATAATATATGAAAATTAGGATTTATACATATATGTATATATTAATGTAACTATATTTTATTATGTGAATTTTGGAATTAGGAATTGGACTCCAATATTAATATTACTTAATACTTTATTGCTTGTATTTGTATTTATGGTATATGTGCGTATATTATTATACGTATATATATATAGGAATATATCTAATTAAATGGTATTTATGGAATAAAATGTATATATCATTATATAAGTATATATGCATGTGTATATGTATATAAATAAATAAATATATATATATATATATATATATATATATATATTGTGTATATGTGTAGATGTATACATAAATAAATGTAGATATACATGCATGTATAAGTGTGTATATATATATATGTACATAGATACCTAGGTATTTATATGTATATGTGTATATGGAGTTTTATATATATAATAATAGGAAGAGGAAGCATAAGAAGAAATGCCAGTAGCAGCCCAGGCCCAAGCCTGCCTGCCAGGCCAACCCACAGCAAGACCCAGCCAGCCACAAGTCCCTGCATATAACCCGACCCACTGTAGAGAACCACTGATTCATATACACATTCGTATATAAATAGAAGAGAAATAAAAACAAAAACAAAAACCCAGCTGAAGGCCCAGCCCGGCCCAAAGGGAGCTCAGCCGAGAAACCCTAAATTCCAGCCCGTGCCATCCACAAACCAGCTGAAGCCCGACCCAGGCTCCCTGTATTTTTCCAGCCGAGCCTATACGCGAGAAAACTGTAATGCCCCGCTCTGCACGAGGCATTTGGTTGGCTTGTTGGATGGGATCAGAATGTTGGACCGTGACTTATGTTGGAGATCAGGAGAATTGAGACTGATGCAGCCTTTCTTAGCTGGCTAGATGGAATGGGTATTGGAATATGGCTCGCTGGTGGAGCTACGCTTGATGAGATTGGAGCAGGAAGACCGTTATATAAGGCAAGTGGAACTGTCCTCCTTCCTCCTTATTCCTGCATGCTTAATAAATGGAATAATGTGATGCTATGAATAAGTCCCTAATGTCCCTTACCTTAAATGTTAAATAATTGTGATGCGATGCTTTAGTTGCTAATTCGATAGAGATTCATATGCTGGGAATCATTGAATGAATAACACATGAACTTTGAATTACTGAACGAATCACTCGAACCACTAATGTAACCTGATGCCTGAGATTGAATCGATAATGTCCCTGATGCTTAAGATTGATGAAATGAATGAATCACTTGAATAATGAGATGCTGCGTGAATGATACATGAGAAAAGAATTGAATATGCTATTGTTCCTATAAAATGAATGAAATACTACAGGTCCCTTTGAAATGAATGAATGCTGTTGTTCCTCCTTAGAAGGAACATAATGAGAAATGTTGTAATGAAGCAATGAATGAGAATTGATGAGGCTTGGGATCATTGAGATCACCAAATGAAATGATGGTAATGTTGGGAATGAATAGGTCATTGAACATGACTTGAATGAGATAAATGATGATGCACTGTTGTCTTTACTTTAATATTTTACCATGCATTTTATGTTCACGATTGAGATGGACACGCTTTTGCATGGTCATAGGACAACTTATGCATAAGTGATGGAGATATGTTTTCTCGGACGGTACCCCGGGACGTTAGGGCGACCGATCCGGCCTAGGAAAAAACATTGGCGTGCCAGTAGGGGCACGGGTTCTGCGAGGCATCCTTTGGGGCTAGCTACCTTCTCTGGAGTCATCGCATTACCAACGAAGACCTATATGGCAACGTCCGTATGGTTAAACACCAGTGACCATGTAGTCAGGATGCATGCTAATGAATATCTTATGCAGGCAGAGTAAGTATATCTGCTAACCTGTATTTGATGCAGGCATGA
The DNA here is from genome assembly GCA_029216955.1 of Iris pallida. Taxonomy (NCBI): domain Eukaryota; kingdom Viridiplantae; phylum Streptophyta; class Magnoliopsida; order Asparagales; family Iridaceae; genus Iris; species Iris pallida. The sequence goes on along the minus strand of JANAVB010005797.1, from coordinate 8,218,618 downwards.
GGGAGTCGGCTATCGGTAAGAAATCACTTAAATGTGATAATTCAATATATATGTGTTGGTTTAACTTGCATGCTTACGTTCCAAATAAGTTTGATGATGCTGTATGTAGCCTTTCAGTATGAGATCCTGCTTAACATGTTAAGTTCAGTATGCTAAGAAAGATGCCTTGCTAATCATTGCTCAAACACAACATACATGCTAAGTGATGCTTGAAGTGAGAACTGTCATAATGTTTAAGATGTTAATGTTAACGATGCCTCAATGATGCCTTTTCATGATAATACTTAGTATGCCTCAATGATGCCTTTGCATGATAACACCAAGAATGTTAAAAAGATATGTCCACATGAATGCTACAAAGAATATGTTTACATGTTTCACTCTGATTATTGCCCATGAACTGTAAACTGATGCTAGGCCCAAGTAGAAAGACCATTCAAATAAATGTTTGCTTAAATGATCACTTTAAATGTTGGTTTATACGAGTGGGTTGGATTCTACTCGCCAGTACATAGATGATGTGCTGACCCACGTTTTGTGGGCAGGTGCTCGTGCTTGGAATGTTCTACACACGAAGATTGGCTTGATTGGTTCCGCGGTATCGAAGATTTGTTGGGCATACAGAAGCTCTCCTTGCACAAGATGATGTCTTCTGTTAATAAAGGGCATAATGTATGGAACATTGTAATCAGTTGTACCAGTGAGATTGTAAGCCAAGTCGGTATATCGAGTTGTCATCCATTGTATCCAAATATCAAATGTAAGCTGTATAGCATTGTTCAGTTGGTTTCCAATGTAAAGAGAGATGTACTGTAATCATTGTACTTCAATACAAGTCTTGTACTCTTCTTCAATTATCAATAAAGAGAATAAAGTTCTATATATCTCTGTGTGGCTTCAAGTTACTCTTTTTCTCCGCTGCTATAAAGAAGTGATGTACTTCTATTCAATGAGAAAGATTGTCCTCACTAACTTTAATTTGTCTGCTTCTGCCGCTGCGATGTGTTCCTATTTGAAGAATTATCACTTATGTACCATCTTTGCCTTGTACAAGTGCAATACCAAACTTGTACGGCATCACGCCCAAGCGAGGACGATCGATTCCAAGAGATAAAATATGTGAATAAATAACTCTATGAATCGGGGCTTGACAAATTGGTATCAGAGCACGGCTTTACGTCCTTGGTCTCTTCTTTGATTCATTTCAAATCAAAGTTGCATCGATGATTGACTAAAGTTGCTTCCGCGATCACTCAACGTTGCTTCCATGATTAAATCAAAGATTGCTTCCGCGATTATGCTATTGTTGTCCGGTAATCATCCTTATGTTATCTGTGCTTGAAAGTTTGTTGACCCTCTTGGCTGCTCACTGGATGTTCCATACAATAAGTCTATATACATTGTGATGCCCCTAAATGAATGATTGTTGTTGGTTTGGACACAAATAACCTAACAATGACTCGATACCATAGTATGCTATATTGTGAATGTTGTTTAGAATGTGGGAATAAAAGAAAGGTGGCTATGTATGCTGCGACAAGATGAGAATTGCATGTGATGTTGGAAAAGAATTGTGAATGAAATAATTGATGGATGAGTTTGACAGAACTGGTGAATTGACTCATGTGTGTTGCTAAGTGCTTTCGAGACCCTAAGAATGTTGGCTTATACTATTAAGACCCCAAGATGTTGGCTAAGTGTTGTGATCATCGTAGATCACGAATGTCTGGAATAGAATTGAGTGGTATTGTTTAAGGATGGCTTCATTTCTGAGTGGTATATTGCCTCTACCACCTCAGAACGAGATGTATGTTGACCCTTTCCATGGGATAGCAGTGAGACTATCTGTGAGTACTGGGTAGTGTCGAGACTTAGCTGGGAGTCATGTATTGTGGCTAGATGACTCGAATGTCCCTTGACGGTTATGCTATGTTGGGTAGCGAGATTGTCGGAATTGTGGCAGATGGCTTTGGTTATAAATTGTTTAGTCGAATGATGACTCAGACTAGTAAGACCGTTAGTATGCTATGAGTAAATGGATTTGGCTAGAGAATGTTGTGGCTTAGAATATCTGAATGTTGATTTTGATTGGTTGGATGCAAATTATTTGTGGCTAATACAATGTTGATTGCTAAGATGAAAGTTTTGGAAAAAGTTGTCGGTGACCAAAGGAATATTAGAGATTTGTGCCTTGACCCTAAGGTGTAATAGATGTTAACCCATCTAGATCACCAAAGGATATTCGTTGCTTATGCGCATATATGCTCAAGAATTGAATCGTACCAGAAAAGTGACAAGTAGCAACCCTGAATCCTTGTGTTGCATAGAGGATGGTTAATTGATACATGAATTATCAGATTGAATGGAATGAACTACTCGACCTTTGAGGTAGAGAATTTTAAGAATGTCTATATAAGATTTTGACGGCTGGAAAAGGAACGAAATTTAAGAATGCCCGTAAGAGAGTTTGATGATTGAGAAACGAATGGGAACAAGAAATTTCAAACGTGTTGGATAATGTCGGTGTAGGTGATTGTTGGTTGGGATATAGATTATTGGCTTATGACTTCATGGTGCAACCTTGTCATACAGACCGAATAGTATGATTCTATAGTTATATGAAAACTATCGGAATCGATGACCCTTGAATAGTTAACCTTGGTTATGGGTTTATGTGGGTACGAAGGAATCGGACCAGAAATTGAATCATTGGAAATTTACTTGATGGATTATTAGAACGATGAAGATCGTATGTCGGATTTGGAATTGACCGTAATGTTGATAGATCGATCTTAGTCGATTGTTGGGTAAGTCTAGAATGAGCCTCTGTGGGAATTATTTCCTTGAGGAAGACCCTGAATAGATAGACTTAACCCTAGCAACCAGTTGATGATTTACCAATTGCTGGCTTAGCCCAATTGGCGATTCATTATTCAGACTGAATTGATACCCATAGGTTTGGGTAGAGTTCCTTAGAACTGCCGGTTGCTTGTTGGCCCTAAGAAACAGAAACTAGTATAACCCTAGTAGTCGTCCACTCTAGGGGAGTCACCTGAATGATTAGGTTAGCTGTCGGTATAGCTAACCATTGAGACTGGACCGAATAATAGATGGTCGTTGGCGAACCATAGAATGACCTTGTGGCATTGAACGAGAGATGGTGATGAGTATGATCTAAGAATGATAAGTTGTAAGTATATGCTCCAATATGAACCTTAGAGATGTTTGACCCTTGAGGATTATGTGTCGGCCTATAGCGGGAAATGGAATTGTGGGATGAGACTTGATTTGTATGTATCGAATAGTGAATTATTATATGAGATGGAATTGACTGCTCATGACGGAAATGTTGGATAAGTATCTATAGTCGGGTAGCTGGGTTAACCTTGACTGTTGCATAGAATTATATCCTGACTCGGATAATCGATAGCTGGTGATGTTGGATTGTATCTTTTAGAAAAGATGAATTGCCTCGGTAAAAAAAATATTGTTGGATTTGGGAAGGAAAATGATTGTTGTTGTGAAACCTTGATATGATTGGCTCTAAGTTAGACCCTTGATCGAATGTTAGAAATGTTATGCTTGGATGGAGATTGTCCCTGATGTTAAGTGGTGGCCTGGAAAATAGTGATTGTGGCAAAGTGAATAAAGTGATAAGTCAATTGAAAGGATACTAAGTCTGATTTGGAAAAGAGAGTTATATCGTGGCTGATCGAATTATACTATCATGAAAGTTGGTTGAAATGCATATATTTTGGGGACGCCTGAAATATGTGTATGGATCCAAATGAAGTGATGTGTTGCGACCAAGATAGAATACAAGAAAAATGTTGGTGAATCAATGAGAAGTTGCAAGTATTTATAAAAGAGAAAGATGGATTGAATCGTTAAGGGATTAAGATAATACAGTTGGATAACTATTTTGAAATAACCGAGTGGGCTGAAATGAATATTGAATTGAAGCTGAATGAGTAACTCATTGTGATTAAGTGAATCTAGTAGATGAGTTGTTTTCTTAAGTTTCGAGGACGAAACTTTTTCTGAGTGGTATATTATGTAATGCCCCGCTCTGCACGAGGCATTTGGTTGGCTTGTTGGATGGGATCAGAATGTTGGACCGTGACTTATGTTGGAGATCAGGAGAATTGAGACTGATGCAGCCTTTCTTAGCTGGCTAGATGGAATGGGTATTGGAATATGGCTTGCTGGTGGAGCTACGCTTGATGAGATTGGAGCAGGAAGACCGTTATATAAGGCAAGTGGAACTGTCCTCCTTCCTCCTTATTCCTGTATGCTTAATAAATGGAATAATGTGATGCTATGAATAAGTCCCTAATGTCCCTTACCTTAAATGTTGAATAATTGTGATGCGATGCTTTAGTTGCTAATTCGATAGAGATTCATATGCTGGGAATCATTGAATGAATAACACATGAACTTTGAATTACTGAACGAATCACTCGAACCACTAATGTAACCTGATGCCTGAGATTGAATCGATAATGTCCCTGATGCTTAAGATTGATGAAATGAATGAATCACTTGAATAATGAGATGCTGCGTGAATGATACATGAGAAAAGAATTGAATATGCTATTGTTCCTATAAAATGAATGAAATACTACAAGTCCCTTTGAAATGAATGAATGCTGTTGTTCCTCCTTAGAAGGAACATAATGAGAAATGTTGTAATGAAGCAATGAATGAGAATTGATGAGGCTTGGGATCATTGAGATCACCAAATGAAATGATGGTAATGTTGGGAATGAATAGGTCATTGAACATGACTTGAATGAGATAAATGATGATGCACTGTTGTCTTTACTTTAATATTTTACCATGCATTTTATGTTCACGATTGAGATGGACACGTATTCGCATGGTCATAGGACAACTTATGCATAAGTGATGGGGATATGTTTTCTCGGACGGTACCCCGGGACGTTAGGGCGACCGATCCGGCCTAGGAGAAAACATTGGCGTGCCAGTAGGGACACGGGTTCTGCGAGGCATCCTTTGGGGCTAGCTACCTTCTCTGGAGTCATCGCATTACCAACGAAGACCTATATGGCAACGTCCGTATGGTTAAACACCAGTGACCATGTAGTCAGGATGCATGCTAATGAATGTCTTATGCAGGCAGAGTAAGTATATCTGCTAACCTGTATTTGATGCAGGCATGAGGGAGTCGGCTATCGGTAAGAAATCACTTAAATGTGATAATTCAATATATATGTGTTGGTTTAACTTGCATGCTTACGTTCCAAATAAGTTTGATGATGCTGTATGTAGCCTTTCAGTATGAGATCCTGCTTAACATGTTAAGTTCAGTATGCTAAGAAAGATGCCTTGCTAATCATTGCTCAAACACAACATACATGCTAAGTGATGCTTGAAGTGAGAACTGTCATAATGTTTAAGATGTTAATGTTAACGATGCCTCAATGATGCCTTTTCATGATAATACTTAGTATGCCTCAATGATGCCTTTGCATGATAACACCAAGAATGTTAAAAAGATATGTCCACATGAATGCTACAAAGAATATGTTTACATGCTTCACTCTGATTATTGCCCATGAACTGTAAACTGATGCTAGGCCCAAGTAGAAAGACCATTCAAATAAATGTTTGCTTAAATGATCACTTTAAATGTTGGTTTATACGAGTGGGTTGGATTCTACTCGCCAGTACATAGATGATGTGCTGACCCACGTTTTGTGGGCAGGTGCTCGTGCTTGGAATGTTCTACACACGAAGATTGGCTTGATTGGTTCCGCGGTATCGAAGATTTGTTGGGCATACAGAAGCTCTCCTTGCACAAGATGATGTCTTCTGTTAATAAAGGGCATAATGTATGGAATATTGTAATCAGTTGTACCAGTGAGATTGTAAGCCAAGTCGGTATATCGAGTTGTCATCCATTGTATCCAAATATCAAATGTAAGCTGTATAGCATTGTTCAGTTGGTTTCCAATGTAAAGAGAGATGTACTGTAATCATTGTACTTCAATACAAGTCTTGTACTCTTCTTCAATTATCAATAAAGAGAATAAAGTTCTATATATCTCTGTGTGGCTTCAAGTTACTCTTTTTCTCCGCTGCTATAAAGAAGTGATGTACTTCTATTCAATGAGAAAGATTGTCCTCACTAACTTCAATTTGTCTGCTTCTGCCGCTGCGATGTGTTCCTATTTGAAGAATTATCACTTATGTACCATCTTTGCCTTGTACAAGTGCAATACTAGACTTGTACGACATCACGCCCAAGCGAGGACGATCGATTCCAAGAGATAAAATATGTAAATAAATAACTCTATGAATCGGGGCTTGACAAAAACACATGTATATATTAACAGGTAGATCGAGAGCAACAATCGAACCTGTCGAAACCCTAGCCGCACATGGGCCACCCCAGTCGACCCTGGGCGGCCGTTTTCTGCCGTCGCCACCACCAGGTGTGGCCGGACCACCGCCGCAATAGGCCGCACGCGCGCGCACAGGCGGGATGGCACTGAACAGTTGAGAGCGAGGTACGTTCTTCATCGTCAGATTTCTCTCCATATATTCAACGATTTTCGGTTCCATAAAATCCTATGGTATGCAAATATGACCATCTAGGATCCCCGTTAGTTAGTTCTTATTGAACTTAGTGGTATTCGACGAGAAATCATCGCGAACACAGAGGAAAACCTGCTCGAAAACAGAGTATTTAGCAGTGCAATCATCCATGTTTGGAGGTCGTTTCCGATCGATCTAATGTCATATTAGAAATTCTAATTGAACATGTTTTTAGTCAACATATAGGAGATCGGAAACTATTTCTTAGTTTTGAATTTCATAAACTGTGTACAGAGAAATCGATCCTCGAATATCAAGAAAAACCTGTTTTAGAAAATATAGAAATTCAACAAAAACCATCGATACGACGTACGTCCCGCCATTCCGGGCGACGTGGTCGCAAACCGAAGGCATCGAAAGCTGCGTATCGGTTTCGTGGTCGTGTGGGCTTTGACGGAATTCAAATTGGTCGCGTGTGCGCGACGAATTTGATTCGTATCCGTCGAAATTCACCGTATCGGCCTCTGTGCAAATTTCCCAATTACTTTGTGCACGCTCGTCAGATCGAGACAAAACTTACGCCAACAGGACCGTATCGTTTTTCTGGTCCTGTATGCCAAGTTGGTCCGATTCTGTGACAGTTGACAAAATTGCTGTTTCGCGGGCCCCACGGTCCGACTCAACGGGTGATTTTGTGCACGGCCCGCCAAAATCCAACTTTGGACATACGGTTGGGTTCGTATCGGAAAACTAGATCCGTAGACATGTAGTTTGACGACTTTAGAGACCATTGACTTTGGCACATTTTTCGGTGCAAAGCGGTTCCAACGGCGGATATCATTTTTGTCCAAAATTACCGTTTTGCCCCTGTGTCCCAAAATTGGACTTAAAGACAGGCAATCCTAGCTAATTTGACTATTCTGAGAATGTTGGTAACGTTTATTTCAGCTTTCTGCGACAGTTATGATGACTTAGACTTTCTGACTTGTGATTGGCGATACATTGTTGCTTCTTCGTGCGACCCCCAGGCAAGTATACCTTGCCAACTTGTACAATATAATTTATATGCATGTTCATTATCTCGCTGCGGTTCTTTTCCTTACTTTCGTGATTGCTTATTCCATGTCAAGTACACTTTTCCTGTTATAGTTACACTTTACATGTTTCTAGTTGACTGTACATTCTTGTTCTTTCCTGTTATGATATTTCTATTTGTTACACTGTGTTAGCCTCATATGTATTTCTTGCTAGAGTCGTCTAGTCCTACACCACGACTTTCTCGACTTGAGTATAGCTTGACTTGACTTGACATGACTTGAGTAGGACTTGACTTTGGCATTCTATAGATTATGAGTACTTACCTTGACTATGTTCTATAGGATTTTATACTAGGATTGACTACTGTCTTGGTTGTGAGTACTTGCCTTGACTGCGATTGAGATACTATAGATTGTGAGTACTTGCCTTGACTGCAGTTTATAGCCAGCCATTTCTAGTATGGCATGCCAGTGTCTTAGGATCCTTGCGTTTAGATCTTGTGTCTTAGTTCATTTTGTCTAGTTGGATATCCTTGATTGCTTCTCACTTTTTTGTATATTTATACTGTTACATATTGGCTTATATATTATGTATCTTGCTAGTCCTCTGAGGACCTGATGGTCTCTTCAGGTTTAGCGACTACATGGAGTTAGTTAGCAGAACAGGATCGTAGAGGATTGCGATGTATGATACAGGTATTTGCTTGTGATATTTCTTTATTATCTTCTCGTGCTTTATATTCAGTACCATGATATTTCCTGCTTATTTTATAGACTCATATCATTCTTAGAGTCTAATCGGACAATATGCTAATGGGCTGCAGACCATGACCCATAATTGTTCATTCTCGTTTTATTTGATTCTTGTGGATTGAGATACAGTTTAGATTAGACATGATACCCATGACCTTGACAGCTTATACGTACTCGAGTCGGGCTAGAGTCCCTTCGATACGTAGCTGGCTTGCTCATGAGCTCGCGTCCGAAAAGCGGGTGCAGGTCGTGACAGACACAGTAGACAAGCTGAGACTGGAGATGTTGGAGACATTCGCTTCATCTCTGGTGGCTCAGATACGGGGAGCAGCAATATTAGACCAACTTCAGCTGCCTCTACTGATCTTGTTTAGCCATCTATGAGAACGCTCATGCAACCTCTCGTTCTGTCTTCTTCAACCGTCGCTCATAGAGTTCCAAGCATTGCAGCTCCTGTAGGAGTTGGCTTTAAATATATAGCTGCAACTCCAGATGGCCGTGACCTGGTATATGGGGTGGCAGATGGGCTTGTAGCATCTTTCTATACTTGCCTACAGAGCTTAGTAAGAGTAGACCTAGCCACAGATTTATCTTTTATTGCTCTGTGGAACACAACTTCAGCTTTGATAATCGCCATCCGCGAGACAAGCAACAATGCAAGAGCAGACGCCTTAGATCAGTTAGTTACTAGCTTAAAAGAGCCCATCACTACTCTCCAAGCTTTGAAGAAGGGTGATTTTGACTCCCTTGTGGCAATCGAGTATCGACGCAAACCAATGCTTTTTAAGCAAAAACTAGAGGATATGGCCGCAGAAGAGATTCAGTTGACTCAGTTAAAGGAGCAAACTGAGACAGCAATTATCTTTGACGATGACCTAGTGATTGCTCTGAAGAAAGATGGAGATAGGCTTCGTGCAGAGCTGGAGTCCCTTATAGACAAACGAGCTGATTATGAGACACATTTGAAAGAGAAACGTCAGAAGCTGAGGGAACTGGAGCAGCAGTTGCAAGCTTTGAACGTATCATGAGAAGCCGAGGTGCATCGCTGTGCCCCTATTCTGAGGCTCATGTCAGAACATGAAAGAATGATTGCGGCGACAGAGAACATTATTGCTGGCCAGGATAATCGAGAGAAATACATTGCAGCATTGAAGGCACGCATCCTGGCCCTTAGTACCCCACCATGATGCGTTGTATCTGTCTTTTGCTTTTTCTTCCCCTTTTGTTTATCCCATGAAATATAATGATCTTATAAATTCCATGGATTTGTGAATAAACACTGCTTTTGTTTTGTTCCGAGAATGCATTTGGTATTAATGTACACATAACACATTCTTTCGAAGAACAACATCAACTATCATATCTGTTCATAGGTAGTAAGGACATAACGGATAATAATGATATTGTCTTTGTTGTGACTATTTTGCCTGAGGTATATATATATATACATGACAAATAGAAATGGATGAATGATAGAATTCATAGGACGTAATTATTCATTCACAGATGATTCTTGATCCATTGAGGCTCAAGAACAAGATATGAGAATATGTTCAGAGGTAAGTGGACATGACATATAACAAGAAACCAGGTCTGTTCAGAGGTGATAAGGACATGACAAACACCGATTTTAAGAAATTATTACCTATGGTTTTATTTATAAAAGAGTAAATAAAGATAATAATTCAAAGATTTGAATCATGTACAATATTGATATCTCATACATTTTTCAAGCATATTATTTTTTTCAGAAATTTGCCATTGATAGGTATCATAGCCACTCGACCATCCATCTCGGTCAATTGATAAGCTCCGTTTGAGAAAACTTTGCTTACAACATAGGGACCTTCCCACTTTGCTTCGAATTTACCTTTGCTCATATGTGTCATAGTCATAGGACGTCTGACAGTAAGGACTAATTCGACTTTTTGGAATGCTCGTACTTTGACCTTTCGGTTGAAAGCTTTGGAGATACAGGCTTGATATAGCTCAATATGTTGTTAAGCTAGTAACTGTTTCTCGTCCAGCGCTTCAAGCTCCTGAAGCCGAAGATGATCATTGTTCTCGGTCGTGAGTTCATTGGCAGTTGCAATTCTCTAGGATAGAATTTGAATTTCCAATAGTAACACAGCTTCACACCCATACACCAAGAGAAAAGGTGTACAACCGGTAGGATTGCGCACGGTAGTGCGATAAGCCCATAGACATTCTTCGAGCTTCTCACTCCAGTTATGTTTGTTAATAGAAATGAACCTTTTGAGAAGTTTAATGATGGTCTTGTTGAATGCCTCAACCAAGCCATTAGCTGCAAGATTATAGGCCGTGGAAGCAACATTGTCGATACTGTTGTCGTTTCAGAACCGAGTAAACTTCGGGCTGATGAACTGTGGTCCACTATCATGAATGATTAACCGAGGGACACCAAATCCGCATATTACATGATATTTGATGAAGTTGAAGATGCTGCTGGTCTTAACTTTGGCCAAAGGTATAACTTCAGCCCACTTCGAGAAGTAATCGGTTATATCCAATATAAACCGATGTCCTCTAGATGATGGTGGGTTAATAGGACCAATGACATCCATGCCCCAAGCTTCAAAGGGCCATGATGCGGCAGTCGGATGGAGAAATTTTGATAGTTGATGAATAAAATCTGTATGGATTTGACAAGCTCGGCATTTACTTGTATATTCAATGACATCTGATACCATAGTGGGCCAGTAGTAACCCATACGTCGGATACGATCCTGTAGCTTAGGATCGGGCTGATGTGCTCCACAAACACCATTGTGAGCCTCACGTAGTATTTATTTTGCTTTGTCTCCCGCCAGACAACGTAGGAGTAGACCATCAAACGTTCGTCGATAGAGAGTCTTGGTGATATGATTGTAATAAAATTGGAGCGATCGCCAACGGATAGTTGTAGCTTCTTTAGGATCTTCAGGTAAGATGTCATATACCACGAAGTCAATGAAAGGAGCTCTCTAATCTTCACTGATGGCATTCATTTTTTTTGAATTGCTGAATTCAATATTGGAATTATTCTCGATGTAAAATAATTCTCTATTAGTGACAACAACCATCTGCTTTTTCTTCCCCTTTTGTTTATCCCATGAAATATAATAAAATTATAAATTCCATGGATTTGTGAATAAATACTGCTTTTGTTTTGTTCCGAGAATGCATTTGGTATTAATGTACACATAACACGTTCTTTCGAAGAACAACATCAACTATCATATCTGTTTAGAGGTAGTAAGGACATAACAGATAATAATGATATTGTCTTTGTTGTGACTATTTTGCCTGAGGTATATATATATATACATGACAAATAGATATAGATGAATGATAGAATTCAGAGGATGTGATTCTTCATTCACAGATGATTCTTGATCCATTGAGGCTCAAGAACAAGATATGAGAATATGTTCAGAGGTAAGTGGACATGACATATTAATTGCAAGAAACCAGGTCTGTTCAGAGGTGATAAGGAGATGACAAACACCGATTTTAAGAAATTATTACCTATGGTTTTATTTACAAAAGAGTAAATAAAGATAATAATTCAAAGATTTGAATCATGTACAATATTGATATCTCATACATTTTTCAAGCATATTATTTTTTTCAGAAATTTGCCATTGATAGGCATCATAGCCACTCGACCGTCCATCCCGGTCAATTGATAAGCTCCGTTTGATAAAACTTTGCTTACAACATAGGGACCTTCCCACTTTGCTTCGAATTTGCCCTTGCTAATAAGTTTCATAGTCATAGGACGTCTGACAGTAAGGACTAATTCGCCTTTTTGGAATGCTCGTACTTTGACCTTTCGGTTGAAAGCTTTGGAGATACGGGCTTGATATAGCTCAATATGTTGTTGAGCTAGTAACCGTTTCTCGTCCAGCGCTTCAAGCTCCTGAAGCCAAAGATGATCATTGTTCTCGGTCGTGAGTTCATTGGCAATTGCAATTCTAAGGGATAGAATTTGAATTTCCAATAGTAATACAGCTTCACACCCATATACCAAGAGAAAAGGTGTACAACTGGTAGGATTGCGTACGGTAGTGCGATAAGACCATAGATATTCTTCGAGCTTCTTACTCCAGTTATGTTTGTTAATAGAAATGAACTTTTTGAGAAGTTTAATGATGGTCTTGTTGAATGCCTCAGCCAAGCCATTAGCTGCAAGATTATAGGCCGTGCAAGCAACATTGTCGATACTGTTGTCGTTGCAGAACCGAGTAAACTTCTGGCTGATGAACTGTGGTCCACTATCATGAATGATTCGCCGAGGGACACCGAATTTGTATATTACATGATGTTTGATGAAATTGATGATGCTGCTGGTCTTAACTTCGGCCAAAGGTATAACTTCAGCCCACTTCGAGAAGTAATCGGTTATATCTAATATAAACCGATGTCCTCTAGATGATGGTGGGTTAATAGGACCAATGACATCCATGCCCCAAGCTTCAAAGGGCCATGATGCGACAGTCGGATAGAGAAATTTTGATGGTTGATGAATGAAGTCTGCATGGTTTTGACAAGCTCGGCATTTTCTTACATATTCAATGACATCTGATACCATAGTGGACCAGTAGTAACCCATACGTCGGATACGATCCTGTGGCTTAGGATCGGGCTGATGTGCTCTACAAACACCATTGTGAGCCTCACGTAGTATTTGTTTTGCTTTGTTTCCCGCCAGACAACGTAGGAGTAGACCATCAAACGTTCGCCGATAGAGAGTCTTGGTGATATGATTGTAATAGAATTGGAGCAATCGCCGATGGATAGTTGTAGCTTCTTTAGGATCTTCAGGTAAGATGTCATATACCACGCAGTCAATGAAAGGAGCTCTCTAATCTTCACTGATGGCATCGATTTTTGTTGAATTGCTGAATTCAACGTTGGAATTATTTTTGATGTAAAATAATTCTCTGTTAGTGACAACAACCACATATCTTGATTTACAAGACCTGCATGGGCCAAATATTACAATAATAAGGTGCAAGATGTATGATCATTAAATATACAATAATAAGGCGTCCCAAATATTACATATTCAGCTGATCATGAAGCTAGTTGTTACAAAATGTTAGGACTAGCAAGAGTTTAGTCGTACATGATCAATCCTAGGATTTGTTAATCATGTTTACAGTCCGTAGGCATACAGTAAGTAAAAGTGCATCGAGCTAACATGTGCTCGTCGGCTAAACGCCTCAAAAGAATAGTTTTACAATAAAGTGGGCAAGACAAAAAGGAAAACCCACTCTTGGCCCGGGTTCCGTCTAGTTGTCACCATTGGGCTGGAAGCTTGGTAGATCCTCGGGAGCTGCTCCGAAATCTGGCCACACAATCTAATATTAACACTAGAATTTATGAAAACATGTTAGGATGATATACGACGAGATAACCATGGAACTATTCTGATAGCCAGGTTACAACCCGTAAACCAAACAAGGACCGGGGTTGTAACCCTTCATCTGAACAGAACTTGGTTTCCCACCATTTATCGGCAAGATAATAATGTGAGAAATCAAGACAGGAAGCAATCTTGTACTGGATCAAGACATGACTAGACTGGTTATACCTTATTCAATCAATCACGGCCAAGCAGATACTACGGCTTACTACTTTAACTAACTAGGGTTATCACAGACCTAATTACTAACAAGATGCAGTGAGATGATTCCACAGCCACAAGTCCTGCAGACCATTCAGGTTACCCAGGTCGAAAGTTAGGGGTTGAATTCTGGTGGGTACATCGTCCAGGAAATGCATGTACCCTTAAGTGACTTAGAAGGTGCAACACATGACAGTGTGCTGGAAATGTGCCCTACTCGACGGCAGGCTACAGATCCCAAGAGCGCCCAGGTAACGGGATTGTCTGTAGCTGTGTCATCTCTTCATGACTACTGTGTTATTCTAGTTATTAGCCTTAATCCATTTTGGTAGGTACCCCTGACCGTGGTACTCAGGAGTCCCATCCTAGACATGATACAAGACAGGACAAGTGGATTTAACAAGCAAGCAAGAAAGAACCACCCACGGTGTCAAGGCAGGTCAAGCTAAGTTAGCCGTCGCAACAACATTAAGTTATCAAGTCATGCTACAAGTCAGGAGTGCGCCGCCACGGGCCACTATCAAGTTATCAAGTCACAAGGGTTAATTACAAGTTACAAGTTAGGTGTGCACCCCACTGGGTCACTAGCAAGGAGATCAGAGAATACCAGGATCATAATTCACAGAAAATCTCGAAAACCGTACTAATCATAAACAATTACTTGCAAATCGTGTTAGGCCGTGTCGGGTCGAGATAGTCGTGCTGTGTTTTACAAGATCTCAGGAAACCCAATCCCCAAAAGAGAAACCAAGTCGAGAAATAAAACCAATACTCCAAGAGCCAATGGGTTTAAGCAAGGGGCTAAGGGGTTGGGCGTACGCGCAAGAGCACGCACGCAGGGGGAGCATACACGCAAAAGCAGGCACGCAGGGGAGCAGCGTACGCGCAAAAGCACGCACGCAGGAGAGCAGCGTATGCGCAAAAGCACGCACGCAGGAGAGCAGCGTACGCACAAGCACGCACGCAGGAGAGCAGTGTACGTACAAAAGCACACACGCAGGAGAGCTGCGTACGCATAAAAGCACGCACGCAGGAGAGCTGCGTACGCACAAAAGCACGCACGCAGGAGAGCAGCGTACGCACAAAAGCACGCACGCACAGGGGAGCAGCGTACGCGCAAAAGCACGCACGCGCAGGGGAGCAGCGTACGCGCAAAAGCACGCACGCGCAGGGTCTTCTTCTCCATGGCTGAGAAGAGGCTCCAATGGCTCCCAAAACTTCAAAATATCACAACTTGGCCATCCGAACTCCAAATCCGGATTTCCAAAGTTCCAACTTGGGTGAAATTGAATTCTCTTCCACATGGAAACATCAAAACCCATAAAAATCCAACTTAAATGGATCAAAACCATGTAAATCCAAAAATAAAGAAAACTTAGATCTAGAACAATGGAGACTCCAAATCACAAAATGCCAAGTTCTAATGTTGATCACCATGTCCTAATCTAGCAAATGGTCAAATAAAATAGGGTTCTCATGTGGTGGCAAGGTGCACTTGCCTATGGGTTGGTGTTGTGTAGAGGAAGGAGAAGAAGAAGAAAATTAATGGAGGTTTATGAGGAGAGAGAAAAAGTTGGTAGAGTTTTAATGAGGGTGGGATGTGGTATGTTGAGGGTGGAGCATAGGCTAAGGTGTTCCAATACACATTAAACCAAACCAAACCAACCCAAACCAATTAAAATCGGGCCATGTCAAAACCCAAAATACGAGAAATACCGAAATTCCACAAGTTGAAAAAAATAAAAATACATGCCAAAATCCAGATACGAGTATAAATACGAAATACGGGAAATACGGAAATGAGGGTGACAACTCTACCCACCTTAAAAGAATTTCGTCCTCAGAATTTAATCAAGGAGCTAGAGATTGTCACGACAAGTTACACTAAGCACAGACAAGCTACACTAAGCAGTTCAATCATACAATCATACAATGCAAGCAAGGAATGGAAAACGTAAGGCATAAGAAAGACATTATACCTCACGAGTCAAACAGGTAGGGATATCCGATCGGATGTCATCCTTATGCTCTTACGTTGACTCACCTAGAGAGTGATGACCCCAAGCAACACGGACTAATTTAATAGTCTTGTTCTTGAGTATCTTTTCCCTCCGGTCCAAAATAGACACGGGCCTCTCCTCATACGAAAGGTTGGTACCAACAACCAATTCCGAATGGTCTAGGATGTGGCTCGGGTCCAGAATATATCGTCGTAATTGGGACACATGGAATACATCATGTACCTCACTTAGCGACGGCGGAAGAGCGAGACGATAGGATACATCTCCTACTCGCTCTAGAATATCGAACGGCCCTATATACCTAGGACTAAGCTTTCCCCGCACGCCAAAGCGAATGACGCCGCGGTTAGGCGAGATCCTAAGGAATACATGGTCGCCGACAGCAAATTCTAAGGGACGCCGATGAGCATCGGCCCAATGGCGCTGGCGGTCCTGGGCAACTCGGAGGTGATATCTGACCTTCCTGACAACTTCAACCGTCTGGGAAATCAATTCGGGTCCGAGCATCTGCCTCTCCCCGACATCGTCCTATGCTAGCGGGGATCTGCACTTCCTGTCATAAAGAGCCTCGAAGGGTGCCATCTGGATACTGGCCTGATAACTGTTATTGTACGAGAATTCCACCAGGTGCAGATGATTCTCCCATGAACCACCGAAGTCAAGGGTACAAGATCTCAATATATCTTCAAGAGTTTGGATTGTGCGCTCTGACTGACCATCCGTCTGCGGGTGATAAGCTGAGCTGAACTGAAGGCGAGTCCCCAAACTCTTCTGCAAGATGGGCAAAAAGTGTGATGTAAATCTTGAATCCCTGTCCGAGGTGATGTTGACTGGCACACCATGAAGCCTGACGATCTGCCTGAGATATATCTCTGCTAGCTGCGCCGTCGACTGTCCAACTCTGAATGGGAGAAAGTGTGCCGCCTTGGTAAGCCTGTCCACAATTACCCAAATAGCATCTCTGTCGGCCGGAGATCTGGGCAATCCGGTCACGAAATCCATGGTTATATGTTCCCATTTCAATTCTGGGATCGGTAAGGGTTGAAGAAGTCCAGCGGGCCTCTGATGTTCAGCTTTAACCTGTTGGCAAACCAAACACCGAGAGACAAACCGGGCTATCTCCCTCTTCATGCCATTCTACCAGAAATGCTGACGAATATCACGGTACATCTTCGTACCACCCGGATGAATAGAATATTGTGAACTGTGGGCTTCTGCCATGACTTCCTGTCTGATATCTCCACTGGGTACACAAAGACGAGTGCCGTGCCAAAGTGTACCGTCTTCATGGATACATAACTCTGGCCTTCTTCCTGCTTCACATTCTGCTCTGAGTCGTTGGATCTTGGAATCTGTTGACTGCGCCATCCGGTTTCTCTCAACTATGCTGGACTGAACCTGTAGACTGGCCAACAATGCCACGCTGGTTGGAAGAACCACTTCAATTCCCATCTTCTGAAGATCTGCCAATAATTCTGGTTGCGCCGTCAGGAAATAAACTCCGGCTCTCCTGCTCAATGCATCTGCTACAACGTTGGCCTTCCCGGGATGATACTGCAAATCCACATCATAGTCCACCAGTAGCTCGAGCCATCTTCTCTGCCGCATATTAAGGTCCTTCTGGATGAAAACATACTTCAGGCTCTTATGATCAGTAAAGATCTCCACTCTATCTCCGTACAAGTAGTGTCTCCATAACTTCAAAGCAAACACTACCGTCGCCAATTCCAAGTCGTGGGTCGGGTAATTCTTCTCATGATCACGTAGTTGACGTGACGTATAAGATATTACCTTCCTATGCTGCATCAAGACACACCCCAATCCTCTGTCTGAAGCGTCGCAATAAACCGTGAATCCTCCGGTCCCATCTGGAAGGGTGAGAATGGGAGCCGTTATCAAACCTTGCTTCAACTTCTCAAATAATTCCTGACACTCTGCTGTCCAAATAAACGGCACATCCTTGCGGGTCAACTGGGTCATCGGCGCTGAAATCCTTGCGAAATCTGAAATGAACCGCCGGTAGTAGCCGGCCAATCCGAGGAAGCTGTGAACCTCTGCCACTGAGCTGGGTACCGGCCATGACTCGATAGCCACAATCTTCTGGGGATCCACTTCCACTCCTCCTCGGGTAATGATATGACCCAAGTACGAAATGCGATCGAGCCAGAACTCGCATTTACTGAACTTGGCGTACAACTGATGCTCCCTAAGCGTCTGGAGGACGACTCTGAGATGCTGCTCATGCTCTGCTTCACTCTTGCTGTAGACCAGGATGTCATCTAGGAACACGATCATAAATTGATCCAAGTAAGGCATGAAAATACGATTCATGAGGTCCATGAATATGGCCGGCGCATTGGTCGCTCCAAAGGGCATAACAAGGAACTCCCAATGTCCATACCTTGATCTGAATGCTGTCTTCGGGATGTCCTGCTCTCTGACTCTGATCTGGTGGTATTCTGACCGTAAGTCAATCTTCGAGAACACTGAAGCCCCTCTGAGTTGATCAAACAAGTCATCTATCCTCGGAAGAGGGTATCTGTTCTTGATTGTCACCGAATTCAAGGTACGATAATCAACACATAGCCTGGACGTACCATCCTTCTTTTTCACAAGAAGCATCGGGGCTCCCCAAGGCGATCCACTTGTACGGATGAATCCCTTGGTCCTCAGTTCTTCAATCATCTTGTACAAAATTTCCAACTCTGAAGGCGCCATCCTGTAGACTCGCTCTGATACTGGTGCTGTCCCGGGAATCAAGTCTATAGTGAACTCAATCTCCCGCTCTGGCGGCATCCCTGGAAGCTCCTCTGAAAAGACATCTGGAAACTCTTTAACTATCCGGGGTAACTGTACTGCTGCTACTGCCATCCGCTATGCTGGGGAAGATGGCTCCACTGTACCTTTGGAAAACGAAAACTCTGGCTTGCCGGGGATACTAAAGACAACTCTGCCAATATGGCAGTCTATCCTCGCATACTGGTTTCTCAACCAATCCATGCCTAGGACTACATCATAGTCTGCCATAGGAAACTCTATGAATCTAGCGGGGAACTCCCTACCGCTAACTACGACCCGACACGAGGAAAATATTCGATCTACTCCCACAAGACCATTACCAGTAAGTATATTGAGCCTCACTGATAATGACTCGGGCTCCAATCCTATCCGTGTCGCGAATCGTGCAGACATGAATGAATGCGATGCACCAGAATCAAATAATACAGACGCTGGAGCGGAGTTGACGAGAATAGTACCTGCCACAACCTCACCTGGTGCAACTTCTTCTTTCATAGCCATCATCATGGCCTGACCTGGTCCTCTGGCTGCTGGTCCCCTCTGCTGGAAATCTCTCTGCCTATTCTGGATCTGAGCCTAGGCTTGTGCATACTGCTGGAGGTGTTGTTGCTGGAATGCCTGAGACTGAGGCGGCAAGGGCCTCGAAGACTGATACTGCTGCTGCTAAACTGGTGCTGGGGCCGATCCTCTCACCAAAGAGCTAGAAGGGTTGGATGATGATGAACCACCCCTGTTCGGGCAAGCCCCTACCCTATGATCTGCTGCTCCACAAGCCAGGCACAATCCCTGCGCCCTGCAACAGTCTGCCACCACATACCCTGGCTTTCCGCAATGAGAACATCCCATCGCTGAAGTCTGCTTCTGCTTCTGCTGCTGCGGGTAGTCGAGATCGAATGCTAAACCGACGTTACTGAGGCCGCCCGCCTCGGAGTTCCAATGGTCAATCCCCTAGCTGCCGGGGCTGGAGCTGATGATTGGTGTATCTGACTGTGGGACCGCTTCCTACCTTCGGTCCTATCCACGATCCTCTGGGAGGTATACTCATACCTCCTAGCTGCTCTCAAGACTGCATCGAACGTCTGGTGCTCGAACTGTTCTACTGCCAACAAGATCTCTAAATGCAGCCCCTGCTGGAACCGCTGGGCCCTATCAAACTCGGTCGCCACCAAGGTGGGGGCAAACCTACTGAGTCTAGAAACTCCGATGCATAACTGTCAACTGTTCTGCCTTCTTGCTTCAAGTTGGTAAATCTGGTCTGTAGGTCGTACCGAGCCACGGAATCAAAGTACTTTGTCTGGAATCTCTCTCTAAACACTGCCCAAGCAATGGGTGCCACTAATCCTATGGCTTGCGCCGCCCACCAACTGCGAGCCAAGTCCAACAACTGCAGGTGTACCACCGCCACCTTCTCATTCTCAGGTGTCCTAGCTGCTTCCAGAATCACCTCGGTATCCTGAAGCCATGCATCCGCGGCAATCGCATCCTCGTTGCCGTCGAAGAAAGGAGGGTTCAATCGCTTAAAGCTGTTTGCCGCCTGGTTCCCTGGATGACCGCCTCTAGTCAAAGCATCTTGAACTGTCTGGTGCAGGACGTCACTTCGATGATCCTGGGAAGCTATCAAGGTTCTGATGAGGCCTACTAAGGTACCATCATCTGGCTCTGCGGGCTGGACGGGTCGAACTGGTGACTGTCCTCCAGTAGGCACAACTCTGGAGGCTACCCCGAAATGCTGGGCTTGATCTCTGGGTTGCTGCTGATCCGCGGGAAATGCTCCACCTCGTTGATCGGTAGGACCAGGTACAATGCCGCTGAAGAAGACGACACAGGGAACAATAAGAAAAGGACCAGGACAGATCAATGATATAAGCACAGGATCAGGGCAAGAATCCAGGGATTCAGAGGATACGAACAGAGATCAAGGACGAGTACTGATTGAGACATCTATCTGGTAAGCCCCCACATATCTTGATTTACAAGACCTGCATGGGCCACCACTTAAACCATGTCACGTCCCAGAACCAGAATACTGGAGAGCGGGGGCAGACATAGCCAGCTACGTATATTGAAATGAAAACCACCTCGATATACGGTCACGGCTGTCTAGATATATGAGGGTTTACTACAAGCCAACAGTCTCTTATGGTCATGAACAAGCCTAATGTCTCAATCACAAGCAAGTAAGTAAGGTCGCAAGATGTATGATCATTAAATATACAATAATAAGGCGTCCCAAATATTACATATTCAGCTGATCATGAAGCTAGTCGTTACAAAATGTTAGGACTAGCTGTTGACACAAAGTCACAGTCAACCAAATATTGACTACATTGACTAAATAATATCTGTATAAATTCAATACGACACACGACGTCTGCATTCAGTTCAGGACAGACAACAGCTCAGTTTCCGACTCTCAGTGTATTTTCGAGTCTGTACTTTTACATTTTATTGAGTCTAGAAAAATGTACTCTGAGTTATGCTGAGCTCTTGGAACTTAGTCTATAAGCCTACCCAAAATCCCAAGCTCCACCAAAACAAAAATTGCCCACAAGTCCCACTTAGGACCACTCTGTGCTCTGGAGACAGAGTTCGGGCCGAACTCTGCCTCCACACAGAGTTCGGGCCGAACTCTGTCCCCTAGAAATCAGGAACCCTAATTTTAGGGTTAGCTGGTTGCTAGCTATCCAACGGCCAAATTTTTGAATTTTCCTACCCGAATTCTGGCCGAATTCTGCCTCTAAAAATACTATAAATAGGGCATGAATTCTCTCATTTCAATTCACTCAATCTTCTCTTCTCTTCTCTCCTACAAGCTCAATAAGCCATACCCTTCCCATCTACTAGCCACAAGTCTCCTAAGTCTCGAGTGCTCAGCATCTCTCAGTTAGGATTCTTGTGCAAGAGTCGAAGAAGTCGCTTGGACAATTCCAAGCAAATCGCCACTGCGATCCTCTGTTAGAAGTTGACGTGCTCTTCTGAAGAAAAGGCACGGGTTGTAAACTACTATTTCACAAATAGTGGATTTAATCCTGAGCTAGAGTTCTCAGGCCTGGACTAGTCCTCCACGAGGGAAACCAGGTTAAAATTGCTGTGTTTGCGTATGCTCTTCTGCTCTTCATTTATTTTCCGCACTTTACTCTGATTATTTATTGTTGGTGAAAGAGTTATTTTTAATTGGCTATTTTTCTATATAAACTCTATTCACCCCCCCTCTAGAGTTGCCAAACTGTTCTTCACTAGCAAGAGTTTAGTCGTACATGATCAACCCTAGGATTTGTTAATCATGTTTACAGCCCGTAGGCAGACAGTAAGTAAAAGTGCATCGAGCTAACAGGTGCTCGTCGGCTAAACGCCTCAAAAGAATAGTTTTACAATAAAGTGGGCAAGACAAAAAGGAAAATCCACTCTTGGTCCGGGTTCCGTCTAGTTGTCACCATTGGGCTGGAAGCTTGGTAGATCCTCGGAAGCTGCTCCGAAATCTGGCCATACAAAACCAGCTGGGTCAACCCCAGAAAGAGCAAGTGCCACAAAGGGGCCACGAAATACGAACAAAAGCCAGCAAATAGCACAAGAAAATCTAATATTAACACTAGAATTTATGAAAACATGTCAGGATGATATACGACGAGATAACCATGGAATTATTCCGATAGCCAGGTTACAACCCGTAAACCAAACAAGGAACGGGGTTGTAATCCTTCATCTGAACAGAAATTGGTTTTCCACCATTTATCGGCAAGATAATAATGTGAGAAATCAAGACAGGAAGCAATCTTGTACTGGATCAAGACATGACTAGACTGGTTATACCTTATTCAATCAATCACGGCCAAGTAGATACTACGGCTTACTACTTTAACTAACTAGGGTTATCACAGACCTAATTACTAACAAGATGCAGTGAGATGATTCTACAGCCACAAGCCCTGTAGACCATCCAGGTTACCCAGGTCGAAAGTTAGGGGTTGAATTCTGGTGGGTACATCGTCCAGGAAACGCATGTACCCTTAAGTGACTTAGAAGGTGCAACACATGACAGTGTGCTGGAAATGTGCCCTACTCGATGGCAGGCTACAGATCCCAAGAGCGCCCAGGTAACGGGATTGTCTGTAGCTGTGTCATCTCTTCATGACTACTGTGTTATTCTAGTTATTAGCCTTAATCCATTTTGGTAGGTACCCCTGACCGTGGTACTCAGGAGTCCCATCCTAGACATGATGCAAGACAGGACAAGTGGATTTAATAAGCAAGTAAGAAAGAACCACCCACGGTGTCAAGGCAGGTCAAGCTAAGTTAGCCGTCGCAACAGCATTAAGTTATCAAGTCATGCTACAAGTCAGGAGTGCGCCGCCACGGGCCACTATCAAGTTATCAAGTCACAAGGATTAATTACAAGTTACAAGTTAGGTGTGCACCCCACTGGGTCACTAGCAAGGAGATCAGAGAATACCAGGATCATAATTCACAGAAAATCTCAAAAACCGTACTAGTCATAAACAATTACTTGCAAATCGTGTTAGGCCGTGTCGGGTCGAGATAGTCATGCTGTGTTGAACAAGATCTCAGGAAACCCAATCCACAAAAGAGAAACCAAGTCGAGAAATAAAACCAATACTCCAAGAGCCAATGGATTTAAGCAAGGGGCCAGGGGGTTGGGCGTACGCGCAAGAGCACGCACGCAGGGGGAGCATACACGCAAAAGCACGCACGCACGCAGGGGAGCAGCGTACGCGCAAAAGCACGCACGCAGGAGAGCAGCGTACGTGCAAAAGCACGCACGCAGGAGAGCAGCGTACGCACAAAAGCACGCACGCAGGAGAGCAGCGTACGCACAAAAGCACGCATGCAGGAGAGCTGCGAACGCATAAATGCACGCACGCAGGAGAGCTGCGTACGCACAAAAGGACGTACGCAGGAGAGCAGCGTACGCACAAAAGCACACACACGCAGTGGAGCAGCGTACGCGCAAAAGCACGCACGCGCAGGGGAGCAGCGTATGCGCAAAAGCACGCACGCGCAGGGGAGCAGCGTACACGCAAAAGCACGCACGCGCAGGGGAGCAGCGTACGCGCAAAAGCACGCACGTACAGGGGAGCAGCGTACGCACAAAAGCACGCACGCGCAGGGTCTTCTTCTCCATGGCTGAGAAGAGGCTCCAATGGCTCCCAAAACTTCAAAACATCACAACTTGGCCATCCGAACTCCAAATCCGGATTTCCAAAGTTCCAACTTGGGTGAAATTGAATTCTCTTCCACATGGAAATATCAAAACCCATAAAAATCCAACTTAAATGGATCAAAACCATGTAAATCCGAAAATAAAGAAAACTTAGATCTAGAACAATGGAGACTCCAAATCACAAAATGCCAAGTTCTAATATTGATCACCATGTCCTAATCTAGCAAATAGACAAATAAAATAGGATTCTCATATGGTGGCAAGGTGCACTTGCCTATGGGTTTGTGTTGTGTAGAGGAATAAGAAGAAGAAGAAAATTAATGAAGGTTTATGAGGAGAGAGAAAAAGTTGGTGGAGTTTTAATGAGGGTGGGATGTGGTGTGTTGAGGGTAGAGCATAGGCTAAGGTATTCCAATACACATTAAACCAAACCAAACCAACCCAAACCAATTAAAATCGGGCCATGTCAAAACCCAAAATACGAGAAATACCAAAATTCCACAAGTTGAGAAAAATAAAAATACATGCCAAAATCCAGATACGAGTATAAATACGAAATACGAGAAATACGGAAATGAGGGTGACATAAGTGGACATAACATATTGCAAGAAACCAGGTCTGTTCAGAGGTGATAAGGACATGACAAACACCAATTTTAAGAAATTATTACCTATGGTTTTATTTACAAAAGAGTAAATAAAGATAATAATTCAAAGATTTGAATCATGTACAATATTGATGTCTCATACATTTTTCAAGCATATTATTTTTTCAAAAATTTGCCATTGATAGGCATCATAGCCACTCGACCGTCCATCCCGGTCAATTGATAAGCTCCGTTTTGAGAAAACTTTGCTTACAACATAGAGACCTGTCCACTTTGCTTCAAATTTGCCCTTGCTCATATGTGTCATAGTCATAGGACGTCTGACAGTAAGGACTAATTCGCCTTTTTGGAATGCTCGTACTTTGACCTTTCGGTTGAAAGCTTTGGAGATACGGGCTTGATATAGCTTAATATGTTGTTGAGCTAGTAACCTTTTCTCGTCCAGCGCATCAAGCTCCTGAAGCCGAAGATGATCATTATTCTGGCAATTGTAATTCTCTGGGATAGAATTTGAATTTCCAATAGTAACACAGCTTCACACCCATACTCCAAGAGAAAAGGTGTACAACCGGTAGGATTGCACATGGTAGTACGATAAGCCCATAGACATTCTTCGAGCTTCTCATTCCAGTTACGTTTGTTAATAGAAACAAACTTTTTGAGAAGTTTAATGATGGTCTTGTTGAATGCCTCAGCCAAGCCATTAGCTGCAAGATTATAGGCCGTGGAAGCAACATTGTCGATACTGTTGTCGTTGCAGAACCGAGTAAACTTCTGGCTGATGAACTGTAGTCCACTATCATGATTGATTCACCGAGGGACACCGAATATGTATATTACATGATGTTTGATGAAGCTGATGATGCTGCTGGTCTTAACTTCGGCCAAAGGTATAACTTCAGCCCACTTCGAGAAGTAATCGGTTATATCCAATATAAACCGATGTCCTCTAGATGATGGTGGGTTAATGGGACCAAAGACATCCATGCCCCAAGCTTCAAAGGGCCATGATGCGGTAGTCGGATAGAGAAATTTTGATAGTTGATGAATGAAGTCTACATGGATTTGACAAGCTCGGCATTTCCTTGCATATTCAATGACATCTGATACCATAGTGGGCCAGTAGTAACCCATACGTCAGATACGATCCTGTAGCTTAGGATCGGGCTGATGTGCTCTACAAACACCATTGTGAACCTCACGTAGTATTTGTTTTGCTTTGTCTCCCGCCAGACAACGTAGGAGTAGACAATCAAACGTTCGCCGATAGAGTCTTGGTGATATGATTGTAATAGAATTGGAACGATCACCGACGGATAGTTGTAGCTTCTTTAGGATCTTCAGGTAAGATGTCATATACCACGAAGTTAATGAAAGGAGCTCTCCAGTCTTTACTTATGGCATTGATTTTTGTTGAATTGTTGAATTCAATGTTGGAATTATTCTCGATGCAAAATAATTCTCTGTTAGTGACAACAACCATCTGCTGTCTTTTGACTGGAATTGCTAATACTACAACAAGATTAGCTAGTGCCTCAGCTTCTGTATTGCATACTCGCCATACATGCACATGAAGAAGCTTTTGAATGATGTAGCCATTCTAACTGGTGCCTCGTGATATGGAATAAGATCTCGATGTCGAACTTTATACGTTCCTCTGATCTGATTGACGATCAGTTTAGAGTCTCCGTAAACCTTAAGATATTCAATATCCAGCTGTTTAGCTAGTTGGAGACCAATGAGCAAAGCATTGTACTCTGCCACGTTATTGGATCATGATTCGTCCAAAGAATAAGCTCTTTGAATAGCCAATCCATCGGGTGATACGAGGACAATTTTGACTCCAGCGATGATGGTGCCTTTGGGTCCGATTCTGGATGCTCCATCAAAGAATAGACGCTAAGTAGGAAATTCTTCAGAAATCATGTTAGATTCCAGGATTTCGTCAAGAATTTCATCATAGAGTTTAGACGTCTCAGGAATTGGATGAGCCGCTAGGAAGTCAGCGAGGGCTTGACCCTTAACAGACTTTTGTAAAATATACACCATATCGTACTGTACTAATAATATGGCCCATGTAGCGAGACTGGAATTGAGCGTACTAGGCTTTGTCATCAAAACTCGGAGAGGGTTGACTTGGGAGATGATGTAAACCTCCAAAATTTTCAAGGGATTTTTTTGCTTGAATATTTTTTTTGGATTTTTACTATTTTTAAAACAATATTTTTATATTAAAATAGACTCAGTCATGGCTAAGTTTTGTTATGTAGGTTGACTAGATATGGCATGGTTAGTGCCGTCGTATGCCATGACTAGTCAGTTAGTTGCAATCCCCCCTAATAGTTTTACAAATTTATATTTTAATTACGCATTGATAATATAGAGTATTAAATATTCTTTAAATATAGAAGTTAAAATTTCAAAAGTTTTTATACATAGAGTTTTTAAATATAAGTTTTATTTATGTAATAAAATTTTGAGTATGTAAATATAAGAGTTTCTTTGTCAAAAAAATTTACAAATATTTCATTTATATATTTGTAGTTATTTCTAGGATATTTAGGTTATACTCTAAACAATTAGAGTTTTGTTTTCAAAATCTCGCGAGTTGAAAAATTTGAAGCAGACTGCACATATATAGGAATTTCTGAGAATTTTGATTGATATGGAAATCGATTGAAACTTGATCAAATCAAACCCAGGTTTTTTCTACATACTCCTAATCCTATTCTTCACCAGATCTATTCAAATCTATCCAAAATCTCATATAAATCGAATCAAATTTGGATTGAAAACTTGAGTATAAAACTCGAACCCATCCGATAAAATCTATCGAAAACCTAAGAAATCTTTCGCGAAACCTTTGTGCTTCTGCCGAGAGCCTCATCCCTGACCTTGGACGACCCTTCCTGACCGGCATCGCACTGCCCCTTGCCAGCAGGAGCCGTCGCACGTACTGGAAATTCGAGCGCCGCTCAGCTAGTGTAGAGCACACCCGACCAGAAGTACTCAACTTCCTCATCTTGTATCTCTCTCGTTGCTCAACAATTTTTTGAATCAAAAAATCCTACCCATAGACAACCTAACCCTCTCCATTTTCCTTCAAATAGTTTTGATTAATTCGTAATGCACGCAAAAAAATTGAGTTCTAAAATCAAGAAAAATAACAATTTTCTGAACATAAAAATGGTCCCGAAACCCCATTTTTGAGGGCCGATTTCTGTAAAACCATTAACCAATTTGAAAATCCACTTAAACAGCCTTGTAGACAACGTATACGGCTACAGAACCTTATTTTTATTTTTAGCTTAGTAAATCATGTTTTAAATCAGTATAAAAATCATGAAAAATTAGTATTCAAAACTCTTAAAACCCTCCGATACGAGGTCCGTCCCGACATAACCGGAAAACTCCATCGCAAATTGAAGGTGCCAAAATGTGCGTATAGACTTTATGGATGTGTGGGCTTTGACGGAATTCAAATTGGTCGTGTGTGCGCGAAAAATTTGACCCGTATCCGTCGAAGAACGCCGTATCGACCTTTTTCGAAATTTCCCAATTACTTTGTGCACACTCGTCAAATCGTGACGAAACTTACACCATTGGACTCTAAATATTTTTCTGGTCCTGTGAGCCATGTTTGGTCTGATTCTGAGACCGTTGACCGGATCGCCGTTTTACGGGCCCCACGATCCGATTCAATGGGCAATTTTGTGTACGACTCATCGGAATTCAAAATTGGACATATCGTTGAGTTTGTCTCGGAAAATTGGATCTGTAGACATGTAATTTGATGACTTTATAGACTATAAAGTTTGGCACGCATTTCGGTGTAAGACGGGTCCAACGACGGACATTGTTTTGACCCGAAATTACGATTTTGCCCATGTTTCGGAATTGGACTTTTGGACAGGCATTTTCTAGATATATCTTTTACATCGAGAACGTTTTTTATGTTTGTTTCAGCATTCGAAAACGTTTATGGAGGTTCTACTATTGTAGCTTCATCTCGCTTGTCAATTTTATCTACTGGATGTCGTCAAAACACCTTCCAACCACCAGGCAAGTATACCTTGCTAATTAACTGTCATATTATTCATTTTCAACATTTATTTTATTTGTTTCATATTTGTTATTTTTAATCGTTATAAACTGTGCGTCCAAGCAATACTTGGGTACAAGCGACTATATTAGTCATTTTTTTATTGTTTTACTTTATTTTATACATGTTGACTTAGTTTTAGTGGACTACATTCTTGTTGTGGGATATTCTTATATCTCCTTCGGCCATAACACTCTCACTACACGGTTTAAGATATTTTGCTAGGAGCACGACTTGCATAGTGATTGGCCATCTCTATAGTCTTGTGTCGGATTGATGATCATAACTGCTACGATTAAGGTATAGAGACTCGAACAGTTACAAAACTGGGCGGGTCATGGACATTACTTGGTCGGTGTGGGAAATATTGGGGGAGGACAGTCACTAGTACGTAAGGGAAGCCAGCAGGTAAACCGTAGTTTTCGAAAAGAACTATGGCGTGATATATTTGTAGATACCCTCTGACGTTTTGGAAGCTACGGCCGGATACGTATGACTGGATGCCAGTTATTTACTTATAGCCTAAATCCCACCCATACGCAATGAAATTTGTCCTCTAAACTGCACATTAGATGGTTAGAATCCCCTTTGCATATTAGTGTCTAGGATAGTCTTTTGTGTATTATTTTATTATTCAGACAGTTCATATTAGCATGTTCTCCCTCTATCTTGTTACGTCCCTCTGAGGACCTGGTGATTTCTCCAGGTGTGTTTGTGATTTTCGTAGGTGCTCTAGCCAAGGACATAGTTTACAATCTACCTTCGCGATGCTAGTTTTTGGATCGTCTTTTGCTTCGCTCGACTCTTCCATCATCACTATATATTTCTCTCTTTTTGTTGGTAGTAGATTTGTCTCCGCCCAACATTTTGTACAAATAATATTTATAAGTTGTCTGTATGATATATTGGTTTGTGGATGAGATTAGTTTCATGGTTACTGTATTTTACAACTTATGTATACATACGAGGTTCCATATATTAAAGTATGCTTCGTATGTATACAGCTGGCATGTCTACGTACTTGGTCCTAAGTATTTTGGGACTGGGGTGTTACAGATGACATGAATGGTTTGGCCTGTGATATAATGTTGTGTCTTTTGAATAACGAACATCAAGGCTAAACATTCTTTTTCTACCGGACTATAACGATGTTCAGCTCCGATCATCGTGCGGCTGAGATAACAGATGGCCTGCTCATGACCCTCTTTATTCTTCTGGGCTAGTAATACACCCAATGAATGATCCATTGCTCGAACATACATCAAGAAGGGTATTCCTGAGACTGGAGGTACTAGAACTGGAGGGTTCATCAAGTACTGCTTTATGCCTTCAAATGCTTGCTGGCATTCTTCAGTCCAAATGAATAACACACCTTTCTTCATGAGTTGAGTGAATGGTCTACAACATCCAGAGAGATTTGAGATGGATCTCCTGATGTACGCAAGCCGTCCCTGGAATCCTGTAGCTCTTTTAAGTTGCGTGGGGGACGCATCTCTTGAATGGCTTTGATTTTCTCAGGGTCAACGTGTATCCTTTAGAGGTAATAACGAATCCGAGAAATTTACCACTAGAGACTCACATGAATGATTTGGTGGGATTCATCTTAAGTTGATGTTGGCGTATTAGATCGAAGATAGTTCTCAAGTCTTGGATGTGGTCTTCCTCTAGACGACTTTTGACAACAATATAATCGACATAGCATTCAACTGTCTTCTGTAAATAATCATGGAAGATAGTACTCATAGCCCGCTGATAAGTTACACCAGCATTTTTAAGACCGAATGGCATGACAGTATAGCAATAGACTCCCAAAGGAGTACAGAAAGATGTATGTTTCTTATCTTCTGGATGCATCTTGATTTGATTGTTTCCTTAGAATCTATCCATAAAAGACATTCGTTCGAATCCGCAAGTATTGTCGATCATGACATCAGTGATCGGAAGAGAAAATTCATCCATGGGAGAAGCGTCGTTGATGTCTCTAAAGTCAATGCAGACTCTGACCTTCTCCGTTTTCTTCATAACTGGGATAATATTGGCGATCCAGTCGGGATGTTTGTTCTTCTCTAACAAAGCCACAAGCAATAAGTTTCCTAACTTCAGTCTCTATGGCATTCATCATGTCAGATTTGAATCGACGTAGTTGTTGTTTGACTGGCTTTGCATTAGGTCGAATGTAGAGTTTATGGGTAGCGACCTGAGGATCCAATCCTGGTATATCTTCATAACTCCAAGCGAAGACATCACTATATTCTCGGTTAAGCTAAATTTGTTCTTGTCTATCCACCTTTGGGAGGCTTTTCCTGATGAAGATTGGCCTAGGCGAACCTTCTTCTCCAACATCGACCTGAATTAATTGATCTTCTGTAGGTGGTTCTCGTTGTTCGAAATGAAGTTCCCACTGAGTGTCCATCCTTTGTGTCTAAGGATCTATTTCAGGAGCTTCCTCAAAGTCATCCTCGTCATCTTCCGAGAACTTGGCAGACACCATATTAGAAGATGGTGTCACTCAATGGATATGTCTGACATTAGTATCAGAGTCCCACGATATGGAGTCAGAAGAATTAGACCATTCTTTACTGTCAGAATCAGAGGCCTCTGGATTATAACCGTTGAAGTATAACCCAACCCAGGCTTTATCCTGCTGTAATATGGCAATGATTTTCCTTTCGAAGTAGGGGTACAAATGGGAGTTCATCTTCCTCTACTGCCATTAAGACCAGTTTTAAAATCATAGCCCATCTTTCGAATGATTTCTTTAGATTGTCGACTATAACGACGTAGTTGTAGTCATCCATTATCGTCTTTTTCATCCTCACTCTCTAGCATGGTTTCTTGTTCTATTCCTTTACTAAAAAGTATAGGAGTTTCTCTCCTCTTTCTGGAAGGAACTAGGAAGAAAGAATCTTGTACTGGTTCAAGCGATACTTTACTTTGAAGAGGTTGAACTGCTTCTATTATAAGTGGTTTAAAATTATCTAGCATATCCAAATAATATCGAGTATAGTAACAGGCATCAGTATATTGCAAAGAAGATACTACTTTATTGATTTGTACATCATCATTTACAATATAACTTTTATCTTTAGAGGGCTTAGTCAGATTGATAACAAAAGGAGGAGAAGAAGAACGAGGAGAAGGAGGTTTGTTACGACGAAGGTCAATAATAAGTGGCTCCGAAGAGATGAGCTCCCTTTGTTTCGTCTTTCCAACGGGAGGCTGCTTTTTATGAGAGGGAAGATGAATGGTTAACGTCTGGGAAGAATGAGGATGAGAAGCACGTCCTTTAATTGGAATCACTAGAATGTCTTTTGAGGTGTCCTTCTGATCTTCATCATTGTCCATGGCCAGCACCACTTTCATAAATTCTTTTTTATACATCCGAGAATCATTGCAGTACGCTTCGATGCCTCTGAAAGGGTTTAGAACTGCCACTTCCTTCTGGACTTCACCATTGACATCCACGTACTTAAAGCATTGGTGGAGAGTGGATGGTATAATATTATGCTCGTGCAGGAATGGTCTTCCGAGCAGAGCATTGTATGAGCCATGATTATCAATCACGTAGAAGGTCACCTTTGTGCGAAGATTACCTATTTAAAGTTTCAGGCAAATCTTTTCGAAGGTTTCGCTTATGCCGGAATTAAATCCCAAGATTGTCGTGATAGTTGTGGACAGATTGTATACAGGGATCTTCAGAGCATCCATTAGAGTCTTTGGCATGATACTGAGTGCAGACCCTGGGTCAATCAAGATGCGATAAACCTTCATAGTATCGACATATCCTGTAAAATAGAGAGAACGATCATGACGATTGTTTTCTAACAGCATATCATCTTACGTAAAGGTGATGTTACGTATCAGCTCTAATACGCTATGACAATGCAAACATGTGGCAGGTTCTTCTTTCAGCTTTTTAAGGAGTGCCAGACAAGTATCAGCTTGTATCAAAGCTTCACTCAATGTTTCTCGAGTTTTCTTTGAGAGATGTAAGAGTTCAAAGATTGACAGTCTTGCTGGAGTATTAGCTAGTTGAGCTAATATATTAAAGTTATATGGCTTCTCCAGCCCAATGGATGGAGTCTTCTTTAATACCTTATCGAAGCGGACTGGCTATTTTTCCTTGTCTGATGTTATTGGTTTGGAAAGAATCTGTTCCACTGAAGGTGATAAAGCAGACAAAACATTCACGACAGGGGAAGAAGATGATGCTCCAGAATTGGAGCAGAGTTCTCTTGACCTTCTGAATAATTCCGCAAGTAGATTCTTCCAGACCTGGTACCGGTTAAAGCTTCTTCTTTGGAGACAGGTTGAAAGGACACCATGTTACAATTCTTCAGACGAATTTTGGTTTTAGAACGTTTCTTCTGGGAGGATGAAGAGTTCATCCAAAAATCTAAGCTGACACGAGATTGGTTATGTGGAAGACAGAGAAAGGGGTACTGGAGATCCCTTTTCATTATTTAAGCCAGAGGCCGTTTGTTAGTCATATCCCAACTTTGTCATTAGTTCACGAGACTGTGGACTATACAGATGGAAAACTAGTTAATATTTTGGCTTCTGGCTTTGATAGTGCTATCTCAGAAGGGGAGAAAGGAGAAGAAGAATCTGCCACCAAGATGAAGGTAGCAGGTAAGGGTGAAAGGTAATGTTCACCCAATGAAATCACATGACATGACTTGTACTTGGTTGCTGTCTTGGACTTTATGAAGGAAGATGGTGCTTCAAAGTCTGACACCAAGTCTGGATAAATCCACATGATTTCCCCTTTCTCAGTAGAAAGAGGAATCGGACCATCAGTTTGTGCATGTGGGAGATTTACAATCTCTATAGTAGTTCTCGGAATAGGGACTACACCATCATGTACAAATTGAGCAAAAAAATTATGAATTATAGAGAGATGAAATTAGCCGTCATAATTTTTTTGTCCTGCTGGGGAGTGATTGCACCAGAATTGACCATCTCTTGGATCTTTCCTTTGGGAATGTAGCATGCTTGAGTCAGATGTCCAATAAACCTGTGATAGACACAATATTAGGATGGTCAGTCTTACCGACTTTCTCTGGCCGTTTTGCATCCAGCAACTGAAGTTTATTGCTTTGGATTAGAAAGTCGAAGATTCTCAGGATATCATCCTCGTTGAAGGAATAATCTTCTTTCGGATGTGGTGCCCTCGGTGGTGGTATTGTTGGAGATAGGCATTGGCTGACTTATGTTGACGGCCAGAGCTTCTTTGCCTTTGCGGTTGTTCTGGCGGCCTCCGTTGATGGTTGTTTGTTGTTCATCTTTGTCGAGATTAGGCATCTGGATGCCTAACTGTTTGAATTTGTCAGCACTTTCCTCAGCTGCTCTGGCACTTATTATGAATGAAGGCCAATCATGAAATTAAGTGAAACCCGTCCACATGCTAACTATAGGTAACAAGTCTGATTTGCATGTATCTATAGTTAATGCATCCGAAGTTCCTAAAGGCAAAATGAGTGCTTCGCGATGGTAACACTCAATGAAACGATCCACGGTTTCGTTGGGCCTTTGCTTGATCTTGATCAAAGCTAACATAGTCATGTCGTTTGTTCCTTCGTAGAAGCGCTCCAAGAACATCTGTTTCAGAACTGCAAAAGAAGTAATGCACCCATCTGGCAGGCTACAAAACCAGTTGTAGGCTACTCCTTTCAAACACCCAACAAAGACTTTTGTGAGGAGAGCATCATTAGGTTGAAACTGGTCGATCATTATCTCAAAGTGATTGAGATATTGATTCGGAGATGTACTGCCATCAAACAACATTATAGTAGGAGGCTTATACTTGGGTGGAAACTGCACCTCTTTCCACTCAATAGGGTATGGTTGTTTGATTCCAAGCTTCTACAGGGCATCTTTTTGCTTGAAGGCTTCGAATTGAGAGCGTAAAAGTTTTACAGTCTCGTTAGTGTCTCTTGACAGTTGCGGAGTAGTAGATTGATTGGATGTGTTAGGAGGAGGGAATGCATGATAAGTACCACCCCCAGCCCCAGACTGACTCGGAGTAACCTGTACTGGTATAGATGCGATATCAGAAGATTGTACCCCCAAACTAACATTGACAGGAGAAGATGTCGATATAGGTTCTTGGGTTATATTCACAACCGGTAGAATCGTGTGTTGAGCCACAATTATGGTGTGCATGCTTGCCACCATTTCGGCCATCATTTTCAATTTGTCTTCTAGCACGACGATTCGTTGCTCCTAGCTAGCAGAACTAGAAGCATCCTGATCTTATGTGATGGCGTACGCAGTCACCTCTCTGGCTATTGATTGAAGAAGACATAGTCTGCTCAGAACTCTCGTTGGCAACGTCAAAATCGTGTAAAAAGCTACCCCTAGGATAAGAAATGAGAAGATTCCTTTGACCGATTATAGCTTGACTCCTTGATCTGGTGTGTCGATAGACCCCATCAAATGTACGATGAGAACGAACCGGGGGTCTATGAGTACGGGTCCGAGACGAAGTACATCTCGGGCTACCCCCAGCCTCGTGAGAGCGATGAGTTGTCATGTTAACAGAGGCATATAATGACTCATCTTCTGAAGATACCTCAACAGGATAGGTCAAAGTAAGACGCTCAAAAATTGACCGTTTGGCTACTTTGCAACAGCACCTGATTATAATCTTATGTGAGCTGCAATGATGCACTATTAGTGGAGATGGGGATGCGACCTTCCTTTTTTGAGAAATTAGATCATGAAGGTTGATTTTCTTAGTAGAAGAAGAGGAAAGATATGGCCTGTTCCTGGCCTTGTTGGTTCCTTGAAGGTATAAGGAAGCGCCTAATTCAGCAACATAAGTGAGAGGATTTATAGCACTCATCCTTGGGCGCTTTGAAGTAGTAGGTGTCACCCTTTGAACATGATTCACATTGGCAGAGGAGAATTTTGGGCGCCCAGAACTTATAGGCACCATTGCTTGTTCAGCAATGGGGTGCACATTCTGGTTAAGTTGGCTTGGCGCCTGTTAAGATGAGTGCGTATATCAATATCAACCATCATTTTAGTCTATTGCACTTGGAGTTTTCTTCGTGCATTACGACTTATGTACATGTTAGAAAGTTTTTCATTCAAATAAGGGGTAGG
Source organism: Iris pallida (assembly GCA_029216955.1). Taxonomy (NCBI): domain Eukaryota; kingdom Viridiplantae; phylum Streptophyta; class Magnoliopsida; order Asparagales; family Iridaceae; genus Iris; species Iris pallida. The sequence continues at coordinate 8,182,816 of JANAVB010005797.1, read as the reverse complement.
ACGTATCCCCTTTTGTTGTGCACACAATCTCTCAATGCGTCTGATACGGCGCCTTTGAGTAGCCGTAGTGCCTTTGCTGAAAGATTCAGGGTTTGGCAAAATAGATGGAAGAGAATAGGTGCCCTCAAGTGGGCGCCTATCTCTCTGTGGCGCATCTCCTACAGAAGAACTAGGGATAGTAGATTTAAGAGAATGGGCACCCTCAAGTGGGCGCGTATCTCCAGATGATGCGCCCACAGATTTGGACATCACTACATAGGCAGATTTGAGAGAATGGGCGTCCTTAAGCGGGCGCCTATCTCCAGATGATGCGCCCAAAGATTTGGGCATCACAGCAAAGGTAGGATGAGTGGTCTTGAGAGAATGGGCGCCTTCAAGTGGGCACCTATCTCCTTGGGGTGCACCAGTAGGCCTAGACACACATTCGAGGCGCCTCTTTAGAGAGTGGTTATGCACTTATACAGTGCACCTAACTTTGGTCACAGTGTCGGTACGTGCCTCGTTTGCAGAAACAAGGGCGCGCTTAGCACCAGGAGCACTTAACATCTTTTCGAACGCTGTTTGGTCGAATTTAACGCCCAACGTTCCTTTCTTAGAGCCAATCGATGATGAATCACCTTGAGCTGTCGCCTTCTCGTTGGAAGAGGAGGTCGTCCCCAGCAGAGTCGCAATTTTGTTTGATAAAAAGAAAAAGTGTTTTTATTACAAACTTTAAAGAATCGTATATGATTATGATGAATTCTTGGAAAGTACAACTGTAGGAGTCCGGTCTGATTGACGACTGCTTTGTCCCTTTAACGAGGTAATTATGGATGGAAGAAAGCTTGTTACTGTGTCTTGGAGCTTCTGTTGACGAGGAATCTTCTATATGGCTCGGCCGTGTAGAAGTATCGACATAACTTTGGCTTCGATTAACAGTTGAAGAACTTGCCCTTGAGAATTAATGATTGCAGAAGATGGAAGTGCGATGAGTGCTCAAACTATACCCCTCATTTCTGTGTTTGTACGTTGGGGAATTGGAGCTCTATTTATAGATCCAAGAGATAACCACCTGACAGTTATCCACAGTAGGTGCTGTCACGACCCGCACCCGTTTTTTTTTTAAACGGATACAAGACGTGTCCAAGCCAGCCTACGCCGCAGTGTCGGCGGTAGAACGCTGTCACGGCCATGAAGATCAAGATCATAAATAATGCTCATTCCCAAAATTAATTTAATTTACAATATTCACAAGATTCACATTTGCAGAAAAATATAAACTTGTACAATGACTACAACTCATCTATCTAACTAGTCTCTAGGCTTTTCCTCTGCAAGTACCCCCGTATCTCCCATGCTAAGTGAGTCCACGGCTAACCTGAAAATGTTAGTTTCCAGTCAGGAATAGAACGAGCACAATTCACTGAATGCAATTTCAAATAAAGAAAATGACTATAAGACAAAGGTTAGACATCAATCATGAGTTTTGAAAATAACAGTAAAGCCGTAAGAAAATCAATAGTAATAAATAGACCAATATACTTTCCACCGTTAGAAGTACTTTTGATATGTGATCAGTCTGGGCCACTACACCGCACGGTCTACAATGTCTACTTGCAGAAAATAAGCACTGTCTACAATGTCTACTTGCAGAAAAATAAGCACTGTCTACGATGTCTACTTGCAGAAAAGTAAGCACTGTCTACGATGTCTACTGCAGAAAAGTAAGCACTGTCTACGATGTCTACTGCATGAAAATAAACACTGTCTATGGTCGGATCACACATCCTTGGTACTTCTCATTCCCGACTCAACTATTTATAGTAGAGTATAAAAATCACATAATCAATGACTAATCAATGAAGTATAGTAAAGATCAATTTCGAAATGCAGACAATAAACTGTACTCGCCTGTGGTCCTCTGCTGGTGAAACCGACAATCTGAACTACTCAATGTGCCACAATAGTCAAAACCCGTACAACAGTCCCCGAAAGCTGAAATAAACATCACCAATATTCTCAGAATAGTCAAATTAGCTAGGATTGTCTGTCCTTAAGTCTAATTCTGGATACAGGGGCAAAACGGTAATTTCGGGCAAAAACGATGTCCGCCGTTGGACCCGCTTTGCACCGAAATGTGTACCCGAGTCAAAGGTCTCTAAAGTCGTCAAACTACATGTCTACGGATCCAGTTTTCCGATACGAATCCAACCGTATGTCCAGAGTTGGATTCCGGCGGGCCGTGCACAAAATCGCCCGTTGAACGGGACCGTGGGCCCACAAAACGACGTCGATTTCAACTGTCTCAGAATCGGACCAAACTTGGCATACAGGACCAGAAAAATGATACGGTCCTGTTGGCACAAGTTTCGTCTCGATCTGACGAGCGTGCACAAAGTTATGACTGAATTTGTATTGGACGGATACGGGACGATTCCGACGGATACGCGTCGAATTCGCCGCGCACACGCGACCAATTTGAATTCCGTCAAAGCCCACACGACCACAAAGCTGTTATGCAGCTTTCGATGCCTTCGGTGCGCGACCACGTCGCCCGGAATGGCGGGACGCACGTCGTGTGGAACAATTTCTATGTTTTGAAAATAGATTTTTCGTCAACTTCATCCTAATTTTAAACGGAAAATAACCGACGAGAATTAAATCTAAAAATAGGGTTTTAATCCTCTACATGTTGTCTAAAAGTCTCCTTTAAATATATTTTCGAAATCGTGTATGGTTTGGGATAAAACTGGCCGCCAACCAGAGCATTTGGACTGGTTCACGTGTCCTGTTTCGACAGGTTTTTCTCTGACTTTGCGTCGAATTTTCGACCAATCGATGGCAGTCATCTACAAACTAAAAGAACAAGTTTAAAGGGGGTTATATGAGGTTCATACCAGCGTTTACGAATCGTAAAACGATTGATCGAACTAGCGGGAAACCTGTCGCAAAGTCGGTCCTTCCGACTGCTGTCGTTGCTATTTCCTCTCGCGTGCGTGCGCGCGCTCGCTGTGCGCGCGCTCGGCCACGCTGCCGACGGCCGGCCGTGGCCCAGGCGGCGTGCGCCGCGCGGGGGTTCGCCCAGGCTAGGGTAGTGGCGGCGCGTGATGGAGTTAGGGTGGCGGTGTTAGGTTTTCATCGAGGAGTTCTCAGTTCTGCTATACGAATATGTATAGCTTGAAGTCTTGGGTCGGGCTTTACTTGGTTGGGGCTTGGGTTGACTGGCAGGTCGAGAAGGCTGTGGGGAAATAGCTACGCTTGTGGGTCCTGCTTGGGGGAATGTTGGGTTCGATTTTTTTTCTAAGTTTTGCTTAGTTGTGTGGGGGTTGGGATAGATTGGCCGCTCGGCCTAGGTGTGCACGTGAAGCTTTATGCTGATGGCAACCAACTACTACTTGGTTAAGTAGATGTATGCTCGCGTGCATGCATGTTGTGTTTGCAGCAACTTGCAACAATTGAAATGGATTGAATTGAATTTCAATTCAATTCAATTCAAACATTCATTTCATTTCAATTCCATTCAATTCAATTCACTGCTATACTAAATAATAACAGAGGCCACCACCATGCACTTGTTGCTTTAGGCAGTGGTACAAGTTATATTTGGAGGGCAGAGGGTTGGGTGTGTACATATTTTTCTTTTCTTTTCCAATTTGAAATAATCACATATACAGTTATACATATATATATTAATATATGCACATATACACATTTATTTATATATATACAAATACACATCTACATTTATATATATATATATATATATATATATATATATATATATATATATATATATATACCAGCCCACAAACATTCGCATGTATTATATACAGGTATATATATTTATACCTATATATATACACACTATCTTACTCATATATGCATATATATATTTATATATGCATACCATATACGCTTATATATATATATATATATATATATATATTTATACATATTCCCATATATATTTATATTCTTATATCCATACACACATAATTATATATTATAAATATACTCATTAATAAAAGTATATTTCTATTTACATAATCATACACTCATATTTAATATATATTTATATATATTAATACACTTGCGCCTATTTAATATTCATTTATATAATCACTCTCATATATTTATCTATACATCCACCCATATATATGATACATTTATATATACACTTATCTTTCCATAAAGAATACAATAATGTTAACTATTAATAGTAAATAATCTATATTTAATAACCACAATAAGAATATTAATATTATATAGCCCCAATAGAATAATAATAATAATAATAATAATAATAATAATAATAATAATGATAATAATAATAATAATAATTATTATAATAAAATTCAATAAGTCAATAATTAATTATTTATAAAATCTAAATTCACCATTTAGTTTAAATAAATAAAAAAATAAAAATAAAAAAATAAAAATATCAACAATTTCCGGGAAGGGAGGCTACAAATCTACCCACCTTAAAAATAATTTCGTCCTCGAAATTCTAATTTATAACTATTCCTTAAATTCAGAGGAAATATACCATTTCTTTAATCTCCTCGAAATTTTAATTCCTTAAAACAGTTTATATCCTCCTCCTACCCATTTTGTAACTATGAAACTCCGAGGACTTCTACCCACCTTTGGATAAACTACTCCCTCAAAACTATGTCACTAAAACTTTATAATCTTCCAACTATTTGCTAAAATAGATATCTACTGCTTTTGGCCTCTATAATCCTCTCCTATTTATCGAACAACCCGAAATCTAACAAGCAACAAATTTACACAAGTAGCTAATAAATATTGGTATTTTCTAATAAGCATGACCTTCGTCGTTCTGAAATAGGAAGGACAGGAAGATAAGGAGGAATAATCAAGAGCAAGTATGAAGTTTAAAGAGCGGTAGGGAATATACAATAATACAGATAGAAAGAGCATCTATGAACCTATAGTCTCATTCGCTAGATTGGGTTACTCTAGTCCAGTCACTTGCTAAATCAAGAACCCTTTATTTCTTAGAGGGGCTTGCAATCCGCAAAATAGAGAAGTTCTGTTCTCAAAATTCTGAACAGGTTCCGTAGTAGAATGAAATTGAGAAATCAAGATTGTGATCTATTCCGTGGTTATTTAGACACACTAACAAGTGATATCAATGCAATACAAGATCGTATCGCAACTTCAAGGTAGATGGAACAAGGGTTACGAATGACCTCTTATTCAAAAAAAAACTACATAATAGGTATGGGGACCTATTTCAAATAGTCCGGGTTTTTAAAAAAGTCCAAATTTGGTGGTATGCATGGATGGATTTTACTGGGTCTTAATGGGTTTCCTAATTGGGCATCAATCATCGGTTGGATGAACCTTGGTCTTCAATCTATATGGACTGGACAAGATCCCTATGATAAAACTATTTCTACTAGGTTAGGGTAACCTAGAATAGATTCTGATCTAATTGGTTGAGCTATTTGCCAGTCGGGTTGGTTAGCTAGGTTCCTAGAGCCCAAAAGTGCGCCTTCAGTGTCCTTTGTGTTTAAGTAGTACGAGAAGACACAACTAAGTGGCACACTAGTGGCATGTGCACAGTGGACTCCGAGTAGATCATAACCATATATTGGGTCAAAAGGTTCGAGTCGAGTTAGAGTCTCTAATTGTAGTCGGAAAGTATACGAGTATTATGGTAAGGGTTATAACTAGTCCTTTTGGCCTGAAAGTCGTACCCTAAAAAAATAGAGTACAAGGGGATATGTTGGAGTGGGACATGATATACCTAGATGAAGGTGGGCTCGTCTAGATCTTGCATACGAAATTTGTTGGAAGGTAACAGCTGGTCTCGTGCTCCGATTTTAATGACACGGCCGGGAACACAAAACGATCTAAATGGAAAGTGGGAGTCCAATGAGACACTAACTATCATCCTAATGGAAATCATTCTAATTAACCAGCAATCCTCGTATATCCTAAAATTTTAGAGGGCTTACAGTCTACCCACCTTAAAAATAGGACATGGTCGTAGGAATATTGAGGTTAGAGGGTTCCCAAAGTCCGGATACTGTACCTCAATTCTTGTTAATAGAGAATAAGGCACGGCGTATCGGGATACGGTAGATATAAGTCAAGTCAAGGTTCGTTCCTCAATAAATGATAAACGAATGTGTACAATGACACATGGTCGATAAAATAGAATGGTCTACTCGTCCACATTATACAAGAGTTGTCGATGGGGTGACCAACTCTAAGGCACATCCCATGAATGGATCTCTAATAACTGAGTCGTAAACTTCTATTTGTGTCAACCTGCCAGACTATCGTCACAAGAGTTATAGTGATCGCGTATTTGTTGTTGACAACTGGTAGGTCATAATATGACAGGGTATTTAAGCTACGGTATTGGCTAAGCTAGTGACTGTGGTGTTCCAACACTAGTTAGGTCTTAATAATAAAATTTACATAACTAGAGTAATATTTGTTGGAAACCAATATCGAGATGAGTGTCACGGTAAATGATTACCCTATTGTCCACTTATCTCATGTCTAACTGTGGGCTTCGGTCGAGGAAGGGTTGGTTCAAGGCTTAAGGGTTGCTAGCTAAGGCCAACTTCCAGCAAATAATTAGAGACTCACAACATTTGGTTTCTTGAAAATAGATAGTCTTCTAGGTTGGCGTTCTGACTAAGGGTAAAACCCTAATCATTCTCAAGTTCAGATGGCTCGAAAGTCTCAATAGTAGTTTGAGGGTCGATGGGAGAACGAGTAACTCAATTACATGACTGGTCGTTGGTAGCTACACTTGTGCCTACCATTATCATAGCCATGAGAATACTCTGTATTTCTCTACCATCACGAGCTTTCATCTTTCCAAATCGGTGAAAGACAAAAACAATAAAGAATTCAAGGAAGATGTTACTGAATATAATTTCGTGATTCAAGGACGAACATATAATTCAAGAGGAATTGTCAATGCAGTCGTGGATGAGACCCTAGAGACATCTATATCTCAATCCACGTAGGATAATTAAATAAAGTGCGAACCAAAATGCATCATGGTTGATCAGACCATAATACACTGATTCTGATTAAATAATAAGTTAGTGGGCATCCCCAATAACATATGTCTTGAATCAAACTCGATGAAGAGTAAGCTTGCAAAACTAGGCTGTGATAGCAACATTGATCAAAATAGTCAAATTATAAGTACGCGAGATTTTTGAAAAGAGGCACAAGTAGTTCGAGTTTAGAGGGAATCAAGCTTCACCTGGTGTTCTTGCTTCTATAGACATCCCACTACCATCTTATCCTTAAGGCCTTGGTCGACTAATAGGTTATGGATATTCTAAAATCCATATTCTAGGTAAACCTATTAGTGTCAATCATTATCCTCGTTAATAGGTCACAAGGACCACGGAATGCTAGACCGGGAGACACACTACTCAATCTCACAGAACTTCCACTACTATTGGCTTTGGATCTCAAGGAACGTACAGGGCATTTCCCTATCCTCCATTGTATCATAAACTTGAAATCACATCTGAAGTTATTTCACCGAGGACTACGCCTCGCCCGTATACTCGGGCTGTGGTAAACCCTTGGTTTCGTAACTCAAATATGATACGAAGTCAAACACTTCTTAACCCTATCCAATATTGACTCAAGGGTAACGGCGATCAAAGAGAGGACCACTAGCCATAGTTTTGGCTATATCCTATCACCTATATTTTCTTAACTAATTTCACCTCTAGGGGTTGTGTCTCGCCAGCGCGCTACTGGCTGCAGTGATTCCTTAGTCTCCAAAATTTAAATAAATGGCGACAGTGCGCTGCTATCCTGCCAGTATGAGTTAACCAACATTTTCGTAACTATATCTGTAAATAAATCCCTGAGCTTCTAGAGATTCAAGTAAGTTGACTAAGAAATAAGACATAAATATTTGTCCTATCAGTCACAATCTTTAAAATAACAGATTGTACAGGGAGGAAAAAACTGAAGACAAAGAACTACAAACATTCTGGTATCTTTTTCACATGTATTCGAACCATGGGAGAAAATTTTTGGATCAGTCTACCTCGAGATTTGCATTTGAATAACCGAATCAGGAATTATAAACTATTCCCTTACGGCAAAATAGGATTTAAAATAGACAATTTTATCTTATGATATAAGGTTTATATCTAACAAAGCAAAAGGAAATTAGACAGTTCATCAAGATCAAAACCTTAATTCTAGGCGGGTCTAACATGCCAAGTGTATAGTGTATCCACATGGAGTCATAATGTCATATCAAAAGTATAGTGTGCCTATAAAGATCTGGCAAGCAATCTAAATTTAACAACCTTGTATCCAAATTGTATGGCCTAACAGACAATCTTAACTACCCCACGGTTAATTTAAACAAGGGACTCCTAGTCCTAGTCATTCTCGTAAGTTAAATTAATTCTTAATTCGTGAATGAGCCTTTTCTAGTCGCAGGCTCGCAATAGTACAACTAACTAAAGTACTATCACGAGTTCGCGTAATTTGCGAAGACTGACCTGCATGGGCCACCACAAAAACTTGTCACGATCCGCACCCATTTTTTTTTTAAACGGATACAAGACGTGTCCAAGCCAGTCTACGCCGCAGTGTCGGCGGTAGAACGCTGTCACGACCATGAAGATCAAGATCACAAATAATGCTCATTCCCAAAATTAATTTAATTTACAATATTCACATTTGCAGAAAAATATAAACTTGTACAATGACTACAACTCATCTATCTAACTAGTCTCTAGGCTTTTCGTCTGCAAGTACCCCCGTATCTTCCCTGCTAAGTGAGTCCACGGCTAACCTGAAAATGTTGGTTTCCAGTCAGGAATGGAACGAGCACAATTCACTGAATGCAATTTCAAACAAAGAAAATGACTATAAGACAAAGGTTAGGCATCAATCATGAGTTTTGAAAATAACAGTAAAGCCGTAAGAAAATCAATAGTAATAAATAGACCAATATACTTTCTACCGTTAGAAGTACTTTGATATGTGATCAGTCTGGGCCACTACACCGTACGGTCTACAATGTCAACTTGCAGAAAATAAGCACTGTCTACAATGTCTACTTGCAAAAAAATAAGCACTGTCTACGATATCTACTTGCAGAAAAGTAAGCACTGTCTGCGATGTCTACTGCAGAAAAGTAAGCACTGTCTACGATGTCTACTGCATGAAAATAAACACTGTCTATGGTCGGATCACACATCCTTGGTACTTCTCATTCCCGACTCAACTATTTATAGTAGAGTATAAAAATCACATAATCAATGACTAATCAATGAAGTATAGTAAAGATCAATATCGAAATGCAGACAATAAACTGTACTCGCCTGTGGTCCTCTGCTGGTGAAACCGACAATCTGAACTACTCAATGTGCCACAATAGTCAAAACCCGTACAACAGTCCCCGAAAGCTGAAATAAACATCACCAATATTCTCAGAATAGTCAAATTAGCTAGGATTGCCTGTCCTTAAGTCCAATTCTGGACACAGGAGCAAAACGGTAATTTCGGGCAAAAACGATGTCCACCGTTGGACCCGCTTTGCACCGAAATGCGTACCCAAGTCAAAGGTCTCTAAAGTCATCAAACTACATGTCTACGGATCCAGTTTTCCGATACGAATCCAACCGTATGTCCAGAGTTGGATTTCGGCGGGCCGTGCACAAAATCGCCCGTTGAACGGGACCGTGGGCCCGCAAAACGACGTCGATTTCAACTGTCTCAGAATCGGACCAAACTTGGTATACAGGACCAAAAAAATGATACGGCCCTATTGGCACAAGTTTTGTCTCGATCTGACGAGCGTGCACAAAGTTATGACTGAATTTGCATTGGACGGATATGGGACGATTCCGACGGATACGCGTCGAATTCGTCGCGCACACGCGACCAATTTGAATTCCGTCAAAGCCCACACGACCACAAAGCTGTTACGCAGCTTTCGATGCCTTCGGTGCGCGACCACGTCGCCCGGAATGGCGGGACGCACGTCGTGTGGAACAATTTCTATGTTTTGAAAACAGATTTTTCGTCAACTTCATCCTAATTTTAAACGGAAAATAATCGACGAGAATTAAATCTAAAAATAGGGTTTTAATCCTCTACATGTTGTCTAAAAGTCCCCTTTAAATATATTTTCAAAATCGTGTATGGTTTGGGATAAAACTGGCCGCCAACCAGAGCATTTGGACTGGTTCACGTGTCCTGTTTCGACAGGTTTTTCTCTGACTTTGCGTTGAATTTTCGACCAATCGATGGCAGTCATCTACAAACTAAAAGAACAAGTTTAAAGGGGGTTATATGAGGTTCATACCAGCGTTTATGAATCGTAAAACGATTGATCGAACTAGAGGGAAACCTGTCGCGAAGTCGTTCCTTCCGACTGCTGTCGTTGCTATTTCCTCTCGCGTGCGTGCGCGCGCTCGCTGTGCGCGCGCTCGGCCACGCTGCCGACGGCCGGCCGTGGCCCAGGCGGCGTGCGCCGCGCGGGGGTTCGCCCAGGCTAGGGTGGTGGCGGCGCGTGATGGAGTTAGGGTGGCGGTGTTAGGTTTTCATCGAGGAGTTCTCAGTTCTGCTATACGAATATGTATAGCTTGAAGTCTTGGGTCGGGCTTTACTTGGTTGGGGCTTGGGTTGACTGGCAGGTCGAGAAGGCTGTGGGGAAATAGCTACGCTTGTGGGTCCTGCTTGGGGGAATGTTGGGTTCGGTTTTTTTCTAAGTTTTGCTTAGTTGTGTGGGGGCTGGGATAGATTGGCCGCTCGGCCTAGGTGTACACGTGAAGCTTTAAGCTGATGGCAACCAACTACTACTTGGTTAAGTAGATGTATGCTCGCGTGCATGCATGTTGTGTTTGCAGCAACTTGCAACAATTGAAATGGATTGAATTGAATTTCAATTCAATTCAAACATTCATTTCATTTCAATTCCATTCAATTCAATTCACTGCTATACTAAATAATAACAGAGGCCACCACCATGCACTTGTTGCTTTAGGCAGTGGTACAAGTTATATTTGGAGGGCAGAGGGTTGGGTGTGTACATATTTTTCTTTTCTTTTCCTATTTGAAATAATCACATATACAGTTATACATATATATATTAATATATGCACATATACACATTTATTTATATATATACAAATACACATCTACATTTATATATATATATATATATATATATATATATATATATATATATATACCAGCCCACAAACATTCGCATGTATTATATACAGGTATATATATTTATACCTATATATATACACACTATCTTACTCATATATGCATATATATATTTATATATGCATACCATATACGCTTATATATATATATATATATATATATATATATATATATATTTATACATATTCCCATATATATTTATATTCTTATATCCATACACACATAATTATATATTATAAATATACTCATTAATAAAAGTATATTTCTATTTACATAATCATACACTCATATTTAATATATATTTATATATATTAATACACTTGCGCCTATTTAATATTCATTTATATAATCACTCTCATATATTTATCTATACATCCACCCATATATATCATACATTTATATATACACTTATATTTCCATAAAGAATACAATAATGTTAACTATTAATAGTAAATAATCTATATTTAATAACCACAATAAGAATATTAATATTATATAGCCCCAATAGAATAATAATAATAATAATAATAATAATAATAATAATAATAATAATAATAATAATAAAATTCAATAAGTCAATAATTAATTATTTATAAAATCTAAATTCACCATTTAGTTTAAATAAATAAAAAAATAAAAATAAAAAAAAATAAAAATATCAAACAGGTGCCTTTTTTCTAGATAGGTGCCTAAACCACTGGGCGCCATTTTTAAGCAGGGGCGCCTTTGACATGTGGCGCCTATGCAGAATAGGCGTGTGGTCATGGCCAAGTAATGGGCATGTTTTCAGGAAATTCGGAGTAGTACACCACGTTCAGTATGCATGGTAGATTAATACGTCAGCAGGGAACTGAATACTTTGAGAAAGGCGCCAAAGGAAGTAGGTGCATAGAAAAGTTGAGCGCCTAGTAGAAGTAGGTGCCTAAATGGGTCAGGGCGCCTCAGAGAGATGGGCGCCTGAATGCATAAGGAGCCTAGGAGAACAGAACTCTTAAAAAACAATGGGCGCCTAAGAGAGTTAGGCGCCTAAGAGATAATGGGCGCCTAAGAACGTTAAGCGCCTAAGAGAGACATGTATTTTGTGCGCCTACACTCTAGCTAGGTTGTCGCTCTTCGAGCTTCTTCGTCTCTCGAAAGAGATATGTGAGGCTCTCAGTGAGACGTTGCAACATGTTGACTCTTTTCTCAATCAGGTCCGTCAACCTATAAAAAATCCTGTAGCTTGCCCACATTGCCATAGTCTGGTCAAAACGATCCCGAATATCGCCTTCTCTCAGCAGGATATGTTTCTAAAAAATAATAGGCACAATAGACCTCTGTACTATACAGGGTATATCTGCCACATCTTAGTCCTAAAATATACGGAACCAGGCCATATGGCAATGACCAGCAGCGTATTCAACCAGACTCTTGTCCGACTCAAATACTTAAGATGTAAGGATCAGAACAAGTGTCCAATATATATAATTTACATTTATAATTCTAACTGAACTACTATGAAACTAATAGAAAATGACTACGAAAGATAGGGTGAGAAGGCATCACCAGTCGATACCGGAATTCCGAAAAATAGCCCACAATATCCTATGTCATATCTCATCAAATACCTGAAAGAAAACCAGGTCCTCAGAGGGAGTAGCAAGATACATAATATACATGCCGAAATGAAGTACAATAAACAATATGTGAAGGTAGTAAAACTGATAGTCCAGATGATAAACAGGTGATCAAGTAACAGTACTATAAGATATGCTAACTAGTATGTGTGAAATGCACTTGAAGACAACGTTCGATGTAGGGGCTGTCTAATGGGTAATCGTGCTGTGGCGCTCGCTCCAGGCGCCCGTTATGTAGCAACATCAAAGTGAACACTACTTGTAGTCCCTACACCTAGTGACTGTCCTTTCCACCCAATGATACTGCCCGTGCCGCATCCATGATATGCAGTCCGATTCTAACAAATGATAAGTCCAAAAGTCCAGTCAAACATGTACACATAAAAAATCCATCATCAAGTAAACATCTAGAGATCATAAATTAGTCACCTATATGCCATGCAAACGAATCCATATATCATGTCTATGTGTCAGCAAGTATAATCATGTAAGCATACAGATGAGAGCAGGTGAATCGTGTAGCAGTATATCCAAAGTGAATGACTGATAAGGAAAACAAACATGTAAATACTGTAAATTAAATTGGCAAGGTGCCTGGGTTTGTCCGAGCTCAGAATGAGAATATGGTCCAGAGCCTAAGTCCAAATGGTCCAATGGACCTTAAAAAATTAAATTAAATTATTAGAATGAATACCCTACTTTTATAAAATCTTTTATACATATACATAGTTATTACTCGATAAGCTCCTGCCTATTACTTATACATCTATGCTAAGACCAAGAAATATACTAGTATTAAATTGATTCACAAAACTACACCATACAGATTCTCCACACAATTTATCACTAATTTCCTTATAACATTACTGAGCCTTCTCCTCCATGCACGCGCGCGCGCGCGCGCGCGCACGCCCACACACACACACACACACACACACACACACACACACACACACACACAAAATATATATATATATATATATATATATATATATATATATATATAATATATATATATATATATATATAGCATAATTTTGTTGTACATGCCCCCATTCAACTAATTTCCACACATATTGTTGCATATCCTTCCTCTCACCATTAGCCACCACTCACAATTGAACAACACTAAACCTTAACATACCTACACCATACTTAACATTTTCTTCTTCTTTTTTCATTAATGGCAACCATGTCGTGCCATGATCCATAATATATCATTTACCTCTATCTCCATAATATTTTCTGCTTATTACCACAAAATCCTATTGGCTATTATGCACTGATGGCTATATACACTGACTAATTTATGACAACATTGCTGAATCATACGACATTGGTAACAATCTCTAAGGGCTATCATTTTAACATTCTTCAAACGTCGCATGAGTTTCAAAAAGCTATTCCTTGCTGCCATTATTTATATACAAGATCTAACTGGTTACTTACTTATTCTAGTAGCTACGAATCATTCTTATATTCTCCTATCACTGCTAAGACACAATAGGACACACAAGCTTCTTATTTGTTCTCCCTCAATAAACATAGTAGAGAAACATATTTTAACTAGTGAGTTCGTTGGCTCACTCTCTTCCCCAAAGCATCACAAATAGATGCGTGAGGTCAATATTGTGTCTATACCATTCTTGCATTCCCCAAACAAAAATCAATACTCATTTATGTTTCCTTTCTTCTTGCAACCACATTTTCTAGTTATGACCTCACCGCTACTCACTCATAGCATGAAATTTTTTCATGTTATGCCTATAACCCATTACTTCCTTAAAATACCACACACACGTACCTATCAAGGGAAATATGGTCCTCTCCTTATGTTATTTTCACAGACTCATACATTTCCATCTCTTATATTAATGATACACATACACAATTTCTACTTGCTCATTCTCTTCCACACCCAAATATATATATTGTTCTCTTTTTCCCTTAATAGTGATACCCATTTTTTTTCCTCTTCCTTCTTACAAAGGCCACAACTACATAAAGCATTGGTTTCCCTTCAATGTACCATTCCTCACATATCAAAGCACCATTCCTTAGCTAACCCATTTAGCATTATAGGGGGAAGGGAACACTTGCACACGGTCACACTGAACTACATGGCACTGCTCACATATGATAATAGCACTACTAGCATACACCAATGATCATTCACGGATACCTGATTTTATAGGATTTCCTGGTTGGCATGTATTTAGCAAGGGCTATATTAGCTTAAGCACTTATATTAAGCTAACATCTCTATACTAAACTTATTAATAGTTGAGTAAGGGATTAAAGAGGAGTGCAGGTGTGTACCAGAGAGAAGGAGGAGAGAATATGCTCTATAGAAGTGGACGTCGGCAAGGTCATTCTCGTTGTGCGACCAAAAAGGTCGACTGTGCTACCACATGGAGCTGGAGTCGAGTCGACCGAGAAGGCCGATGCTGTGATGGAATGGTGGATGATGGAGGCTTGCCGAGCTGTACATGCCAGACCAGAGGAGTCGCCACTGCGGCCATCGACTGCTCGTTAGTCGAATAATGAAAGGAAATATCGAAGGAGGAAGCTACAACACGAAGGTGTGGGGCTTAGAAAAATATTCGTCGGAATAAGGGACACTTTGGCGAAGTCTTCCACACAGGCTAGGTGTTGGAATCAAATGCTAGAAGAACTACAATTTAAGAGAGAAGAGGGCTAGATGAAAAGAAACTTTGTATTGATAAAAGCTTATGTAAGTAATGAGAACAAGGCACAGCCTTATATAGGCCTTACTTCAACGTTACAAAGAAGGAAATATTCAAAAAGGAAAACCTATTCTCTAGCTTCCTAGCACAAAGCACTACTACACATTACTGGTTCAAACTAACGTTTGAATTATTATAATATACCCCCTCAATTCAAACATATTTTTCTACTCCCATTGCAGTTTTGAATTTATTAAACTTGTCTTCAGCTAGAGCCTTTGTGAAAGTGTCAGCTATTTGGTCATTGGTTTTGCAATGCTTCAGCTCAACTTCTCCTTTGTGTACCATCTCACGAATGAAGTGATGACGAGTCTCTATATGCTTGGTTCTTCCTTGATGGACTAGATTTTTAGATATTGCAATTGTTGATTTGTTGTCACAATAAATTGTGGATGCTCCAGCTTGATGAAAATCCAAATCTTCTAGAATCCTCCGCATCCAAATCGCTTGACAAGCGGTAGAAGATGCTACAATGTACTATGCTTCTAATGAAGATAATGCTATTGTGTCTTACTTCTTTGACATCCAGCAAACAGCTCCAGATCCAAAATTGAACAAAAATCTAGTGGTGCTTTTCCTATCTTCCATTGAACCTGCCCAATCACTGACACAATAGCCATTCAAATTAAAATTAGTCACATGTGAATACAAAATACCATAACCTATGGTTCCACGGATATATCATAAAATCCGTTTAGCAGCACCAAGATGATGTTTTGTAGGCCTGTGCATAAACCTCGATACCAAACTGACAGAGAACATAATATCAGGATGACTATGTGTCAAGTACATAAGTCCACCAACGATGATTCAAAAATATTTTGGATCTACATCTTCAGTTCCATCTGCCTTACAACTTCTCACAAAGCATTCATTGGTGCTTTAGAAACCTTGCAATTCATTACTTAAAACCTTTTTAGAAGATAATATGTGTACTTTCTTGTGATAAAAATATGCCTTATTTGGTTTGCTTAATATCCAAATCCAAGAAGTAGTGTAAAAGATAAGTCAGTCATTTCAAATTCATGCATCATTTGCATTTTGAATTCATCAATCATGGTCTCTGAAGACCCAATATAAATTATGTCATCAACATAAAGACATACAATGAGAATATCCTTACCATTTTTTTTTCAAATATAGCGTTGGCTCATTATAGCTTCTTTGAAAACCAGTTTGACAAAAATATCCGTCTATTTTGCTATACCAAGCTCTTGGTGCTTATTTTAGTCCATAAAGCGCTTTCTTTAGCTTATAGACTTTTTCCTCTTTTCCTTGCACAACAAATCCTTCTGGCTGATTAACAAATACCTCTTCTAACAAATCACCATTTAAAAAAGCAGATTTAACATCAAATTGATAAACAAGCCATTTCATTTGTGCAGCAACTGCCAAAATAATTCTAACGATTTTTAATCAGGTATCAGATGAAAATGTTTCATAGAAATATATACCTGGTTGCTGAGCATACCCTTTAGCAACAAGCCTAACCTTGTACTTGTGTATGCTTCCATCAGCATTTAGCTTTGTTTTGAAGATCCACTTCAGCCCTATTGGCTTTTTATTTTATGGCAAATCCACCAACTCCTATGTATGATTTTTTTTTATCGATGCAATTTCATCTTCCATAGAATGATTCCATTCTATAGATCGATTTGCCTCTTCATAAGAAGTAGGTTCTGCATCTGTTAAAGCAAAGCTACAAGTTTCATATATGCCAATTAAGGATCTTACCGTTCTTGGCGGCGTTTCAGATTCTGGAGTTGTGGGACCGCTTGTAGTGCCTTGTGTTGGAGGTGCAGCAGGTAACTCTAATTCACTCATGTCTTCTTGTGGGGAGCGAGTCGTCTCTCCCTCTTTATATTGCATATCAACCTGATCGTTTTCAATCCACTTCCAAAAATTATTTTCGTCAAATACAACGTCTCTACTAATAATCTGTCACGCCCCGCTCCCGGAATACGGACGAACGAGAACGTGAACAGCCAGCTACGTATATTGGGACGGCAACCATCCCGCTATACGATCACGGCTGTCTAGCATGTGAGGGTATTCTACAAACCAACAGTCTCTTACGGTCCAAATGGCCTATTGTCTCAATCTCAACAAGTAAAATAAGTTACAAGATAACAGATCACCAAATATACAATTGTAAGGCGTCCCAAACATTACATATAAGATGATCATGAAAACTAGTCGTAACAAAATGTAAAGACTAGCTCAGAGTTAAGTCATACATGATCAACCCCCGGGGCATGTCAATCACGTTACAGCCCGTAGGCAGACAATAAGTAAAGTGCAATACGAGCTAACACTTGCTCGTCGGCTAAACGCCTAAAAAGAATATTAGTTTACAATAAAGTGGGCGAACAAAAGAAACCCACTAGAAGCCTTGGTCACGCCTGGCGGTCACCATCTGGCTGGAAGACAGGTAGATCCCTTGCTGCTGCTCCGGTATCTGGCCATACAAAACCAGCTGGGTCAGACCCCAGAAAGAGCAAGTGCCACAAAGGAGGCTCCACTTAAGGACTAAAACCAGCAAATCATTAGTAAACAAAAGCAGCAAAAGAAATAAGTAAAAGCATATTGAGATTTGTGCGGTACCAATGCACGTATCCCGATCACAGAAAAGGAAACAAGTAACTTGATTAGAAAATAATAATAATACCGGAGAACATGGCAGATAAGATGCATGAAAAAAATAAGAAATAAATGCTATCCGGGCAATAAACAAGGAAGGACAAATGTACCGTACCAGGAAACCTGAACAGTACATAGTCACTAACCAGTCTATTGCTTGAAGATAACAATCATATACAGGAAGCTATAACATAGATAAGTGCCATCTACACAATAAACACGGTAAGGACAAATGTACCGTACCAAGTAGCCAGGTTACCACTGTAACCCTTCACCTAAACAGTACATAGTCACTGACCAGTTATTGCCTAGAGGACAGTCATACAAGAGAGTTACACTACAGTGACAGAGAAGAAGTCTTGCAATCACATCCAGTGCAAGTCAAGCATTCAAGTTCCAGAGACTGGAACAATCAAGAGCTGGACCCATCAGGGCTGGTCCTAGACCAGACCAGACAAGGCTGGACACCATCCAATAATACACGGCCAATCATAGCCTACTGCTTGCTACATTAACTAACTAGGGTTATCACAAGCCTAGTTACTAACAAGATGCAAGTGAGATGTATCTCCGCCACAAGCCCTGCAGCTATCCAGGTTACCCAGGCGAATATTAGTATAGTGACAATTAGAGAGAGGGACTACATTCTTGTTATCATTACAAGTAGCTTGAGGATGCACCACTTGGCAGTGAGCTGGAAATGCGCCCTACTCGTCGGCAGGCTACAAGTCCAAACGATTGTGGCCGGGGTAACGGGATCGCCTGTAGCTGAGGAACATCTCGTCATGACTAGTGAATTAAGCTAGTTGTTAATCTTAGTTCATTTCCAATATGAATTCCTGACCGTGGGAAATCAAGAATTCATGTCCTAGACATGATGCAAGACAAGACTGGTGAATTGACCAAACACAAGAAGGTACACCCACGGTGTCAAGACAAGCTATACTAGTCAAGTGAGCCTGCCTCAGCAGCTCAAGTTGTCAAATTATCATGCCAAGTCATGTCATGTTACAAGCTGGAAGTGCGCCGCCACGAGCCACTATCAAGTTATCTAGTTATTAAGGTTACAAGTTACAAGTTATTAGCCAGGATTTATTTATCGTGTCAGGGCCATAAGGCATATCACAATGCAACTATTCTACAAGTAAAAGAAACATAATCCTAAGTGCACCCAAACGGCCACCGATGTAAAAAGACATGAAAAGTACAATAAGGCTGAAAACATGACTTTATAAAATAAGACCATAAGAAAACACTTTTCTGATGTAACAAGAGATAACAAAACCAGGGACAACGCCATACTAGCATTAAATCAAATCGTGCCCACATCGTGTTCGGGTCGAGCTCGGGTCAAAAGGCGTAAGGATATAAACCAAGGGTAAAGTGTTCCCAAATTAGTGTCAAGATTCAAGAAAGCAGTACACAAATACAGGAAATCGTGTCAAGACGTGTCGAGTCTAGTCAAGTCGTGTTGTGAGCACCAAAATCTCAGGAAGCTCCAAATTATGAAAAGAAAACCAAAGCCCAGAGAAAGCAATACAGGCACTAGGGGTGCAGGGGTACAGGGGCACTAGGGCAGGCCAGGCATACTGGAGTGCGCCTAGAGGCAGCACACTAGAGTGCGCTTACTAGCTGCACACTAAAGTGCGCCTAGTCTGGACAGGTCAATCCGCGCCTAGAGCCAATGGGGCAAACCGCGCCTAGATCCATTGGATCAAATGGCGCCTAAGTCAAGGGAACAGTGAACTGCGCCTAAAATGATAAATATAGGCGCAGTCGGGCAAGCCAAGGGAAAGTGGGCGCTATCTGTCTAACAGGAGGAAATGGGCGCTATCTGCTAATCTGGGAAAGTAGGCGCAGTCTGCCAACCGCGCCTGAAATGACGCCAAGGAGGCGCCATCGAGGGGCGGCGGCGAACAGCACCCAAGGAGGCGCGATCGAGACGAACCGCGCCTAAGGAGGCGCGTTCGAGCGAGCCGCACCTAAAGAGGCGCGCTCGAAAAGGAGGCGCAGTCTGCGAACCGCGCCTAAGAAGGCGCAGTCGAACGAACAGCGCCTAAAGAGGCGTGTTCGAGGAAGTAGGCGCCATCGGCCAGAACAGCAAGTCATCTTCTCCAAAAATCCGAGAAGAGAACCCATGGAACTCAAAACTTTGGAACATCATAAATCCATCAATACAAACCCAAATCCGGATTTTCAAAGCTCTAACTTGTGTAAAATTGAAAGCTCTACAACATGGAAACATTAAATCCAACAAAAGAACAAGTTTGGGAGATCAAATCTCCAAAAATCCGAAAACACTCCAAACCTAGATCTACAAGATTCCAAGCTCCAAATCAAGAAAACCCAAGATCTAATGTTGCTCATAGGGTGCTAAACTAGCTAATGGGCACATAAAATCCGGCCCTCAAGTGTGAGCAAGGTGCACTTGCCTAATGGGGGTGATTCTCTCTTGGGGAAGAAGAAGAAGGAAGGGAAAGGGGGTGGCCGGCTGTGAAGTGGGAAAATGAGAGGGGAGAGAGAGAGAGAGAGGGGATTAAATGATGGTGGGGTGTGATGGAGGTGAAGGAGAGTATAGGTTAAAGGGTTCCAATGCAATCTCAAACCAAATAAAACCGAACCAAGTCTCCAAATCAAACCAAGTTAAACCAAGCCAAGCTCCTCCGCATAAATTCGAGCCAAAATACGAAAGCCGAGAATACTGCAAGTTGAGCAAAATACAATGCAGGCCAAGGTCCAATCAAAATCCAGAAGTCATTAACCAGATTAACCCATAATGATAAATGACAATTAAACTACCACAAGATTACGAAATAAACTACAATTAACTAGACAAGAAAAATAAAATACGGGTCAGAAATACGAATACGCAATAAAATACGTATCACGAATTTCGAGATATTACATCCTACTCACCTTAAAAGAATTCCGTCCTCGGAATTTATTCAAGAGGCTAGAGATGTCGGGACAAGCTACACTAGCACAAGCTATCTAGAGCTAGCAATCAATCAAGCAATCATTCATGCAAGCAAGGATTCGAAGTGCAAGGCATGAGAAAATTTCACACCTTACGAGCCAAAACCGATTGGGATACGTGTTCGTATGCCATCCTTACACTCCCACGTTTGACTCCCCAAGGAGTGATGAACTCAAGCAACACGGACTAACTGATAGTCTGGTGCATTGAGGTCTTACCCCCTGATCAAATACGAACACGGGCCTCTCCACATCCGAAAAGATTAAAGGTTGGTACCAATAACCAAATAACCTTTTCGAATGATCAGGGTACAACTCGGGTCCGGGACATGCCGTCGTAATTAGGTTACATGAAATAAGTCATGTGCCCTTGGTAACGACGGCGGGAAAGCAAGATAAAGATACAGCTACCTCTCCGACGATTCCGAATCTGAGCTTGGGCTAGGGCAAACTGCCGCGGGTTCTGTTGCTGGAATGCTTGAGCCTGAGTCGGCAATGGTCCTGGAAACGGGAACTGCTGTTGTTGGTGAACTGGTGCTGGTCCCATAACCGAGGGACTAGTCACTGTTGAAGCTGAATCGACTCTGAATGGGCAGGACCCCACTCTATGGTCTGGTGCTCCACACAACAAACACAATCCCAGAGCCTTGCGACACTCTGCTACTACATGCCCAGGCTTACCACAATAAGAACAGCCCACTGAGGAAGACTGGTCTTGCTTCTGTTCCTGCTGAGGGTACGTCGGGGTTGAGTACTGATCCGACGTAACTGAAGCTGCTCGCCTCGGAGTTTCAATGGTCAAGGCCCTGGCTGCTGGGGCTGGAGCTGAAGATCGGTTCATCTGAGACCGCCTTCGTCCTCCAGTTCTGTCTGCTATCCTCTGGGAAGTGTACTCGTACCTCCTCGCTGCTCGCAACACGGCTTCATAAGTCTGATGCTCGAACTGTTCTACTGCCAAGATAATCTCCAAGTGAAGTCCTTGCTGGAACCTCTGCGCTCTGTCAAGCTCGATCGCCACCAAGGTGGGAGCAAACCGACTAAGTCTCGAAAACTCGGTCGCATATCCGTCGACCGTCCTTCCTCCTTGTTTCAGGTTGCAAAACTTGGTCTGCAAGTCATATCGAGCCACTGCATCATAATACTTGATCTGGAACTTCTCGCTGAACACTGCCCAAGGAACAGGTGTTGCCAATCCCACTGCTTGCGCAGTCCACCAATTGCGGGCTAGATCCAATAACTGTAGGCGCACCACTGCTACCTTCTCGTCTTCTGGAGTCTTCGCTGCTTCAAGAATAATCTCTATATCCTGTAGCCAAGCATCGGCAGCCATCGCATCTTCAGTACCGTTGAAGAAGGGAGGGTTCAGGCGCTTGAATCTGTTGACTGCACTATTCCGACCACTTCCACTCAGAGTATCTTGTACTGCCTGCTGCAAGGCATCATCTCGGCGGTTCTGAGACGCAAACAACTCACGGACGAGTCCTACCAAGACTCCATCTTCTGACCCTGCTAGCTGATCTGGCTGGACTGGGAATTCTGGCTCTACAGGAGGCATGGCTTGGGAAGCTGCTGCTGACGACTGAGCTTCGTTCTCTGACTGCTGCTGGACTACTGGCTGAACTCTCTCTGGCTGGTCAGCAGGAACATCCCCACTGAAGCAATGACATCAGAAAAATAAAGGAAAGGACCAGGATGATTCAATGATACAAGCATGTTATCAAGTCAAGAGTTCAAGGAGATATGAAGATACAAGTGGAGATCAAAGGAGAGTACAGATTGAGACATCTACCGGTAACCCTCACATTTCTTGTTTGACAAGACCTGCATGGGCCACCACTAAAACTGTGTCACGCCCCGCTCCCGGAATACGGACGAACGAGAACGTGAACAGCCAGCTACGTATATTGGGACGGCAACCATCCCGCTATACGATCACGGCTGTCTAGCATGTGAGGGTATTCTACAAACCAACAGTCTCTTACGGTCCAAATGGCCTATTGTCTCAATCTCAACAAGTAAAATAAGTTACAAGATAACAGATCACCAAATATACAATTGTAAGGCGTCCCAAACATTACATATAAGATGATCATGAAAACTAGTCGTAACAAAATGTAAAGACTAGCTCAGAGTTAAGTCATACATGATCAACCCCCGGGGCATGTCAATCACGTTACAGCCCATAGGCAGACAATAAGTAAAGTGCAATACGAGCTAACACTTGCTCGTCGGCTAAACGCCTAAAAAGAATATTAGTTTACAATAAAGTGGGCGAACAAAAGAAACCCACTAGAAGCCTTGGTCACGCCTGGCGGTCACCATCTGGCTGGAAGACAGGTAGATCCCTTGCTGCTGCTCCGGTATCTGGCCATACAAAACCAGCTGGGTCAGACCCCAGAAAGAGCAAGTGCCACAAAGGAGGCTCCACTTAAGGACTAAAACCAGCAAATCATTAGTAAACAAAAGCAGCAAAAGAAATAAGTAAAAGCATATTGAGATTTGTGCGGTACCAATGCACGTATCCCGATCACAGAAAAGGAAACAAGTAACTTGATTAGAAAATAATAATAATACCGGAGAACATGGCAGATAAGATGTATGAAAAAAATAAGAAATAAATGCTATCCGGGCAATAAACAAGGAAGGACAAATGTACCGTACCAGGAAACCTGAACAGTACATAGTCACTAACCAGTCTATTGCTTGAAGATAACAATCATATACAGGAAGCTATAACATAGATAAGTGCCATCTACACAATAAACACGGTAAGGACAAATGTACCGTACCAAGTAGCCAGGTTACCACTGTAACCCTTCACCTAAACAGTACATAGTCACTGACCAGTTATTGCCTAGAGGACAGTCATACAAGAGAGTTACACTACAGTGACAGAGAAGAAGTCTTGCAATCACATCCAGTGCAAGTCAAGCATTCAAGTTCCAGAGACTGGAACAATCAAGAGCTGGACCCATCAGGGCTGGTCCTAGACCAGACCAGACAAGGCTGGACACCATCCAATAATACACGGCCAATCATAGCCTACTGCTTGCTACATTAACTAACTAGGGTTATCACAAGCCTAGTTACTAACAAGATGCAAGTGAGATGTATCTCCGCCACAAGCCCTGCAGCTATCCAGGTTACCCAGGCGAATATTAGTATAGTGACAATTAGAGAGAGAGGGACTACATTCTTGTTATCATTACAAGTAGCTTGAGGATGCACCACTTGGCAGTGAGCTGGAAATGCGCCCTACTCGTCGGCAGGCTACAAGTCCAAACGATTGTGGCCGGGGTAACGGGATCGCCTGTAGCTGAGGAACATCTCGTCATGACTAGTGAATTAAGCTAGTTGTTAATCTTAGTTCATTTCCAATATGAATTCCTGACCGTGGGAAATCAAGAATTCATGTCCTAGACATGATGCAAGACAAGACTGGTGAATTGACCAAACACAAGAAGGTACACCCACGGTGTCAAGACAAGCTATACTAGTCAAGTGAGCCTGCCTCAGCAGCTCAAGTTGTCAAATTATCATGCCAAGTCATGTCATGTTACAAGCTGGAAGTGCGCCGCCACGAGCCACTATCAAGTTATCTAGTTATTAAGGTTACAAGTTACAAGTTATTAGCCAGGATTTATTTATCGTGTCAGGGCCATAAGGCATATCACAATGCAACTATTCTACAAGTAAAAGAAACATAATCCTAAGTGCACCCAAACGGCCACCGATGTAAAAAGACATGAAAAGTACAATAAGGCTGAAAACATGACTTTATAAAATAAGACCATAAGAAAACACTTTTCTGATGTAACAAGAGATAACAAAACCAGGGACAACGCCATACTAGCATTAAATCAAATCGTGCCCACATCGTGTTCGGGTCGAGCTCGGGTCAAAAGGCGTAAGGATATAAACCAGGGGTAAAGTGTTCCCAAATTAGTGTCAAGATTCAAGAAAGCAGTACACAAATACAGGAAATCGTGTCAAGACGTGTCGAGTCTAGTCAAGTCGTGTTGTGAGCACCAAAATCTCAGGAAGCTCCAAATTATGAAAAGAAAACCAAAGCCCAGAGAAAGCAATACAGGCACTAGGGGTGCAGGGGTACAGGGGCACTAGGGCAGGCCAGGCATACTGGAGTGCGCCTAGAGGCAGCACACTAGAGTGTGCCAGGGAGGCAGCACACTAGAGTGCGCTTACTAGCTGCACACTAAAGTGCGCCTAGTCTGGACAGGTCAATCCGCGCCTAGAGCCAATGGGGCAAACCGCGCCTAGATCCATTGGATCAAATGGCGCCTAAGTCAAGGGAACAGTGAACTGCGCCTAAAATGATAAATATAGGCGCAGTCGGGCAAGCCAAGGGAAAGTGGGCGCTATCTGCCTAACAGGAGGAAATGGGCGCTATCTGCCAATCTGGGAAAGTAGGCACAGTCTGCCAACCGCGCCTGAAATGACGCCAAGGAGGCGCCATCGAGGGGCGGCGGCGAACAGCACCCAAGGAGGCGCGATCGAGACGAACCGCGCCTAAGGAGGCGCGTTCGAGCGAGCCGCACCTAAAGAGGCGCGCTCGAAAAGGAGGCGCAGTCTGCGAACCGCGCCTAAGAAGGCGCAGTCGAACGAACAGCGCCTAAAGAGGCGTGTTCGAGGAAGTAGGCGCCATCGGCCAGAACAGCAAGTCATCTTCTCCAAAAATCCGAGAAGAGAACCCATGGAACTCAAAACTTTGGAACATCATAAATCCATCAATACAAACCCAAATCCGGATTTTCAAAGCTCTAACTTGTGTAAAATTGAAAGCTCTACAACATGGAAACATTAAATCCAACAAAAGAACAAGTTTGGGAGATCAAATCTCCAAAAATCCGAAAACACTCCAAACCTAGATCTACAAGATTCCAAGCTCCAAATCAAGAAAACCCAAGATCTAATGTTGCTCATAGGGTGCTAAACTAGCTAATGGGTACATAAAATCCGGCCCTCAAGTGTGAGCAAGGTGCACTTGCCTAATGGGGGTGATTCTCTCTTGGGGAAGAAGAAGAAGGAAGGGAAAGGGGGTGGCCGACTGTGAAGTGGGAAAATGAGAGGGGAGAGAGAGAGAGAAAGGGGATTAAATGATGGTGGGGTGTGATGGAGGTGAAGGAGAGTATAGGTTAAAGGGTTCCAATGCAATCTCAAACCAAATAAAACCGAACCAAGTCTCCAAATCAAACCAAGTTAAACCAAGCCAAGCTCCTCCGCATAAATTCGAGCCAAAATACGAAAGCCGAGAATACTGCAAGTTGAGCAAAATACAATGCAGGCCAAGGTCCAATCAAAATCCAGAAGTCATTAACCAGATTAACCCATAATGATAAATGACAATTAAACTACCACAAGATTACGAAATAAACTACAATTAACTAGACAAGAAAAATAAAATACGGGTCAGAAATACGAATACGCAATAAAATACGTATCACGAATTTCGAGATATTACATAATCAATTCCTTAGATATAGGATTATATAATCTATATCGTTTAGTTTCATCACTATATCCAATAAAAATGCATTTGATGCTTTTCTCATCTAGCTTATGTCGTTTCTGAGAATTGAGTTGAGCATATGCAAATGAACCAAAAACTTTAAAATAACTTACATTGTGTTTCTTACCTGACCATGCTTCTAAAGGAGTTTGATTTTGTACCACTTTTTTAGGAGAACTATTGAAAAGGAAGACTGAAGTGTGCATTGCTTTCGCCCAAAATTCATTTGGAAGATGCTTTCCCTTTAACATGCTTCTGGCCATCTCAACTATTGTCCTATTTTTTTGTTCTACAACTCCATTTTACTTCGGCGTGTAGCTTGCAGTCAAATACCTATGTATGCCATTAGCTTGACAAAGAGATTTAAATTCTTTGGATAAAAATTCTCTCCTGTGATCTGTTCTCCAAGTCTTTATAAAGTAACCACTTTGCTTCTCAACATAAGATTTAAATATTTGAAATTTAGAAAATGCCTCTGATTTATACTTTAGAAAATAAATCCAACTCATTCGACTAAAGTCATCAATGAATAAAAGAAAATACTTACAACTGCCTAATGAAGAAGTTCTCATTGGACCACAAATATCAGCATGGATTTACTGAAGAGGCAATCTTGCTCTCCACCCCGACTTAACCGAAAATGATGCTCTATGTTGCTTGCCATAGATGCA
Organism: Iris pallida; assembly: GCA_029216955.1. Lineage (NCBI taxonomy): Eukaryota > Viridiplantae > Streptophyta > Magnoliopsida > Asparagales > Iridaceae > Iris > Iris pallida. The sequence continues at coordinate 8,155,440 of JANAVB010005797.1, read as the reverse complement.
TCCTTCACATATACCATCTACATTCTCAATGCAAGGTAAGCCATCTACCATTTTTTTTTTGATTCAATAACTTTAAACTATTAAATTATAAGTGTCCATAACTCAAATGCCATAACCAAGAATCATTGTTAATATTAACAAATAAAGCATGATCATCAAGTTAAAATTTTTTGAGTGGAAACATCTTATTAGTAGTCATCTTTACTATAATAATCCTACTAGACTTGGGATCACAAATTTCACATGTGTCATTCAAAAACGTAATTGAATAGCCCTTTTGAGCTAATTGTCTAATACTTAAAAGATTGTGAGCTAAGCCAGGAATATAAAGAACATCGAGAATTTGTTTTTCAATACCTTATTTAGTTCTTACTGCAATGACACCTTTACCTTCTGTTTGAACTTGTTTTCCATCTCCAAGTTGTACTTGAAGTTTCACCGATTCATCGATGTTTGTAAAGACTCCTTTTATACCTGTCATGTGATTACTGCAACCACTATCCAACAGCCATATATCATTAGTATTTTTTTTAGCATTAAGACACATCACAAAAATATTAGCATCTTCATTTATTTCTTCAGCTATTGATGTTTATCTTTTTCCCAACAATATCGTTCATTATGACCATACTTGTTACAATAATGACATTGAATATTTGTGTTGCAGTTACCTTTCCAATTGGTCAAGTCCCATTTACATTTGTAGTTATTTGAATCTCCTTCATCATTATGATTCCATTTGCCTCGGCCTCGTCCTCGGTCACTTCCTCAACCACGGTATCCACCTCTTCCTTGATAACCACCTCTTCCTCGATGTGTTCCTTAGTTTTCGACTCTTGTTTGGAATGCACTTTTAATGCTCTTTTTTGCTGTCCTGTTTAATCATTGTTCATGTGCGAGAAGAGAACTTGTCAGTGCACTAAAAGAATACGTAGATAAATCTTTTGATTCCTCTATTGCAGCTACCACATGATCAAACTTAGAAATAAGAGTTCTCAAAACCTGTTCTACTACCTTGTTATCATTAAGATCTTCACCAAGAGTTCTTAGTTGATTAACAATAGTAGCAGCACTACACCAAAAAGGACATTTTGAAACATTAAGTATTTTTGGCTTTGGAACACTATATAAGCGTTTCTAAGGGTTGGAACATATTTTATCCGTTTCAAAACAGTTAAATGTTACAAAAAATATTTTCCTAAAATTAGAACATATATTATATTTTTCGGAATGACAAGTAGATGTTTTAATTTGGGGATAATTTAGCAAATACCCCCATTCCAAATGTTAAAACTAGCATATAGCCCCACTATTTATTTTATTTAGCAAATACCCCCACTCCTATGTGAAAGAGTGGGGGTATATCTTAAATTTTTATTATTTTATATCAAAAAATGGGGGTATTTGTTAGATAAATAAAATAGTGGGGGTATATGCTAATTTCAACATTTTGAATGGGGACATTTGCTAAATTATCCCTTTAATTTGTGTTCTAACTAGCACACTCCTCACGTATTGATATGAAAACGTTCCAGGAATTTATTCCTCCGTCCCCATCCCCCATCCCAAGAAGAATGTGCCAAGAAGAATCCCTAAACCCCCAAAAGAATCAGCAAACATCCTCCTCAACCACCACCTCCCTTCCCTTCAAAGCCCCATTCCCAACCCAACCCAACCCAAAGCCAAATGTGAATCCTTTCCCTCCCTCGATCACCTTCTCTCCTCCCTCTCGTTGCCCCTATCCCCTTTCTCTCTTCGGCCTCGTTGGCCCTGATCCTTCCTCTCCGTCCCTCCCCCTCCTCATCTATGATGCCCATTCCGTCGCCAAGACCACAACCCTCCTCCATACCCTCCGCTTCTGTTGCCCCTTCGTCTACGCTGTACCCCGAGGTCCCTCTTCTTGTCCTTCCTCTTCCGTCTCAACCCCTGCACCAACACTCCCAAATGCGACAAAGACTCCGACTTTATCGACCTGCACCTAACGGAGCTCTTGCGGATTGTGAGTTGTCTTCTAGCAAAAATGCATTTACTATTATATTCATGAGAATAACATTTACTATTATATTCTGCAAATGCTTTCCTTCTATTGACATGTTTGGTTGCAATATTGCAAATGTTTCTGACATATGGACTCTCTAGTAGATGTCCTCCATTACCTTCAAGTGATGACTCAAAAGCGAAGGGTGCTAGATCTCAAAATAAAAAAAATCTATAGTAGAGTCAAGGAGGAGTATTCTTGGCATATATCTTATAGAGAAATAATCTGATAGACCTGTCTCAGAAATTGTGTCTTCATAAATCAGAATATTGCCACCAAGTAGTCCAAAGCAGGAGTTAAAGTATTATTTTTGTTAGCTCTTCAATTGAACCTTATTTGTGTAAATTGAGTGTTGGAAAATTTGCAACCCATGTTGCTAGAATTACACTTTACACATTATTTGTTGTTTGTAAGCTCATTATGAATTTATTTTTCTTTTGTCATTGCATGTCATTGAAAACAACTGCCTCTTTCTACCTAATATGAAAATTTATGTCATGATAAGCGACTATGGATAGTTTCTATATATTAACTTTTATACCCATATTGGATACAATTGATCATAGACTAGATACTGATATGAGTAGAATAATATTGCTGAATATAACCAAAGGTTAACCAACCCAACTAGTGAAATATTTGGTGGAGGGGAGGTCTTGGGTTTGAAACGTATGTGGAGTGTATAATTATTGATACGTACTATAACATGCAACTTCAACGATCAAAAATTGTAAGTTCTAAGATAGATATGATTAGAAATATCTGGATTAATTTGAAGCAGGTACCCAATTTTGGATTGTACTATTCATATTTGATACATCTTTTGAGCGGACAATCAATTATCTATTTTTGTCAAAATGGAGATATATTTCGATTGGTACCAGATCATTTATATTTTATTATATTCCTAGCCATATTTCCTTCTAATTTCTATTCTAGGAAGTAATAACTTTGTCAACTTATGCTTTTGGTTTTTCAAACAAGTATGTTTCCCATACTACTGGTGCCATTGTTTGAAATTAGTTGTTACTTTTTTGAGAAAAAACTATTTCTAAGCAGAGTAAAATTTTTAGTACCTTTACCATGTCAAAATTTCTTTCGAAATTGCTTTCTCGATGTAGGATGCGTTCTTAAATTTCTAGTACAAAATGTGATATTCATTACTTCTTGTTTTGTGTTCTGAATTGTACATTTTTTCAATCTTGTATGCTCGTAGGGTGTGTTTCTAGTCCTAGTCCAACAAGAAAGGAGATAGAACATTTTGGACATTTCATTAGGTGAGCAAATTAGTTTAATTATTGTCTGGTAGCATAGCATCTCATTTTTGTTGGGACAAATGTCTAGGTATGGTTATGGCCTAGACATGTCGGATTGACATGTTCAGTTTTATCTTGTCTTGGAGCTGGACCTGCATAAACTTATATCTTGCTTGGTAATCTATGAATCAAGTTTGGACATTGATATTGGGATATTAATATTTAGTCTCCTTAGCCCAACCAGATGAAGCCAATTGATATTAGGATTTACCATTTTTTTCTCTAATTCCATTTGTTTATACTTACAATATTATTTTCTTCTTAAGTTTGTTTCAATTATCGGAGTATAGTTATTACCATATCTTCAATGTATCTTCTCAATGGAGGTTGGATGATTGGATCATCCCTGCTACACCCCTAGACTTGCATGACCCACATGTCCTTGATGGAAGGAGCACAATACCATTTTCTTGAAGCTGAGTATGAAGAATAATTGTTGCTCTGGTGTCTAAGTTATAAGCCTTATAATTTTATTTTTATTATTGTATAATTTTAATGAAACATAATAGATGTTTATATGTCATTCTCTATAAGCCTTTTGGAATTAACATACAATTGCGAATTTTGTAGTAGTGAATCGTGAATGTTGTGTTATACAATAAATGTTAAGAACATAAATCTGTGGACCTTAGTTGAATTTGATTTTTTATGATGAGCCTAATTGAATTCTTTTACTTCTTACTTAGCAATTTGACTTCCTTTTCATAGTTTTATGATACAAAGAACCTACTACCTAAATGTATTATTGTTTATCATCTTCTTGTCACTTAAATGGTAGAAATATATTTTATGAATTGTAGGTTGTGATTATTATAAAGAATTGAGTATTTCTTGAACTTTCAAGTGTATTACTGACAAGAACTCGAGAAGTTCAGTATTTCTGTTGCCGAAGACCTAGGAGCAGCTTAGGCATAAATGTAGACATGCAAGCATCTTTCTGATGCACAGCCATGCCACTTCGTCAGGAAGCAGTCCAGCATATTGTAATATTGTATTGTTGGGTGGGTGGTTCTGGTAAGATGGAAATTAATCTGAAACTAAATTGTTTTTGTGTACTTCTTGTGGACACATTTGTCATAATTTTCATGCATTAGTTTGGTAAACTTGGTTGAGGGTCAGTGGGAAACAATGTGACCCATATTACTGTCTTATATGAGGTTTCCCTTGAACAACAATTACGTAGCTAAGCTTTATTGCTTATCATTTTTGTGAATGAAATCTATCAATGTACAAGTTAGCTAAGTTAGATTCATTTTCCTATTTCTATTGCATTGAAATTCTTTTTGTTTAAGCTTCATTTTGTTACTTGAAGGAACCTGTTCCTTGCTAAAACTTGTTGATATATGTGTGTCCGAGGAAAATGTATAGGTAGGAGAATGATTGTTAGATGGTGGAAAGAAAGATGCCTCTGAACTGCCCTTTTAGTTATCGTTTAAGGTATAGGTAGGAGAATGATTGTTAGATAGTGGAAAGAAACATTTACAGGTACATTGAGCTTATATATTATTGTTAGTTTTTCAACATTTACAGTACAAGAGGACGTGCAGGACAAGAGCAGCGAGCAGTACCAACGCTTTTATGACAGAGCCATTTCCTCAAATAAAAAATTGAATATGGACATTAATAAAGAAAATAAATTATACTCTGTAGACAATATTCTTTGTTTTTCCAATTGTAGTGAAGTTGCTCACCTTTCAGAAGGTTTTGGGTTTGAGTCTTGGTAGTGGACATCTTCTTCCAAAGAAAAACTAGAACATACTTTGTATCAATATTTACATATCTAATAGCTTACCAATAACAACTAGCACATGTTTTCTGGTGTTAAGAGTAGTTAGCCTTCATTTAAGAGAAGCTTGTCTAAAAGTTCTTTTTTCTCAAATAAAATAAATTGATATAACTATGTATCCTATAACAATATCAATTATTAACATATCCTTAGTTGCTTTTCAACCAAAAACATAAAAGAGTATATTTTCCAATCCATCCCCTAGCGCTGTCATTATAAAAAAACTGTTATTGTAGTTTTTCCCGAAAAGAGTCACATTTGAACATAATTAATAGTTAACAATTTGTTTTTGTATTAGATTGTTTAATAAATTTGTTCCTGATATTGTAGTACTAATATTAATCATTCATTCTTTCCTGTCGAATGTTAGACCAGACATACTTTTTAGCATAATAAAGTTTTCTTTATAGTTATGATGATTTTTTTTCCTCTCATTAGTATGATGTGCCCCCTGGCGTCAATATCCTACATGTGCAACTAAATTTGGATTATGACATATAAACAAACACATGTACGTTCTTCTAGCGCCTTTTAAATGAGTGTCTTCCAGTCTTCTGCTCATAAAAGACATTTATAATTAGCCATCGTAGTTTGTTGGGACTATTAGCTTCAAAACCACCTACTCTTTATGCTTACTCACTACTAAAATATGCTATATTAGCGACGTCGTTTAGCGACGGAACAAAATACCGTCGCTAAATATGTAATATAGCGACTCCCTTCTAATGACATCGCAAATCGTCGCTGAATAGCGACGTTCAGCGACAGTAGATATATTACGTCGCGGAATAGCGACGTTCAGCGACATATTATTAAAATACGTCGCCATATATTAAAAGGTTGCGACGTTTAGCGACGTCAACAGTTGACGTCGCTAATTTTTTTTACTTAGGGCACAGTTCTGTTTCCTTTTTCCCCCTCATTCGAAAATTTCATATTTTTCATTCTCCCTCCCCCCTCCGGCGACTCCCTCCCCCCCCGGCGACTCCCTCCTCCCCCGGCTACCCCAACCCCCCCTCGAGCTCCTCCTCCTCGAACTCCTCCTCCCCTAATTCGAGCTGCTCCTCCTTCTCTCCGGTAAACCCTAACACTCCTCCTCCTTCTCTCCCACACACACACACACACACACACACACACGGACATACGGACACACACACACACACGGACACACGGACACACACACACACACACACACACACACACAGACACACATGGACACACACACACACAGCTATTGTGTGTGTTTTGAATCCATAGGTTCGATTTTGAGGCTCTTTTGAGTCCTCATTAGGAAGTTAGGATGGGTTTGATATCACCCATGGAGAAATTCCGAGAGTGGCTAGGATGGGTTTATGCCCGATAGGCTATTTTGTCTTCTAATTTCAGATTTGTATATGTTAGAGAATAGATTAGCCATGGTTAGGATGTCCCAAGTGGTTTTCATTTGAATACATGTGTTAGTATCTATGTATTTTTGGCCTACAAGTCACTTTTGTAGGTGGATACAGGAATTTTGGTATATATTATATATGTGGACTGATTTGGGGGTTATTGTGTGTGTGTGTGTGTATATATATATATATATATATATATATATATATATATATATATATATATATATATATATATATATATATATATATATTAGTGTGTGTGTTGGTAGTGCCTTGAGGTGGTAGTGCACTTGTGAGTGTGCTTGAGAGTGGTGTTAGTTTGTATGTGTGTTTTGTTCATGAGAAGTGAGAGAGTTAAGTCTGTTATGTGTTATAGAGAGGAGTATGTGTGTTTGAGTGCTTGTGAGTGTATGTGATGTAGGGGGAATTTAGATATGGGATGTGAGGGTGTTAGTATGTGTGATAGAAGGGGGGATCATAGCAAAATGGCTGCAGGATGGAGCAGCAGCAGCTACAAGTAGCTGCAGTGGCAGCTGCAGTACATGGCAGCAGGGTAGCAGCATGCAAGGTGCACCTGCGGCCGCGGCTAGGCAGCAATTGCAGCAGTAGCCGCTGCAATAGGCAGCGGTAGCGGCTAGTTCCTATATATATGTGTTAGAGATAGATGTTAGGATATCTAGGATACATAAGATGTTAAAGGATACGTTTAGTATCCTAAGTTAGCCAGTTAATATGTTAGAGTTAAGATAGTATCCTAGGATTCTAAGTAGTATCTTAGGATATTGATTGTTATTATATTCAAGTCTTGTCAATAATGTCTTTGACTTTGTCATGGGGTCTTAGATATCGGTTGTAGGTGACATTATATATATATGGTCTGGCGATATCGAAACGAATCTAGTGTGTCTGAATGAGATATCGGTTGTAGGTGACATTATATTCATGGGGTCTACTTGACTTTGTCATGGGGTCTTAGATATCAGTTGTAGGTGACATTATATCCAAGTCTTGAAAATTGATGTTAATTAGTAACTATCCGCTACTAATGTGTGTCCCATAATAAGACATAATATACGAATTTGTGCCTATTGGATAATGTGTGTCCATCTTTGCAGAATTATTTTCAAATGGATATGAATTACTACTTGCGGAATCGTTCATGGATGTACAATCGTCGTCCTGATGATATGTGTGGTGTGCGGGATGAATACATAGCGGGAGTAGAGCAGTTCCTGCAGTTTGCTAAGGCGTTCCCTCAGTACATGGATGGCACCAAAATTAAGTGTCCGTGTGTGAAATATCATAACGTGAAATATTATCCAGAAGTGGAAGTGACATATCATTTGTACTCGAGGGATTTCACACCTAATTACTATCAGTGGACCGCACACGAAGAACTTGTGTCTTTAGCATCAGAGCCGGAGCCTTATATTGAGCCGTATATGCATACGGGACTTAATTTTGTTTCAGATAATCATGCATACGACGACGGGTGCGTGAACATGGTTTTCAATGCTGCGGGGCCTAGTTTCGTTCATGATGCAGCTGAGGAGGCACCGAATGTCGATGCTGCAAAGTTCATAGAGTTGCTGGAGAATACAAGGACTCCATTGTATCCTGGTTGTGAGGATCATTCACCGTTGGAGGTGGTTACAAGACTGTTGAGCATTAAGTCAGATTTTAACATGTCGTAAGAATGCTACAACAGAGTGTTGGAGTTGATTATAGAGATCTTGCCGGCGGGTGCTAAGTTACCTAAAGACTTCTATCGGTCTAAGAGGATGGTGAGGTCGCTCTGGATGGGATACGAAAAAATCGATTCTTGTCACAATGGGTGCATGCTGTACTACAAAGATGACAAGGACGCAGATGTGTGCAGATTTTGTGGTATAGATCGCTATAAGACTAGTACAGAAAGGTCTACCGGTACAAGAAGACCGACCGATTCAATGCACTACTTGTCTTTAACGCCGCGGTTGCAAAGATTATTTATGGTGAAAGAAACGGCCGAAAATATGAGTTGGCACATGCGAGAACAGATTGAAGGAGTGTTAGATCACCCATCCGATGGAGAAGCGTGGAAGCACTTTGATCGAGTGTATTCTAATTTTTCTTCAGATCCGCGTAATGTCAGGTTAGGGCTATCTTCTGACGGTTTTACTCCTTTTGGTCTTTCGGGATCCCAGTATTCGTGCTGGCCTGCGATTGTCACTCCGTATAACCTACCGCCTTGGATGTGCATGAAGACTCAGTATATATTTCTAACCGTTATAATTCCTGCTCCGAACAATCCCAAGAGGAACATTGATGTGTACTTACAGCCTTTGATAGATTAGTTGAATCAGTTGTAGGAAGTAGGCGCTAACACGTACGATGTTTCCAGGAAGCAGAATTTTCAGATGAAGGCAACCCTTATGTGGACCATCAACGACTTTCCGGCCTATTGAATGTTATCTGGATGGAACACTCATGGCCGTCTCTCATGTCCGTATTTCATGTACCGTACTAAGGCTTTTCGCTTGAAACATGGAGGAAAACCATGCTTCTTTGATTATCATCGACAATTTCTGTCAAAAGATCATCCGTTCAGAAGGAACAGGAATGCATTCCGTGTCGACGTTGTAGAGAAGGGTGATCCACCGCCAAGGTGGTGCGGAGCCACAATATAGGAGGAGATTAGAGATTTTTCAAGTGCTATCGAAGATCCTACAACTGGGTACAAGTGCGATGGATTTGGTAGAGATCATAACTGGACAAAGAGGAGCATATTCTGGGATCTGCCATATTGGAGTACCAATCTGATCAGACATAATCTTGATGTCATACATATTGAGAAGAATGTGTTTGATAACATAATTAATACTGTGATGGATGTAAAGGGAAAAACGAAAGACAATCCCAAGGCCAGGTTGGACTTAGAAGAAATATGCAAACGCCCTGCGTTGCATTTGATAGAGGAGAATAGAAAACAGTTCCTTACGAAGTCAATTTTCTCACTGGACAAAGAGGATAAATTGAGACTTTGTCGGTAGATCCAGGGCCTAAAATTTTCAGACGGATGTGTGTCAAATCTGAGAAGATGTGTCGATCCGAAGGAAAACAAATTGACAGGTATGAAGAGCCACGATTGTCACGTATTCATGGAGAGGTTAATTCTAATTGTATTTCGGGAATTCTTACCGCAGGCAGTTTGGGATCCATTGGCGGAGCTTAGCATATTCTTCACGGATCTTTGTTCTAAGAAATTGCTCGTTGATCGTCTAGAAAAGCAATAGAAGGATATTGCGGTAATACTGTGCAAGCTAGAGAGGGTGTTTTCTTCTGGATTCTTCGACTCTATGGAGTATTTGCCGATTCATCTATCCTGTGAGGCACGTGTTGGTGGACCCGTCGAATATTGATGGATGTACCCGTTCGAGCGACATTTGAATCACCTAAAAAGAAAGATGAAAAATAAGGCACGGGTCGAGGGTTCTATTTGTGAAGCCTATGTTCTCGAGGAGATCACAAACTTTTGTTCGATGTATTTCAAGCCTCATGTTGCAACTAATAGAACGAAAGCTTCCAGAAACGATGACGGAGATCATGAATGTAATGATACAATACTGAAGGTATTCAATGCCCCAGGAAAGCCATCGGGTAAAATAAAGAAGAGATATCTGAACGATGATGAGCTAAGGGCTGCTCAGGTGTATGTATTACTCAACTGCGACGATGATGAAGTAGATAAGCTAGAGGGGTAAGTAATTAATACGTCTATATTATTTTAATAGTATTGATTATTATATTATTAAATTAATTGAACGATGTTGTTTTTAGCATATTTAATGATGATGTGAGGTCAGGTAGGCCACACATAACAGAAGAAGAACTAGAACAAGAAATGAGGCATTATTTTCCATCATGGTTGAGTACATATGTAAGACTTGAGAACTCTGTAATTACCTTTCTGTATATGCACTTGAGAATGAGCTTAATTTATTTTTTCGTGGTATTTAGGTCGATCGTCCATACGCAAGACTTGAGAATGAGTCTATTAGAACGCTAGCCAAGGGACCAATTTATGCTGCAAAAATATGGCCAAGCTACTGTGTTAATAGGTTTGGGTTCAAGTCAACAACTTGCCCGATCAGAGACAACTTTGTGGATCTCGATTCCACCAAAAACAGTTGTTTGTGTATCAGATCTTCGAACTACAAAGATGTTGATGCGGGCAACGATTTCTATGGCGTCCTACGGGAGATTGTGGAGCTGACATATAGTTATGGAATAGAGCCTGCTAAGATTGTGTTATTCAGGTGTGATTGGTTCGATCCGATTGAAGGTCAAGGGTGGAAAGTAGACAAGCACGGTCTTGTGGATATAAACTATCAGCATCGATATCAAGCCTATGAACCATTTGTCCTTTCAAGTCAGGCTCAGCTCGTGTACTTCATAAGTTATCCTAAACGGAGAACAACAAGGTCGGACTGGTGGGCAGTATGCAAGACCAAAGCTAGAAATACCTTTGAGGTTGACGATATAGCTTATCAGGAGGATGAACTACCTCTTGTAACAAATATTATAGAAGTGGACACGACGGAAGTTCCTCATTACACATCTAATTGTGTAGAAGAAGTAGAATTATCTGAAGAAGAAGATGCAGATAAAAGTGAATATGTAGAGGAGGAAGAAGAAGAAGAAGAAGAAGAAGAAGAAGAAGAAGAAGAAGATGAGCTAAACGAACTAGATGAATTTTCAGAAGAGGATTAAATATGTACGTTTATTTTATCATCATATTTGACACTTTAGTGACACTTTTATCATATAAATCTATGACACTTTAAGCATCCGAGGATGTTTGCGAAAGTCTATCCTTGTAGCTTTTCCTGACTTGTTGATTTCATCTGCTGGACGTCGTCAAAACATCCAACAACCACCAGGCAAGATACCTTGTTATTTTTACTGCTCATTATATTTATTTTTAGAATTTTTTTATATTTTTCAGTTTTATATGTTATAAACTGCGCGTCCAAGTCATACTTGGGTGCAAGCAATTTTATTAGTCGTTTTTCGTTACTTTATTTTATTTGATGCATGTTGACCTAGTTTTAGAGGACTACCTTATGATTGTGGGATATCCTTATATCTCCTTTGACCATGACACTCACATGCCACGGTTTGAGATATTTTACTAAGGGCATGACCTGCGTATTTGACTGATCATCGGTACGTAAGAGTTGTGTGACGGTTAGATGATCGTAAGGGCTATGATTAGGATTTGGAGACTCAAACAGTTACAAAACTGGACAGTTTATGGACATGACTTGGTCAGTATAGGAATCTTAGGGGAGGACAATTACTAGTGCGTATGGGAAGCCAAACAGGTAACCATAGTCTCCTCATGGAACTATAGGCGAGATATATTTGTAGATATCCTCTGACATTTTGGACGTTACGGTCGGATACATATGACTGGATGCCAGTACATGTACACATAGCCTAAATCTCACCCATGCGTGTGAAAGTTGTCCTCTAATTACACCATAAATGGTTAGGGTACCCTTTTGCATATTTCTTGTCTAGGGTAGTCTTTGTTTATTTATCTATTATGGCAGTTTATATAGCATAATATTGTGTATCTTGTTACATCCCTCTGAGGACTGGTGATCTATCAAGGTGTGTGTTTTTGTGACTTTCTGCAGGTATTCGAACCCAGGCCGTAATCTTCTCTATTCCTTCGAAGATGACTAGCTCTTGGATCGCCCTTCGCTACTTTTGACAAATTCTTACACTGTTATGTATTACTCCTCATTTAAAATAGTTGGTAGTGAATTTGTCTCCGCCCAATGACTTGTACAAATAACAATTCAAAGTTGATTATGATATAATTATTTTTTTATTTTGTGGGTGAGATTACTTATCATGGTTATACTGTAGTTTACAGCTTACGTATATTTATTCTACAGCTGGCATGTCTACGTACCTAGTCCTATGTATTAGGACTGGGGCGTTAAAACGATATATATATATATATATATATATATATATATATATATATATATATATATATATATATATATATATATATATATATATATATATATTGTACGATCATAATATGCTGACGGTACTATACTTGATCATTTGGTTTTGTAAAACTATATTATATGGGAGTTACCCTTAAATAATTTTTTTGTCTATATTCTTGGTTTTTTATAAGTATAAATATTATTTTATATAAGGAAAGCATTTATCGAGTTATGATTTGCAAATAAATATCTTTATTAACTAATTAACTAGTTGTTGATATCTAAATTATAATTAGCTAGTGATTAATTAGTATTAATTAACTAATCGAATTAAATAGATAACAATAATGTTGGTGGTTAGAAATTAGGGTTAGTAGTTAGTGTTTTACTAATTTCCTTACTTATATTACAATTACATGCTTGTCCTTAGAATTTCCCTACACTACTCATATATATTGGGGACCTTCCAATATTCTACACAAAATCCTTATGCTTTTACCGTAGCCGACACCCTTATTCCTGCCATAGCCGACAACCGTCACCTCTCATCCTCCTACAGCCGAGCCTTCCCTACGACCACACCAACAATAGCCCTTGAACCTGGCCATCGTCGGAGCTCATCTCCTCCCTACGGTCGTCCCCCACAGCATCGGCACCACCACCCTCTCCTTCCTCGGCAGCCCACAACCACTATTCTATCACCAGTACCTCTACAGAATAACACCCCTATGCCAACATCATAATGCACTACTAAAATCTGTCAAATCAGCGACGCGTCAAGACGTCGCTAAATAGGGAAAATACGTCGCTAATTTCTATTAGCGACGAATTTAGCGACGTTTTCAAGTAGTCGCGATTAACCTAGTCGCTAAACAAGAAAACGTCGCAATACGTCGCTATTGCGACGTACTTTAGCGACGCGGACACGTCGCTAATTTAGCGACTGCCAGCGACGTAAAACGTCATCATTTACCGACATATCCTAGCGACGTTGAGCGACTTGACATGCATCGATGCTGACCTGGCTTTGGAGCCAAATGGCGACGTTCTGCGACTTTTTAACGTCACTATATTACCGACATATAGCGACGTTTCGCGACGTTCTATGTAGCGACGTTTAGTGACGATCAGCGACGGTACTCATTAAAGTTAGCGACGTACTTAGCGACGTTTATATCGTCGCTGGACGTCGCTGACAGTCGCTGAACGTCGCTAATATTAAAAAAAATAAAAAAATTACAGCATTTGCAGCATTTGCAGAATTTGCAGCATTTGCAGAATTTGCAGCACCATTTGTTACAACAACGACGGTGTATCACGAACACAGTATCAAACAACACATATACACACAATCACGAACACGTTTGAAACACAATCTCATCAATCAACACAGATTTATGAAAATTTGTAACAATGTCAAACATAATGTGTCCACATAAGAATAATGTATGTATAACCACATAAAAGACCCAACAATGGGCCATCACACAACAATGTATATGCCGACTACGACTGATCAGGAGGAGCATCACCGCTCCTGGAAAGAAGGTAAGCATACTGCTCTGGTGTAAGAACCACCGATGACGATGAAGGAGGAGGCAATGCAACCGCTGGAGAAGGAGGCAGTGTAACCGCTGTAGATGGGTGCGTCCGCGTCTCCTCCGTGTGCGGTCCACTGATAATAATTTGGCATGAAACCCCTCGAATACAAATGATATGTCACATCCACTTCCGAATAATATTTCAAGTTGCGACATCTCATACATGGACACTTAATTTTTGTACGGTCCATGTACTGAGGGAACGCCTTGGCAAACTGCAGGAACTGTTGCACACCCTGTATAAATTCATCCCGCACACCGCACATGTCATCAGGATGACGATTGTACATCCACAAACGGTTTCGCAGATAGTAATTCATATCCATTTTAAGATAATTCTGCAAAGATTGACACAGATAATAATTCATCAGGATGACGATTGTATATCCCCAAACGGTTCTGCATAATTGCCAAGTGTGGGGACGAATGGCTCAGAACACAACCCAAAATGCATTCTAGCATACATTAGTTTGAATCATCTATGTTCTGTACATATTGTGTAGTATATGTTCTTATCGAATCTAGTATCTGAAGGATGTAACAGAATCAAGATGAACCCACATAATGTAATACTAAGACATTATCTACTACTAAAAGATGTAGTGATAGGTTGTCGTATCATCATTGCCGAGGGATGGGGGTCGGAGGACAGTCAACTTTATCTACGGCTACATAGTTTCTGTCTCGTCAGTCGAATGGCTGCAGGGACTATGTCCTGATCACGATGTCGTACCATAGATTAATGCAAATTCCTTATAGCAAATGTCATACATAGATTTCTGTCTCACCGGTCGAATGGCAGATAATCTAATTAAGACTTTCAACTAAGCAGTCAAAGGGTACTGAACAGAAAGTCTAATTAAGACTTTCAACTAAGCAGCGTTGTAGGATTTAAAATATGGTATTCAGGATTAGTATCCATCCTTCGTGACATAGCTGACTCTGCCAAAACCTGACCAACATATCCTATACTAATCATTCCATATTTCAGTAATGTCAGTGAGCTAAATCATACTCAACTGTCGAGAATACTTAGGAGAAAACTCATTCACAGGATTAGTATCCATTCTTCGTGACATAGCTGAAATTTTATAGAGCTCGATAATAATTATTAGTCAATTTATTCATCATTTCAAAATCCTGAAAAAGCCCAAAAAAAACTCCCAGTATCAGTAAATAGGGCTCAAACCCTAAATTAGAATTCGAATCCAAGCAAAACATCAAATTGACAGTTGATATGCCCAAAAAACTCCCAGTATCAGTATATAGGTGTCACACTGTGAGTCTCGTGTCCACACAGTAGGACACGATGTGTCCAAACCAACAAAATAGGTGTCACACGAACTAGAAGCGAGTCCACTGTGAGTCTCGTATCCCCGGCAGCGAGTCCACTGTGAGTCTCGTGTCCCCGGCAGCGAGTCCACGCTCTCGTGGACACGAACTAGAAGCGAGAGAGAGCTAGAAGACGAGGAGAAACTGGGAAGCGGGGGGGGGGGAGAGTTACCTAAGGAGCTACCTGAGGAAGGAGGAGGAGGAGGAGGAGAAGGAGGAGGGAGATCGCCGGAGGAGCGCCGCGGAGGAGGAGGCCGGAGGAGGGAAATCGACGGAGGAGCGTCGCGGAGGAGGAGGGCACGAAATATTTGGGGAGAAAATTTGTGAAACATCGAAAAGCAAAACCCTTGCTATATGAAACGATTAGCGACGTTCTTTTAGGACGTCGCTAAACGTCGCTGATATTTATGAAACGGCGACGCTACTTAAAGTGCGTCGCTACACGTCGCTACATCAGCGACGTGTACCGACGAACTTGCGACGCCTATTCTCATTTAACAAATTGCAGCCGCTAGACATCCCTATTAGTCGCTGTTGGCGACAAACAGAGACGTCTTTTGTTAACGTCGCTAAAACCCCAAAAATTAGCGACGAAATTTCACGAAGTCGCTAAATACGTCGCTGATATGACTTATTTTGGTAGTGATGGCAGCCACAGCCTTCTCCTCTGCCTGTAATGCCCCAGTCCCAAAATACGTAGGACTAAGTACGTAGACATGCTAGCCGTATAATAAATATACGTAAGCTGTAAAATGTAGTAGAATCATGACTAATCTCATCCACACAAAATAAATGAATAAAATATATCATATAACGATAATGAATTGTCTTGCTACAATATGTTGGACGGAGACAAATCTACTACCAACGAGTAAGGAAAAAATACATCGAAAATAAAATAATTTTGGCGAGCGAAGCGAAGACGATCAAAGTACAATCATCCTCAAAGAAATGAAGATGATTATGGCCACGTCTAGAACACCTGCGAAAGGCAAGAACACACACCTGGCGAGATAACTAGGTCCTCAGAGGGACGTAACAAAACACATAATATCGTGCCAATAACTAAATAAATAAAGCTCAGTAGAAAAGTATATGTGACTACACAAAAAAAGGTCCTTAACCATTCTATGTGAAAATGCATTTTGAAGACAACGTTCCACACAAGGGCTCTCGAGACTAGAAACACGATGCGTTAGCATTTCAACCAAGGCACTAGTGGCATCTAGAGGAAAATAAATAAATACACGGCCACTAGCTCTTGGGTGAGTCACTAACGGCAGCTAGAGGAAAGTAAATGCACGGCACATTTGTGTTTCAACCGAGGCACTAGTGGCATCTAGAGAAAAGTAAATAAATGCACGGCTCACTAGCTCTCGGTTGAGTCACAAGTGGCAGCTAGAGAAAAGTAAATGTGTGAAAGCCCCTGCGCCTAATAACTGTCTTCCCCTTCCCATGCACTACTCGTACTGAATCCACATCACGATATTTCTAATAACCGCTAAGTCTCCTAGGCAATTATATTAGCAATTATATCCTAACGTTCGTCCTGTATGCACCGATGTACGGTCGGTATGCAGGTCCGAATCTATATGAGACATATGACATCGTGGTACACAGGTGTCGAGCCAATGAATGCGGCACAAACAAAGGTGGTCCCTTAACTCTAGGCCAAATGCATAAAGTATAATAATTTGTAACTACATATGGTTTTGAAAGAACAACTTATAAGAAATAAAACATGCATGATATTGAGCAAGAAATTAAACAGTAAAGGCAAGGTGTCTTGCCTGGTAGGACATCTGGTGTGCTACGATGATCAAGGTGGCACGAACTGCGACTTCGGTACAACAACTACACAAGGGGACCTCTGATGGTGGCACGGACTGTTCCATTGGGTCCATAATATTCAAATTAGTTAGGGATGTTATAAGGTAAGTACAAAATGTACGGGGGATAGGAATGACGGGATTGGTCATGGTCACGGTGATAATCGAAGGAATTTGAATAAATCATATATGAAAATATATATATAATCCATGAAAACTAAATTTTATAACCCAAAATATTTTAGATATATATAAAAAAATCTATAACTTAATTTCTAATATGAAAACTATCTTTTTGTTAGTCAAAATATTTTAAGTAACTATTTGAAAATCTAGAAATATTTTGTAAAATATTTAAACTATATTTTTATTTAGTCAATATACCTTTATATAAATGCTTTGGGAATCTATAAATATTATTTTTAGGCAAATTATTTTTGGCATGTACGTATACATATTTTGGTCAAAACTATATTTGGAGAATATCTAGAAACACTATAAATATATTTTGTTAAGTCAAAAGCCATATTTAAAATATCTTAGAAATTATGCAATAATAATATAGTAACAAAATTAACTACTGTTTACAAAACATGTAGTATCTTAATTTATAAAATACAATTTAATACTTATATACTTATACATATACTTAATTACCTACTATTCATATATGGGCCAAAGAGAAAAAAATTAATGAATAAATAAATTAAACTCGGCCTGGCCCAACCGATAGGGTCCGACCCATTGCTTATAGTAGTGGTCTTCTCCCTTCTGGAGATAGAGGAAATTACGGAAAGGGTCGTGAAGTCGAAGAAGAAGACGTAGGAGGAGGGGGAGGGTTCTTGGAGAAAGCGGAAGGGAGAGAGGTCGGGGAAGAGGGGATCGCGGAGAGAGAGGAGCGTGGGAGAGAGAAGAGGAAAGGGAGCTCGTGATCGGCGGGGCGCTGGTTACCAGGGGGTTTTCGGCGATAAGGGAAGAGCGGGGGTTCGTCCCCAGCGACTTCCGGCGAGGCGGCCGTGGAAAGCCACGGTGGAGGTGGGGCGCTCAACTGAGGGAGTATGGCACAGACGGACCTCGTCGGTAGGAGGCCAAGGTGCGGAGTAGGCCGAGGAAGGTTGAGGGCAGGTCTCTCACGGCGGCGGACGGCAGCTCCGACCGACGGAGATAGGTAAGGTGGTGGTGGTTCTCTTTTTCTTTTGTAATTTTTGTGTGGGTTATGGTCGTGTTTGGGGATTGGCCATAGTGGTGGTGTCAGCGGTATGCTGCGGTGGTGGCTGGGTTTGGCCGAGGCTTGGTCGGATTGGCCGGGACGGTAGGAGGCGAGGTGGCGATGGCTGGGTTAGGGATTTTATGGCGCCGGTGATTAGCGCCGGGTTGACAGGGTTTAGACGGGGTCGGGCTGCACTAGGATTGATGGGCGGTGTGGAGTCGGGGTGCTGTGACAGGAGACGGGGGTCGACTGTGGCAGTGGTGGAGAACGAAAGATGGAGACGGTGGCTGACAGAGGACTGAGGGTTTGTGTAGGATTAGGTTTAGGAATCGTGTCCAAGTGTCGGACTCAAAGATTAGGTTGGAAAGAATTTGGTGTACGTGTCCGGTATGTCGGACACAAAGAAGACGATGTACATGTAAAAATAAGGATAGTGGAAGACACCCGGGGTCGAACCCGAGGCCGTCACGGCTGACACGAGGATGGATGGAACACCGACACGAGGCATGCCTATTTGTGGTGGAATAATTTGTGGAGAATAATTGTGGAGAAATAATGGATGAGTCCCTCTCCTTATATAGGAGGTGGGAATTCCCACTTGGATAAGGATTTGGATGATTCAAATCCCCGTTAGATAATTCATCTATTTAATTAAACCAATCCAATAATTTCAAATCCAAATCTAAATAAATTTAAATATAATTAAATCACACCCTTTAGTTTAAAATCAAATAAGATAAATCAACTTTTGAATATAGATATTAATTTAACTATTTAAACAAATCCATAAAATCAAATCAAGATTTAAATTGCCACAATAAATTCAAAATATGTTTTCCAAAATATTAATCATAATAATTTTGAAAATTACATTATTATTTAAAAATAAACTAATAAATAATTACGAAATATATATGTATGCACGAATAATCTTTACATAAATATACTTTTCTAGTATACCATATAAGAATATTATTTATTATTATGACTGCATAAATGAAAGGCTTTTCATAAATGAAATCATAGAAGTTTGGTACGAGGGCTAAAAATAATTATTATATATATTATTTTGAAAAAAATAGAAAAAATATTTTTGTAAAAATATGTACGCTCGCACATATTCGCACTCGTCGAACAATTACGAAAAAACAAAATTTTGCGCGCGACGTACAATACATAAAAAAAATCAATACCAAATTTATTTTTAAAAAAAAATATATAGTAGAAATTTAGGGGTTTTACACTGCCACATCTGGCCACCCCAGCCAGTGACCGCCCCAACCAACATCGCCACCTTCATAACATTCGACCACCCCCACCACCACCACGAAGAATAGGAGAATAGAGGGAAAAACCATCACTTGCTCGACCGTCCCCACCTCACCTCCAAGCCGGACACGGGGAGCACGACCCACCGTTCCCATGCGCCACCGTGGACAGATCCATCTTGCCTTCGACCTCCTAACAGGCAGATCAGGCCGTGAGCTACCATTGCGACCATCGCCTTTACCTTCCGGTCTATCGACCACCATACCATCCCCATAATCTTATCTCCGCCACTAAAACAACACCAACACCAGAGAGAATGAGAGGAAGAGAGAAATCTAACCACCGTGCCCCGCATTCGTCCTCCTAGAGCTGTTGTCGACCTCGTCGAGCCCAACCCGACCATGTCCCCACCGATGACCAGGTCTAATGCCGCCATGGCCAATCCGGTCACCACAAGACAACGAGCGCCGCTCGAAGCCTCGACCGCCAGATCCGCTCCGGCCCGACCGCATCGAATCTTATCCCCATGTCGTCTCGTCCAGAGCTGCGAGTCGTCCACTTCCTGACCGACGACCACCGTGGATTCTCCACGTCATGCCCCTGTCCTCCGCCGCCCGGTCGACACCACTTTTGTCGCTTTCGATGCCTCTTAGATCTGACATAGCCGAGCTCAGCTGCAGCTCTGGCCACGTCCGGGTCAAAGCCGCCTTGTAGCAACCAATGCCCGGCTAATGTCGCCCTCTGTGAACCTCTCTCCTCTTCGTCTCCCCTTCAATCGCTTCATTCAAATAGGAGATTTGAAATGAACTATAAGACCAGCAGTTGACCCCTTCATTTGTTTGGGGGTTAGGTCGTTGAAGAACAGTTAAGGCCTTTGCTTTTATGAATCTTTCTCTATCCTCTATCAGTAATTTCAAATTAACTTTTATTTATTATTCAGTATAAGGAAGCAGCAATTTGAAAGTCATAGAATTGCTAGTTATCAGTAATATGGTTTATGGGACTTGATTGTGGGTTGTTTATTAGGCCCGAATACATGGGCTGGGTTTTAATCCCATGCAAAATTGTATATATATGTATATACATATTGTATATATACGTATGTATATACGTATACATGTATTTGTATATTTTGATTCTGGAATAATTGTTATAAATATATGTATATAATATATGGTATTTAGTGTATAGTATAACAGTTATATTATATATATATATATATATATATATATATATATATATATATATATATATATATATATATATATATATATAATGATAAATCTTGGAAGGGTGTTTTATATATATATATATATATATATATATATATATATATATATATATTTTTTTTTTTTTTTTTTTTTTTTTTATATATATATATATATATATATATATATATATATATATATATATATATATATATATATATAATGATAAATCTTGGAAGGGTGTTTTATAACCAAAATGTATGTTACTTATTTCTTTTGTCTAAATTCTATTTTAAATTGGTTTAGCAACCTAAAATAATATTATAGTATTTCCTCTAGTAAAATTTGTATTTTACCAAAATAGGGGTTGGGGACCCAATATGATTTTATAGGGTTTCATATATTATCTAAATATTATGGTTGATAAAAATATAATTCCTAAATACTATAAATGAATTTCTAAGATAGTTTATGTATTTAGATGTACCTTTTCTTCAATCATAAATTGCGACAATTATAGTCATTTTCTATTTTTTTTGATTCGATTATCATGCCAAACTCTGATTTTGGGCTTCTATATACCAAACTAGGCTATTTGGTCTATTCTGGACTCAATGGAACTGCATGTGCCATCGTTTGGGATCATCTTATGGAGCATAGTATCGTACCTATTCCGTATTGACACATTCGTATCGCTCATGTCGACTCCAACCAATTTGAGGCGAGTACCTGTCTTTGATTGTTTTCATCATGATTGTATCTATATTGCCTATTCTTGACTACTTTACTTGATGTTGACACAATGTTACATGGGTTGATGTTAAATGGATCTTGTCAGGAGATGTTATTCTCTTATCGGGTACATTAGGTATCTCATGTTCATATACTTTATCATGTACACCGTGTACTTTATGTATTCGTATTATTCATGTACTCTCATGTGCTCTTATGTACTCTTATGTGCTCTCATGTACTCTCATGTGCTCACATGTGTTCCATGTACAAATAACAATCATGTACATAACATGTCATCATCAGATCTATGTGTATTGATTGGGGCGGGAGAGTAGAAGTAGTTATGTGATTAAATCCCTTAGTGTAATCATGTATACGTCGATTATACCTTTTACGTATGATCAAGTTACCATAGAATAATTATTTACAACCTAAACCAATCACATAACTGTCTGTGCTCTAACTCACTTAGTGTTTATTTCGAGTTAGCATGTTCTCTACCTTATTCATGTACTCAGTTTTCTTACATGTTCTTGATGCTATTTCTATGTATTTCTATCTAGTACATCTTGTATATTATTCTATTGTGAGTTATATATTTTCTACCATGCAATAAAACTGCTTTCAAAGTTATGTACTTTACTCTGATCCTGATTGGATAACTATTTTTTAGGTAATGTTATGCCCCACACCCTGGACTTTATGATGACAGATCTCGATGTACTTTAGATCGTGAGTTGACCTCTAGACAGCTCTAGGCCATAATCTTTGTCTAGATTTATGTCTTGTTTATCGAATTTGTCTCCGATACATTCTTATTATGTATGATCATTTGTAGACTCTAGTTGATTCAGTGTTACTACTATCTTTCTTATTTTATATCTTTCTTAGCCGTATGTGATTTGAGTACTTATGGTTTTATGGATCAAATATTGTAGATATCTATTGAGTACTTGACAGCGTTCTACCGTCGATACTGTGGCATAGGCTGGGCATGGTCCACATACTCGTGTCTGAATATCCGGGTGCGGGTCGTGACAAACCATGGGACTAATTCGACCTAGGAGGAAATGTGATAGCTATGCTAGATGCATGTCGTAGGTATTCAACAACTTTCAACGGGACTCGCTACTTGCGCTGAACGACCCGTGTCTAAACCAAGCTATATGTCTATGATGGCTTATCATGCTAGTGACCTCCACAAATAAGTATTATTTTAATTAACGATATCAAACTGACAGAGAAGAACATGGTAAATTTTATGTTGCCACGGTACGCCTGTCGTAGGTAAGTTGTAACGTAGTTTATTGTGCCTATCAAATGTTATATACAAATATTTAGGATGGTCAGAAAGATCACCAATTATATTGCAAGTTTAACTTTAACTCATTGAACAAATGAGAGCACGGTATTTAATTAGTCACTCATCAGTAAACGACATTGTACAGGTCCTTATTTGTAACACCCCAGAATTTTTAAAATATTTTTTATTATTTATTTGACTTAAATAGTAATTTTTGGAATTTAAAAATATTTTTAGTCAACTAGTTATTATTATATATGGCCTTAGTCATGATCAAGTTTAGAGGTGCATGATGACTTGGAATTCTGGTATGGAGAGTGTAGTCGTGTGCTTTGACTAGTGTATTAGCCATACTAGAAAAGGTCTCGCCATAGTTGTGTCCCAACTAGAAAAACAAGTCAAAGTTGTGGCTTAATTCCTATAAATAGTTTAATTAATTAATTATTAAGACTTTTGATTTATTTTAGGAGACCTGGTTGTACCAGTCTAGTCCGGACTTGACCCGAACTAAACTAAGACATATAAACATATAGTACGACCAAAGACATCCATGTATATATATATATATTTTATATATATATATATATATATATATATATATATATATATATATATATTAAGAAATAAACTTTATAGAAGTATCAGGCGCAAAATGCCGAAGCCTATACAAAAGAGCGCGACTCATGCTAACAGAAAGAAAAACACAAAACTGGCCAGCGACGGATGCGAGGTTAATACAACTTCCCCCAAAAACTGCTCGAGGAATGAGAGCAGCGAATGCTGACTTTGCTAATTTGTCTGAGAACCTCTCTAAAAAGCTGAGAGAAACTGAATTGGCGACCTTCATATATGTGCTTGTTCATATTCTTCCATAAAACCCAGGCTGCGACGATCTGGTGCCCGTGGGAAAGACTCCATGTGGCGAGGAGATCGTTGAAGCCCCCTGCCTATTGGTTTGGGTGGCATCTTCTATAGAGGTTGGCCCACAGCTGAGAGGCGAGATCTCCTGAGAGAATTATGTGTTCTGCTGATTCTGCCTTCGGAGAGGAACAACAGAGGCATTTCGACGCTAGGTTGTATCCAAAGGAAGTGAGGGAGTCGTCGGTGGGTAGCTTTCTGTGCTGCGCTCTCCAAGTGAGGATCGACCATTTGTTTAGGATACAGGACTGCCAGTAGGGGACGGTGAAAGGGGAAGGCACTCCGACACCTCTAGCCGCAATTCTGGCCGAAGCAAGAGTGAACTCGCCCCCTGCGGTCAGAGACCACCGTAGTGCGCCAGAGATGCTTCTAACCATGAAAGGTTCTGCGATGCTTCGATCGAGAAGAATGTGGCACCAATTCGTCGATGCTCTACTGTTAGCGGTCACTGTCGTTGGGTTGGAGTGCTGAAAGTATCTTACTTTCATGAAATGAGCCCATATCGAATTCTCCGTGCGGACCTTCCACCACAACTTCATGGAGCAAGTAGCCATAATATGCGCTAACCTGCTGAAACCCAGCCCGCCTTCACTGGTGGGTTTGGCCATGGTGTCCCAGCTGGCCCAGTGGTGTTTGTCTTTGCCGTCACTGTGACCCCAAAAGCATTTGGAAAGAAAGGACTCTAGCGATGATAAAACCTTCTTCGGGGGGAGAACAAACCGCCAGGGAGAACAAACCGCCAGGGTGTATATAGGGATAGAAGAAAGCACATGCTTGATCAAAATCATCTTGCCCCCCGGGAAAAGGGTTGCGTTGTGACAAAACCTTCAAAAATGCCCGAATTTGACTTTTCGTAAACCAGCGGGCATCCGAGGTAGGTGAATGGCGAGTAGGCTGTGGCAAAGGAGGTCAGATTGGTGAGAGTCACAAAGTGGTTTTTGTTGGCTTTATAGTGGGTGTATATGACGCTTTTGTTGGGGTTCACACATTGCCCAGAGCTTTTGGTGTATCTCTCTAGCGTTCTATGGACCGCTTCTACCTACCCGATGTCTCCTGCCGAAAAGATGTGAATGTCATCTGCATAGGCTAGATGCGTGATCAAGGGACAACCGGTGGTGTTGTGGAAGTGATGGAATCTGGGGGTATTGGCTAGGCTGTTCAGATTTCTGCTGAGAGCTTCGGCCGCTATGATGAAGATGGTAGCAGAAAGAGGACCTCCATGTCTGACCCCTCGACTCGATTTGAATAATCCTGCCGCTTGCCCATTGATGATGGTAGAGAATCAAGAATTGCTGACGGATTTGAAGAGGATGTCAATCCACGATTCAGAGAAACCGAAGGCCTTGAGCACCCATATTCCCTCCCCTGGAGGGGAACTTCAAGCATGTGATCATCTCTTGGGCTAGAAGGATGTTATCTGTGATGTTATGCCCTTGGACGAAGCCACTTTGTTCTTCTGAGATAATCTTGGGTAGAAGGGTGGACATGCGAGTCGCTATGATCTTGGAAATTATTTTGTTGGTGAAAGTGTAAAGGCTGATGGGGCAAAAATCCTTGAAAGTCTCCGGATTGTTTTTCTTGGGGATGAGAATGAGGTTAGCGCAAAAGATGGATTTGGGGTATCTCGCTCCGTGAAAGAAGGCAATAGCCGCTTCTAGGAAATCGTTGGCGATGATTCCCCAGCAGGTGCGAAAGAATACCCCGGAGAAACCATCTGGTCCGGGGGCGTTGTCCACGTTTAGAGCCCACACCACCGTCTTGACTTCTTCAGCGGTTGGGGGGCCTGAAGCTGTTCGTTCTCTCTGTTGCTGATCATGTTAAGAATCTTGGACAGGAGATCGGCATCTTTGAAGATGGGGTCTTTGGTGAATAATCTGGGGTAGTAGTTGGCGGCTGCCTCCTGAATGCTCTTTTGATCTTTCAGGAGGAGGCCGTTGTCGTCTGAGATTTGATGTAGATCCAGTTGTTGTCTCCGACCTCTAACGCATAAGTAGAAGAAAGCCGAATTTTTATCTCCCTCTGTATCCCAAGCCAGTCTGGCTTTCTGCTTCCAGAATTCTGTCTCTACCTTCAGCCAAGATTTAAGGATATCCCTGGTGAGGTTAAGCGTGGCACGGCACTCCTGCGATCTGTTTGAGGCGAACAGAACCTCCGCCCGGGTCACGTCATCCTCCGCCTTCTTGATTTCCTGGAAAATGTTTTCGAAAGCGTTCTTGCTCCAGGTCGCCAGCGCTCTCTTGGTAGCTTTGAGCTTAGCGACGACACGAAGTAGGGGGTCTGGTTCTGTGGACGCACCCTAAGTTGTCTCAACGATGTTCCTGAATTGCGGATGGAAGCTCCAGAAGTCCTGGAACCGGAATGCTTTCTTGATAGGATTTGGATTACTGTTAATTTCTATGAGAAGGGTAGAGTGATCCGATTCAGTGGTGTTGAGGTGTGATAGGTTGGAGATGAGGCCCGTGTTGGACCAGCGGTTGTTGACTAGAGCTCTGTCCAAATAGGAATACTGCCTTCTGGCCCCTTCCTGCATGTTGCACTAAGTGAACTCGTTGCCTGAAAAAGGCAGGAAAGTCATATGGATGTTGAAAATGAAGGTATTGAAGTCATTCATGGCCGTCTGATGAGGTGGACGGCCGCCAGACTTCTCTTCTCTAGAAGAAATAGTGTTGAAGTCTCCGACACATAGCCACGGGAGGTTGCTGTGAAGATGGTGAGTGTCCGCCAAAGTGTTCCAAAGTGCCTTGCGCTCGTGAAAGTCACAACTGCCATGCATTACGGATATTAGGGATCGGCACTGGAGTGTGGGGTGCTCAACCCAGCAAGAGAGCGCTTGTCTGGAGTCATGGATGGAGCCAAAATTGATGTCGGGGCCGAAGAAAATCCAGATGTCGTTGCACCCGGCTACCACAGCCGGGAAGCCGAGCGTGAGTTTGAGACCTTTGAGTTTTTTTTAGGGATTTTGGGTTCAACAATGACTAAGATGTCAATGCGGTAGATTTTCTTGAGGCTGATGAGTCTGTTTATAGTGTGTTTGTTAGCGAACCCACGAACATTCCACAAAAGGATGTTAAGCATTGAGGGGGGTGGGGGGAGGGGGGTTGTGTAGCTTTGCAGCTGATCTTGTGGTCATGACCGTGGGCTTTTTGGCCTTTTTTTTGTTGGGTTTTCTTGCTCCTTTCGGGGTTGCTATCGACGTGTCTGTCGTGACCTCGTACTGTCCGTGTGGCGTTTGCTCTGAGTCTTTCCCCGGGGAGGGGGCCTCTTTCTCGGTCTCTCTCAGCACGCAGAGGGCGGTTGTGGGGTCAAGAAAACCTGCTTCCGAAGCTAGTTGAAGCATGTTATCTGAATCTGTGCCCAGTATGGCGAGGATGTCCTCTGAGGGTAGAGAGCGTTCGACCTCCTTGGGAGCTGGGGGGTGCCTCTGACTTCGCGCAAGCCAACCTCACTGAGCCCTCGTTAGTTGGGTGCTTTTCTGAACTCTGTTTACTATCCTCCGAGGGAGTGTCTTCCGCTAAGGCGAGAATACCGAAGGAGTTGTGGAGGTGAATGTCCTTGGGAGCGGATGATACAAATTCCTAAGAGGATTGGGATTGAAATGGCACAATTTCCTGAGTGAAATGGAAACTAATGCGAGGGATAGGGGAAGCCTCGCTGTCTGCGTAGAGGTTCTGGAAGTTGGAAAGCGGTATGGTGGGCGCTGAAAGTTGGACTTGCACCTTCTTAAGGGAAGGTGTCTTGCGGGCGTCTGGCTTCCTCAGTTCCGGGTGGGCTTTGTAGCATTTCCTGGTGAGGTATCCTCTTAACTGACAGTGCTTGCAATAAATAATATTGTTGTCATACACCAGCGCCTAGATGTGTGATCTGTCCCCGAGTTGGAGCTCGAAATGATCGGGAGGGTCAGAGGACAGATCCAGTTCCCCACACATCTTTGCGAAGTTACCTTTGGATAGGTTTCGAATTTCTTCGGCAACGGCCATTAGGGATCAGAAGGAGCTGGCTATTCTTTTGAGTGCCGCTGGGGCGAAGCAGACTAAAGGCAGGTTGGGAAGGGTGATCAATGCCGATATTATGGTCGAGTCGACCTTAGGGTCGAAATTAGGAGACCATATATATATATATATATATATATATATATATATATATATATATATATATATATATATATATATATATATTGTTATTTTATTTTAATGATCTAGTGAATAATTTTTAATTAATGGTTGTTACATACAATATATATGCATATAAACTGAGTTTTATTTATATAAAAAATTAGTAAATAAATTTAATAAATATATGTTACAACTAGTTTGTTATTTTTATTTATTTATAATATTTCTATAAATATTTCTTGTATTTATCATATATGTGTGCATATATATCTACTTATATATACATATATAGGTACTTTAAAAAATTCAAATTATCACGAGATTTTGAAAATCTCGCGATATGCTCAAAGCCATATTTGGTCGAGCATTCTCCTTAAATTTCAAGGACTTTTTTAATATGGAAATCGATCAAATCACCACCGATTTGAATCAAATTTTTTTTATGGAAACCTAACCCAATCCTCCACCAGATTGATACAAATCCATTTGAATTCAAATCTAAATCATATAAAAAATCCATCAAAAAAATAGAATTTCAAATAAATAGCATGTGTTCTGCAGTTTCGGTAGAAAAACCTAGGAATCTACCTCCCAAACCCTCGATCCCTCGACTCAGAGCCACCCCACGCACGTTCCAGAGCAACATCGACCACCACACGGCCGCCTGAACACCATGGAAGCCGCTACAGACGCCAGTAGTTGAAGACTGCTCTGCTCTAAGCAGAGTTGAGGTACTCTACTTCCCCTTCAAATTTATTTATGTGTGCCCAACCAATTTTGATTCTAATTGATCATATTGAAAGAATATATGACCAGTGTCAAAACCGTTAAAATAATTTTAATTAAAACGCATCAAATTTTCCACCAATCTTGCTAGAAAATCATGAAAAACTGCACTGATATGTATTCATATACGACAGTTTATAAAATTTAAAATCCTAACTTGGAAGGGTAATAACTGCAAGGTTTTAAAGAATTTTAGAAATCTAATTAAACAGTATTTTAGACAAACTAACTGAGATAGAAACCCTACTTTTAGTTTTTATTTTTGTTGATTAAATTCTGTTTTAAGTCAGTTTGAAAATTGAGAAAAAACATATAGAAAACACTTTCGGAAACATAAAAATTATCTGATACAGAGTTCATCCCAACAAACCGGGCAACTTGGTCATAAACCACTTGCATCAAAAGGTGTGCATGGATGTTGTGGACGAGTAGGCTTTGACAAAACTCGAGTTGGTTTCGTGTGTATGACGAATTCAAGGCGTATCGGTCGAAGAACGTCGTATCGACCACTTTGTAAAACTTCTAATTACTTAGTGCACATTCGTCACCTCGTGATGAAACTTGTATCATTGGACTCGTATTATTTATCAAGTCCTATGAGCCAAGTTTGGTTCGATTATGAGACAATTGACCAGATCCCCGTTTTGGTAGGCCCACGATTCGATTCAAGAGGCAATTTTGTGCATAACTCATCGTAATATAAATCTGGATATACCATTGAGTCCGTATCAAAAACCTGGACTCATAGGTGTATAATTTGTTAAATTTTGAGACTATAGAATCTGGCATATTTTTTTGTACAAAGAGGGTCCAATGGTGGATATTGTTTTGATCCAAAATTATCGTTTTGCTCACGTGTCCAAAATTGGACTTATGGTAGTCGAACTTAGACTTTTTATGTCAAAAATGTTGGTAATGTCTGTTTCAGCATCCTAGGACGTTTGTGGGAGTTTGACTTTTGTGGCTCATTGACTTGATTAGATATTATTAGTTCCGCATACTACCATCAGGCAAGTACACCTTGCGAACTTTACAATATTTACATGCATTTCTTATATTGATGTTATTTTTCTATCTTACTTGATCACATACTTCCTCTGATTCATGTTAGTGTTACTTTCTCGTTATCACTGTTATTTTTTCGTTATACGTGCACGTAGTTTATTTCTATTTTCTGCCTTTAGTTGTTACGATTATCTTTTGTGTGCATGCGCCTAGTAATTTATCATTACGTATTCTTAGGCCGGATTTCCTTGACATGATTAACCTGGACTTCACTTATTGACTTGACTTGACTTTTTTGATCCGTAGTTCTAAGCAATGACCTTGTTGTAGACGATGACTATACTTGACCACTCTTTATTGTGAGTCCCCATCGAGCTGTGATAGATACTTACTATAGGTTGTGAGCCCCCATCGAGCTACGATCTATAGGGCCATTAGCTCCTACCGAGTTATGATTTTACCTCGATTTACCTGTAGTCATGTTTATCAGCACGATTCTCGACGGCATGCCATTTTTATGTTTTTCTTCTTGTACTATACTTTCTTCAGTCTTTACTTTCTTGTACTATTTTATATCCTTTCTTGCATGTTATGACAATCAAAGTAGGATTGTATATTATGTGTTTTGTTAGTCCCCTGAGGCCCTGGTGATCTTTCCAGGCTTAGACAGAGATGAGGGTTACCCAGAAGTTTATGGTTCTAGAGTCGAAAATGGAGACGTACCTTCGCAAGACGATGAGATAGTGGCAGAGAATTTCTTTTGAGACATGTTATTCTCTATTTTAGACAATGCTACTTTATTTCTTTTCAGTTCCGCGGACTTGTAGTTGATTATTTATTTCACATTTCTTTGCTATGGTGACGGGTTATTTTTTTTCATAAATTTACTACTTATATTCACTGCTGGACAGTTGATATTAATATTTTGTTCTTGGATATTATGTGTCATGATTATTCTGCATGGATGAGATTAGCACTTCACCCTATGATATGTGACTGGTGTTATTATTATGGATTTATTATCATGATTTACAGCTTAAGCATTCGCTAATAGGCTTATTATGAGGTTGGCCCATTGGTAATGTGCTGCTGGCATGTATTCGTATACTTGGTCCTATGCATTTTGAAACTGGGACGTTATATATTTTTATGGTGGCCAATACAGGTCAACGTTAAATCACTTCTGTTACGTTACTGTATCGACGTGAGCCTGTAAATAGGATAGAAAAGACCCCTAGGATCTCATCCACATCTATATATTGATACACGTTGTTGATCTCTATATATTGACTTCAAAATTATCTCCTTGACTTGAATCCTTCTTTCTATCATTTGCTCTTAGCTCATAAGTGTCATTTACGCGCAGCGCAGTAGACCCTCTTACTACCATATTTCCAGACTAGGGATATTGTTGTCATTTTTATATTAATTATATAGTGGATATTTTTTATTAACAAAATAGGATTGTGGTATTTATTAGTTGACTAACCTATTAGTTGGACCTTTAACTTGCGGACCTAATTGGACTAGACATGACTACTTTGACCTATATTCTAGGGTGAACACAACTAGACACGTTTAAGTCATATAGAGTCAAGATTAAGAGTGGAAATTAACCCAACAGTTAGACTAGAACAATCCCTTATTAAACCTAAGTGGTCATGACAACTTGAGGGGTATAATAGACATTTTAAAGTGGGTTTTAGGGCACCCTTCATGGCTGGTCATAAAGAGGGTTTTCTCCCTCTTCTTTATTTTATTTTGAGCCTCCATAAACCCTAGAAAGAGCCTTTACAAGCCCCCTTCCAGTTCTTTCATTCCCACCATTAAAACTCTTCAAAATTCTCCCAAAACCTTCCCAAATCTTCAGCCTACAAGGCTAGAAGCTTGGAGACCAAGGAGCTCGTGGGAAGGAGTCCAAAGGATAGAGAGATTGTGTCAAACTTGACACAAGAGCATCCCTAGAAGGTTATATTGGGAATCCATCTCCCAAGAGGTAAACCCTTGTTATTTTTGCATAGTTTGAGCTCCAATTTTATGCATAACACATGTAGGAACACTCACAAGGACTAGGGGTACCCATGGGGAGAAGTGCAAGGCTCTAATTTTATTTTTGTATATTTATTTGGGATTTTTTGCCATCCTTGGAGAAATCCGAGAAGAGCCCCCCAAGTGTTTGTCAAAATGACAAATAGACTATTTTTGACTTGATTTCAATTTTGGTACCCATGGTTGGCTTAGTTTTTCATTTGATAGGCATCCTAAGTGATTTCTAGTATTTTCTTACTAAGTGTATATATATATATATATATATATATATATATATATATATATATATATATATATATATATATATATATATATATATATATATATATATATATATATATATATAAACCCCCTGATTTTTGGATTTTATTTTTAATTAATTTTAATTATTTTATATGAATATTTTAAATTATTAAAGTTAATGATGACTATGTTAGTAGTTTACCGTAGCTTTGATTTTTGAAGCACAACAAATATTGTTTTCTCAAATCCAGTTCCATATTTGAATTCTAAACTCGTCTAACTTCAGTTTGATATATCATGTCCCATCCAAATTTACTTTTCAATATTCCTTTGACTTTGCGCAACTTCGGGCCAACTTAGGCCAATTTGAGCCATTGACGTAATTTAAGCCAACTTCCAATTTGCTTTTGGGACTTGACATAGATCGAAACCGTATGACCCAATATATGGTTTTGATCCATTTTGAGTCTACAATGCACATGCCTAGGGTGTACCATCCAATCGAGTTCTCATGTGCTACTTATTTGCAAATGGCACATAAGACTCATTAAATTGATTTTTGGGTCCAATTGGACTAGTAATGCTACTCGGACCCTAACCTAGTCAACCCTACTAGTTAGAGCCTAACTAGGAGTACCAAAACCAAGTATACATATATTTAAGGGAATTTAACTATTAAATTACAGCCATATGCAATATTCCCTTTATATTTGGCTTGGTCAAACATCTAACCAAAATAGGAAACCTATTAATAATAGTATGATTTGGAGAACCAAATCCTATCCAAACTAGATCAAACCAAAGCCCATGCACTAAATATATATATATATATATATACCTATCAAACCCTAACCATCTTCCTCTCTCATAACCACCCACTACTCCACAAATTCCCTCAAACCTAGCGGCCACCACTCCAAACCCGAAACCCTAGCCGACCCCCCTTTCTTCACAAAATATAATTTTTCCTTGATTTCTCTGCCAACCACCAACACTTGGACGTCCCTATCAACATCCTCTTCCACCCTACCAACTATAGGAGCAACCTTGCGGCCGTTAGAGAGGTGCATGATGCGCTACTTGGGCAGAAACTCCGTCGAATCGAAGTCTGAAACGTCACAGCAGGTTAGTCGAATTATAGATGATGTTTCACCTACTTTTTCTCATCTTTTTCTCCTTAAACTAAATCAGAGAGTTACCTTTCTGTGTCTAGTCCAACCTCTGATCGCCGGATCCCCTAGTTCCAAGCGGTTTGCCCGTGGCGTTGATTCTACGACAGGGTATCCAGAACTGATGAATTCTGTTACAGGCTATTTTTCACCTATCTATGGTTAGTTTCTAACCTTCTTATATTTTTATTCAGAATCTAGACGTCGATACCTTTCTGACGCATATCTGAAAGTTAAGTTTTACATCCGTTTGTTATTTTTAACAATTTAAGACATTTCCCGTATCACTGAACTCCGAAAAAATCTGTTTTCCTTGTGTCCAAAAGTGTCAAAACTCCATGAATCCATATTAAACTTTATGTTGTGCAAGTTTTAACATTATAAATACTATTTTAACTAATTTTTGGAATTTTTATAGAATTTAGTAATTTTATTTTAATCGTTGTTTCGGGACTAAATTAATGGGTCAATTTTTACAGAATTTAGTAATTTTTGACATTAGGCATTACGTACATACTGATGTGTCCATTGACATAATTAACTACAGGACACCGACACATTCATGATGCGAGGTTTACATGATTATTCGTGGTATTGACCTCGTGTTTGCATTCTAGATTTCTTTATCAGTATTGTTTTTACTTTCGAGATGACTGTACAGACTTGACATTGTTATATTCTAGACATGGGGATTGGGGAGAACTTGACTACAATATCAGACCTATTGTCGTGTGGCCCATTGTTTAGTGACCTTTATCTCTGTAGCAGAGTAAGGGATTATCACTGTCGAGAATTGATTGTCCTTGGTGCCACGATATAGTTACTGGGGACAATACCCTGCTGAGGTGCTAGTGAGCCTTAGTGGAAGGGGTCTGGTATTCTAGAAAAGTATCTCACTTGCATAACACATAGACGGATACAGTAGATTGCCTTAGTACATATTTTTATTTCTGTACCTTGGCATGTATATTATGTACCTTGCTAGTCCTCTGAGGACCTGGCTATTTTTCAGGCTTAGACGAAGCTGAAGACTACCCAGAGGTTTACGGTTCGGGAGCTGAGACCGGAGACGTACTGGCACAGGAGGACGAGATAGTGCCAGAGGATTTTTTGTGATCATGTTATAATCATTTTTAGTCTTGCTACATTATTTCTTTTTCTTTTCATCAGACTTGTAGTTGATTTGTACTTTCTTTCTATTTTTATGATTTCGGGATGATTTACCCGCACAGACTTCATTACTTTTATTGCTAGATATTTGAGACATTTCTTTATTTATTCTTGATCTCTTTGTGGACTCTGTATATGTGATTAGATGTATATACTTGTGGACTGTGTTGTATTTCTTTGTGTTATCATGATTTACAGTTTAAGTATTTCGCTAATGGACTTGTTGTGCAGCTTGGCCCATCGGTGAAGTGCTGCTGGCATGTATTCGTATACCTGGTCTCACATATTTTGAGACATGGGACGTTACATATTTTTGTGGTGGCCCATGCAGGTCTATGTTAATCACTTCGGTAACGTTACTGTACCGACGTGAGCCTGCAATTAGAATAGAAAAGACCCATAGGATCACATCCACATGCTTGATACCTTCTTTGACTTCGTTTCGAACTCTCATTTGACTTCTTGATTTGCATCCAGTTTGATTATGTTCTACCATAGTCCTTATTTATTCATGATAGCAAAACAAATCTTCGTAATGGATGTATCTTCCCTTACTATCATATCAGGAAAGCAGAGACATAGATACTAGCAGTCATAGGTGCAGGTGGAGTCTTCGCGAATTTTGCGAAGTCGTAGTGATACCTAGGATAGTCGTACTACTACGATCCTGTAACCAATTAAGGAATAGGACTTGAGGATACATCCACAAACACGATTATAGACTTTTCTCAGACTCTTCAGGATGATTGCTTTCATGTTATCTTATTTCTTAATATGATTGCTTTTGTGTTCTTTCTTACTCGAGATTTGACTAAACCCTTCTCTATTGACTTCTTGAGTAAATCTTCTCGTTCATTTTCGCTAATTTGTTGGAAACTGCCTTATGGATTAGTCCAAGGAAAAGTTTGAGAAATTATATTTATCCTTGTATTACGAAATCAAAGTTTTTGCAGCCTGAGAGATACTGGCGAGGCAGGACTTCAGATAACGGCATCATGGCTACATATGTTTCTCAAATTCTACTTGAACCATATCCTATGCATGTTAATATTTTTTTTGTATTTTCGTAAAAAGTTAATTCAAAAATATTTTATAGATTTATCCAAGATAAGCTCAAGAACCTGTATTACCTGGCATGGTAGATGTGCACTACCGCCATCCGTCGTATTATGGAACAAAAAAGTTATTTGCAGCCAGATGCACACTGGCGTGGCAGTAACTTTATGTGACATAATCACGGAGATATATGGTTCTCGAGTCTTACCTAGACAACGTCCTATGCATCTTGTTTGGCCTCATACCGTTCTTGGAGATAATTCGACAAACCTTCCTTCTTTACTTGAATCTACCGTTGTTTGAAGTTGGTATATAGGTTTGTTTGACCCAGTTTTAGGTTCCCGTTACCTTATACTTATTAAATAACTAAAATAGTTAAACCTTATAGTTATATTATAGAATATAATTAAGCTAGATTATTGGTGTGATTGTGATGTTGGGTAAATAGAAACAAGTAACTCTCTTAGAGATGGATCCTGGTGAGATTATGAGTCGAATATGATCGTGCCCGGATATCGGATGCCTCGAGCCTATTAGTAGAAATTGCTAGGAGTGAACTGACGAGTATCATTGAATAGGTTATAATACTATACCTACGATAGAACAAGTTGTATTGGAAGTATTGAGAAAAGAGAAGCAGTATACCAAGCTTTGTAAGTGTGAAATTTGCCTTGATAGAGTTCTTTTCCCTGGATATATTATCTCGGGAGAAGGAATTTCAGTTGATCAGAAAAAGATAGCTACCGTAGAGTCTTGGCCGACACCAAAATCGGATACAGAAGTTAAGAGTTTTCTCGGACTTGCAGGATATTATCGCAAATTCGTAGGGAATTTCTCACGGATTGCAGAGCCGATGACACGGTTGACTCGTAAGAATCAGGAGTTCCAGTGGACAGAAGATTATCAGAAGGCTTTTGAAGAGTTGAAGAAGAGGTTGACCCCAACACCAATTTTGACGCTTCCTTCTGGATCGGAAGGATTTGTTGTATATAGTGATGCGTCGGGTAGTGGACTTGGATGTATTTTGATGCAACACGAAAGGTCATAGCCTATGCATCGAGACAACTAAGGGCACATGAGAAGAATTACCCTACTTATAATTTGGAGTTAGCAGTTATGATCTTTGCATTAAAGATGTGGAGTCATTATTTGTACGGAGAGCGTGTGGAGATATTTACGGATCATGAGAGCTTGAAGTATGTCTTCACGCTAAAGGAGTTGAATATGAGACAGAGGCGGTTGTTGGAGCTTAGGACAGACTATGATATAGACTTGCAGTAACATCCTGGCAAAGCGAACGTAGTGGCGGATGCTTTGAGTAGGAAGCCTACTGCATATTTCTTGACAGCCCAGCCACAGTTAGTAGAGGATCTTCAGGAGCTTGGAATAGAAGTCATTATGCCGAGACATCAAGGAGTACTTGCCAATTTAGAAGTACAGTTGTCGCTTATGGATAGAATCAAGGCAGCATTATCTACAGATGCAAGATTTCAAAGACTTTGTGAGAGGACATAGGCTGGAGAGTGACAAATACCTGGACCAGAGCTTGTAACACAGACAGTCGAAAAAGTGAAGCGGATTCAGAGTCATCTTTAGGCAGCTCAAGACCGGTATAAGCATTGGGCCGATACGCATCGTCGACTACTGGAATTCAAGGAGGAAGAGCATGTTTTTCTGAGGATTTCACCGACTCGGGGAACTAGCAGATTCGGGAGTAGGAGGAAGTTGAGTCCAAGATATATTGGACCATTCGATATCATTGAGGGTGTAGGAGAGGTGGCATATCGTCTTGCATTACCCCCATCACTAGAGGGAGTACATGATGTATTCCATGTCTCACAGCTGAGGAGGTATGTGACTGATCCCAGTTATGCGGTCGATCCCTCTGAGATCACGGTGGAACCCAGTTTATCATACGAGGAGCAGCTGGTAGGTATCTTGGATACGAGTGAGAAGACGCTCAGAGGGCAGACGATTAGACTGGTTCGTGTTGCATGGAGGCACCATTCTTCGGGAGAATCAACTTGGGAGCATGAAGATTCTATGCGTGAGCGTTATCCCCACTTATTCGTAGATGCCGGTAAGTCTTAGCTTAATTAATCTTATGATAAGTTTTTTTTTATAATTGTGTTATTTTTAATTTTGAGGACAAAATTTTCTAAGGTGGGTAGGTTGTAAACCCCCTGATTTTTGGATTTTATTTTTAATTATTTTATATCAATATTTTAAATTATTAAAGTTAATGATGACTATGTTAGTAGTTTACCATAGCTTTGATTTTTGAAGCACAACAAATATTGTTTTCTCAAATCCAATTCCATATTTGAATTCTAGACTCGTCCACCTTCAGTTTGATATATCATGTCCCATCCAAATTTACTTTTCAATATTCCTTTGACTATGCACAACTTCGGGCCAACTTAGGCCAATTTGAGCCATTGACGTAATTTTAAGCCAACTTCCAATTTGCTTTTGGGACTTGACCTAGATCGAAACCGTATGACCCAATATATGGTTTTGATCCATTTTGAGTCTACAATGCACATGCCTAGGGTGTACCATCCAATCGAGTTCTCATGTGCTACTTATTTGCAAATGGCACATAAGACTCATTAAATTGATTTTTGGGTCCAATTGGACTAGTAATGCTACTCAGACCCTAACCTAGTCAACCCTACTAGTTAGAGCCTAACTAGGAGTACAAAAACCAAGTATACATATATTTAAGGGAATTTTAAGTATTAAATTGCAGCCATATGCAATATTCCCTTATATATTTGGCTTGGTCAAACATCTAACCAAAATAGGAAACCTATTAATAATAGTATGATTTGGAGAACCAAATCCTATCCAAACTAGATCAAACCAAAGCCCATGCACTAAATATATATATATATATATATATACCTATCAAACCCTAACCATCTCCCTCTTTCATAACCACCCACTACACCACAAATTCCCCCAAACCTAGTGGCCACCACTCCAAACCCGAAACCCTATCCGACCCTCCTTTCTTCACAAAATATAATTTTTTCTCGATTTCTCTGCCAACCACCACCACTTGGACGTCCCTATCAACATCCTCTTCCACCCTACCAACTATAGGAGCAACCTTGTGGCCGTTAGAGAGGTGCACGATGCGCTACTTGGGCAGAAACTCCGTCGAATCGAAGTTTGAAACGTCACAGCAGGTTAGTCAAATTGTAGATGATGTTTCACCTACTTTTTCTCATCTTTTTCTCCTTAAAATAAATCATAGAGTTACCTTTCTATGTCTAGTCCAACCTCTGATCGCCGGATCCCCTAGTTCCAAGCGGTTTGCCCGTGGCATTGATTCTACGACAGGGTATCAAGAACTGACGAATTCTGTTGCAGGCTATTTTTCACCTATCTATGGTTAGTTTCTAACCTTCTTATATTTTTTCAGAATTTAGACGTCGATACCTTTCCGACACATATCTGAAAGTTAAGTTTTACATCCGTTTGTTATTTTTAAAAATTTAAGACATTTTCCGTATCACTGAACTCCGAAAAATTCTGTTTTCCTTGTGTCCAAAAGTGTCAAAACTCCATGAATCCATATTAAACTTTATGTTGTGCAAGTTTTAACATTATAAATACTATTTTAACTAATTTAGGGAATATTTATAGAATTTAGTAATTTTATTTTAATCGTTGTTTCGGGACTAAATTAATGGGTCGATTTGAGGAAGTCATATGTGGCATTGACATAAGACCTCTTGTGAAAGGGTTTTTTCTATTAAAAATAGCATTATAGAAATATATAAGTATTTATAGATAAATTCTAGAATTTAAATATATTAATTTATTATAATTGTAAAGTATTTACGAGAGGTTGTTACCTATATGTACTTATATAATAGATGTAGTGTCGTAACAACGTTATGGCAACTAGGAGGCGTAGATACTCATATAATTTACATATGGTATGTTGATATAGAATATTAAATATAGTGTATTATTATAGGTGAGCTTGGGAGGATCGACAAGGACACCGGAGTTGGACAGGCCTACCCGCAGACAGCAGTTACAGGCAAGCGTGCCTTGCCTTCGTTACAGATTATCTTTTTTTTTTGTTCTTTTTTATTAGCATTGCATAACGTAGGACGTTGATACTTTGTGTCCGTTTATAGACGGGTGCCGATGTCATGATAGTGACATCGAGTATTGACATTAGGTATTACGTACATACTGATGTGTCCATTGACACAATTAACCACAGGACATCGACACATTCATGATGCGAGGTTTACATGATTATTCGTGGTATTGACCTCGTATTTGTATTCTAGATTTCTTTATCAATATTGCTTTTACTTTCGAGATGACTGTACAGACTTGATATTGCTAGATTCTAGACATAGGGATTGGGGAGAACTTGACTACAATATCAGACCTATTGTCGTATGGCACGTTGTTTGGTGACCTTTATCTCTGTAGCAGAGTAAGGGATTATCACTGTCGAGAATTAATTTTCCTTGGTGCCACGACACAGGTACTGGGGACAATACCCTACTGAGGTGCTAGTGAGCCTTAGAGGAAGGGGTCTGGTATTCTAGAAAAGTATCTCACTTGCATAGCACATAGACGGATACAGTAGATTGTCTTAGTTCATATTTTTATTTCTAGACCTTGGCATGTATATTATGCACCTTGCTAGTCCTCTGAGGACCTGGCTATTTTCCAGGCTTAGACGAAGCTAAAGACTACCCAGAGGTTTACGGTTCGGGAGCTGAGACCGGAGGCGTACCGGCACAGGAGGACGAGATAGTGCCAGAGGATTTTTCGTGATCATGTTATAATCATTTTTAGTCTTGCTACATTATTTCCTTTTCTTTTCATCAGACTTGTAGTTGATTTGTACTTTCTTTCTATTTCTATGATTTCGGGATGATTTACCCGCACAGACTTCATTACTTTTATTGCTGGATATTTGAGACATTTTTTATTTATTCTTGATCTCTTTGTGGACTCTGTAGATGTGATTAGATGTATATACTTGTGGACTGTGTTGTATTTCTTGGTGTTATCATGATTTACAGCTTAAGTATTTCGCTAATGGGCTTTTGTGTAGCTTGGCCCATTGGTGAAGTGCCGCTGGCATGTATTCGTATACCTGGTCCCACGTATTTTGGGATTGGGGCATTGCAATATATATATATATATATATATATATATATGTGTGTGTGTGTGTGTGTGTGTGTGTGTGTGTGTGTGTGTGTGTGTGTGTTATGTTATATATACATGTCTCTATATATGCAAGGTGATTGGGGGTTTTGTTCACTGTTTGATTTCAGATTCGAGGAGAGGGGCTGTAGGTCATATTGAGTTCCTGTCCAGGGAATTGTTAGTGTGTTGTGTGAGTATCTCCTTGCTTAGTTCAGTAAAGACTGACACTTGAGAGTGTGGGCATGTGAGGCTAAGTAGATGAGAGTTCAGCTAGTAGGTTGGGGGTGACTGAGTAAAGTGTTTGAGGTATCTTAGAGTATCAGTGGGGATGAGTGTTCACTGTAACATTTGAGTGATATGCTAGTGTCATGAATGAGTGAAGGGTGTCTTGAGTGAGAAGAGAACTTGACCCCCATTCCACTGCTATAGATAGTAGGCCATTCCCTGTGTGCTCGAGAGTAAGGGCTTTGGTTTGGGTTTGACCACTTGGCCACTGGCCCCAGGTATGAGGAAAGGGTGTCAAGGGTTCAGTTATGATTTTGGGGAGATATGAGATTTGGAAGAGTTTACTGTAACAGTTAGGATTTAATGTGTGAGAGGTGTTAGCTAACTGATAATAGGAAGGAGAAGTTTGGGATTGATACTCAGTATCAGTTGGGGTGTGGCCACTGCTTAGCAGCAGGAGCACTGCTTGAGCCAAGTGGCAGCCAAGCCATCTTGGCCTGGCACTGGCTAGGCAGTACAGGTTTGACACTGGCCATAGGCCATGGTCTGCTGTAGGCATTTGGCCAAAATAGCTACTGTATAGGAATAAGGGACAGGTCCTGTTGGACCTGGCATTGGGCACACATGGTGAGCAAATGTTGGTGTTTTGAGTTCCTATTTTGAGTGTCCAGTGAATGGGATGTGGGGTGTATCAGTGTGTGGATCAAGTGAAGTATCAGTCAGTCGGCAGTGAGAGTGTCTTGAGTTTGTTCGAGCATAGAGAGGATGAGTAGCAGTAGGTTTTTGTATCAAATTATATATGATACATATGGTATCAGTCTAATGCAGGGTTTGAGGTCTTGGCCACTTTGTACAGGCCACATCATGTTTTGGCCATTGGCCCTTGGTTGAGTTTAGACAGTAAGCTAAGTGTGTCCCTGTGTCTTAAGAGGGTGTCTTGTATTAGTATGTGTGTGTCTAAAAAGATTTAGTGTGTCAGTTAGTATCTTAATAAGAGAATGTATAAGAGTGTTTAAAGAGTGAGTGTAAATCAGTGAGTGAGTCTAGTGTACAGTGAAGTGTCATAGGTGTTTGTGTCTTGTTGGGTGTCAGTCAATGTTGGATCCTACTGTTAGAGACATTTGACAGCATGGTCAGTCCCTACAGCAAGGAGTATGGCCAGTACAGGCCACTTGGACAGTGCCCTAGGCAACAGAGCCAAGGACCTGGGTTTGGGGCGCCCTTGTATCAGTAAGTGGTTTGTGTGTGTGTCTAAGGGATATGTGTATCAGTGTATGTATCTAAGTGTGAGTGAGGGAAGTAAAGTATTAGTGTGTGTATCAGAGATTAGTGTCAGTAAGTTCAGTTGAGTGTCTTGATGTTAGTGAAATCAGTGATTTATGGAGTGTGAGTACACTGTTGGGAGCTGGCCATAGGCCATTGGGCCTATACACTGATGCACAGGGCATTTGCATTACCTTAGCAGTGCAGCAGTGCACTTGTATTAGCTTGCTTAGCATTGTAGCATGGCTTCACAGAGATTGCAGTGCACTTAGCATGCTGCATTACCTTAGCAGTGTAGTAGTGCATTTGGCTATTACTGCTGCATTAGCATCAGCAGGAGGAGGAGCTGCTTGGCAGCAGTAGCAGCAGGGGAATTTCCTATGTACTGAGTTCACAGTGCCATGACCACTGTCCAGGTTTTGGCAACATTGCACTGCAGGCATTTGCCTTACAGCAGCTTGCATTGTTGTATTAGCTGCAGGGGATACCCCCTTTGTTTGGGCAGTTTGGCATGTCCATTAGGCCACCATTGATAATTTGATGTGAACTCTTGAGTCACATTTTGGGATTAGGATGAGGTTATCCGAGGGGGTTAAGGTTTACCTATTAAAGTAGGATATGCATAGTTAAGGTATTACCTATTCTAATTTATAGGTAAATAATTACCTAGGATAGGTAATGGGGAAACCAATATAGTTAAGGTATTAC
This sequence comes from Iris pallida, assembly GCA_029216955.1. Lineage (NCBI taxonomy): Eukaryota > Viridiplantae > Streptophyta > Magnoliopsida > Asparagales > Iridaceae > Iris > Iris pallida. The sequence goes on along the minus strand of JANAVB010005797.1, from coordinate 8,112,511 downwards.
CTACTCTAATGTATAGGTAAGGAATTACCTAGGATAGGTAATGCGGATACAAATATAGTTAGCATATAAGGGTTTACCTAGAGTATGAAGGTAAAGGGTTATCTAAGTTAGGGTAGATCATGAATAGGGTATGGGTAAGTTAGACTATATCACATGTAGGTAGGGGTGTGCATCGATCGGTGGTCGACCTATTTGGTCACAAACGAAGTCGAACCGAAGTTAATCGGTTTGAAAATATTCACAGCCGAACCAAACCAACCAATTGGTCGGTTCGGTTTTGAAACCGACCGACTTGGTTCGGTTTTGAAACCGACCGACTTGGTTCGGTTTGGATCGGTTCGACTAATCGGTTTTGATCGAATAAATTTTTTTAAGTATATAAAAGTGTTTCACAAAGTAAATTCACACAAAAATAAATTCTAACCATCTTTTGTTTGGAAGATGTTTGTATGAGATTCCAAAATGGACAATAATCTTCTAAGTAGATCACTTTCATAATGAATTTCTTCCACAAATCCAAAATGATTCTAAAAAATAAACTATAATCCTAATAGATCTATGAATTGAAGATGGAAAATAAACAAACAATGATATGGATAGGTTGGACCGGATATAAATCTAACTTTAGGTTGTTACTAACTAGGTTCGGTTTGGTTCGGTTTAAGTCATTTTTGGAATAACCAAACCGTGAACCGAACCAAATCGGTCGGTTTTTTAAATGGTCAAGTCGAACCAATCCGACCGGACCATCGGTTCGGTTAAAAATCGACCGATTCGGTTTGGTTTGGTTCGATTTGGTCAGTTTGGTTCAAATATGCACACCCCTACATGTAGGCAATATCCTAAAATACATAGATAACATGGGTATCATAGGTAGGTAATGATTTGATGTGGGATTACCTAACCTAGATTTGACCAAGGTTGACCAAGTTGACTGAAAGTCAACCTAGAGTTAAATTTGACCTAGATTTGACCTAGATTGCATATCATGCACTAGAAAACCATGTTTAACACTATTGAACACCAATTTACATATATATATATATATATATATATCTCATATATAGGTCTATATGACTCCACTTTGGGCCTCGATTCACATTTATTGCTCTGGACCGCAGGCGAGTACATTCTCTGATAGTTTTCATTATTTGATTACCACTATAATTCAAGTATTTAGAAATGTTACTTATGATTCTTGACACGATGGTTCATGGATTAGTATTATCATTGGATCTTCAGTCATGGGATGTTACCTTAATTCATCGCAATGGTATCGGATACTATCCTCGTTGGTATTGGATAACATTGGATAATATTGAATAACACTGGAATACATTGGCTAGTAACGTGTCATGGTTGGATCCATCATATCAGTCGGGGCTGGAGAAATACTAGTTAGATATGTAATCAAGAACTATTGACAAGTAGTATAAATCATTGGCTACTAGCTATCATATACTTCACGTATGGTTGAGCTAGCCTTCCTTAATATAAATCATTGAATCTCCCAAGCCGATCACATATCTAATTTGGTATTCCAAAACACATTGTCTATTGTAGTTTCATTTTCAGTTCACCAGCTACATTACTCTATCTCTGATATGGTAGTTCCTCTTCTAGTACTTGCTCGTACAGATTACATTTTTAGATTATATTGCATGTCTTCTTCCATTATATGATTGCCTCAGATATGTTTTTCCTCATCGTATATAGCATTCCCTTTATCACTGCTTTATAGTTTTTGTCAATTAATTGTAACTGCTATTTGGATTGTACTTTGATCCAAATCTGACTGGATAATATTTTTCAGATGGCTTAGACTATTGTCCTACCTACTATGAGCAGGTGTATACGAGGGACGCACACAGGAGACTCATGTGGATTTTGCTCAGTAGATAGTGTCTTAGTAGTGTTCTAGAGTTCTTAGAATTTTATATTGTATTGAATTATTCCAAATGTGGGTTTGAGACTTATTATATTATTCAGAATATGTATTCATTGTTATAGACATCTTACTCATATGTGCGATGACTTTATTATTATTTCAGTTTAATCTTCTTTATCCCTATTCCAATATCGTACTTTATTTTCCTTTAGATCATGTGATTGAGTCATATATTTTAATATCCTATTATTCCTTCGTACGGAGATGACAGGTTTATATCTCTTATTGTTAGATGTTAGATATTGTAGACAACCTATACAGCGTTCTACCGTCGATACTGCGGCATAGGTTGGACGTAGTCACATCCTCGTGCCCCTAAACAGGGTGCAGGTCGTGATAGACCCGCATGCTGGCAACGATAATCCCACGATTACTCCGTAGAACGCAGTAGTGACTCATGTCGTCACGACCCCGCCACCGGTTGGAGGCTCTTCTATCCAACCTGATAATCCAGCTGCTTCACACCTTTTGAAATTTAAGAGAGATGATATCTCGTCGATGCCACCGATGCCATTAGCTCAGCTCGGACAGTGGATGGACCTACAACAGTTGTTCCAGACCTTCTATGTGATGATGTAAGCACACAAGCAGATCCAGTTAGAGACTTAGTGGAGACAGATGGAGAATATAGAGGATCGTATTATAGCAACTTTGGAGAGGGTGACTCTACCAGCTCGTCAGCCATCAACAGGAACACTTGTAGATTTTTGCAAGATGAAGCCACCTAAATTCTCGGACAAAGAGGAGCTCATGGAGGTTCATGAGTGTCTAACCATCATCCATCACCAGTTGGAGGTAGCAGATTTACCGAAGAAGCGTTGGATGATTGCCATTAGGATGCAATTGACTGGCAATGCTCACCACTGGTAGCTCACAGAAGAAAGGAGACTTTGGTCGGATAATATCACTTGGGAGGAGTTCTCTAAACTCTTCCAAGAGATGTACATCCTAGCCACCTTTATAGCAAAACTTCGAAGCCAGTTCCTTTACCTCGTTTAGGGCAACATGACTGTAGAAGAATACAACGCAGAGTTTTTATGACTGAGTCATTTCGTACCTACACTAACCCAGACAGAAGAGGAGAAGGCAGAGAAGTTCTACGACGGACTCAGCTACAGACTACATGAGCTTATCGGAGCTCCAGCACCTACCTCTTACTCCGGAGTTCTTACCGCAGTACAGCATTTAGAGGGGGTCCATCAGAAGGAGGCCAGCCAAAATTACTCATATGAAGCAGCACCATCAGCTACGGCATCACTAAGAGGATCGGAGAGACACTCCATGCGCTAACGACCAAGAAATGGCATATACCAAATTCCAGAACTTCTCGTTTATCAATATTGCAACAGAAGAGGATATGACCAAAAGGATTTTTGTTGAAGATTAGGGCTTTGTTTGCGTTATGGTTCCAATCAACACCAGATTCAAAATTGTCCAGAGAAGTGCACTAAAGAACCTGCACCAGCAGTACCAGATGCAAGAAGGATATCCGTATGGACCGCTTCTGACCAAGCGACCCAATTTGTACAGGCTAGACAGCAGGCAGGAACACCGCGACATGGATAGGCCTTTGCCAGGACGGTTGAAGTCGGAGTAGCAACCCAAGAAGCAACTAGAGGTAATAACTTAAAATTCTATGATAAGAATAGTAAGTATAATATTGGTTTACGCTTGCTTGTTACATGTTTGATTAGGAACAATATAGAAACATAGCGTAACTTTAGAGACACGTTAGAATCGTTGACTTATTTTTCGTTTACTGTTGTGAGTTAATTTAATTTTGAGGATGAAATTGATTTAAGAGGGGTAGAATACAACAACCCAAAATTTTTAAAAAAATTATTATTATTTACTTGACTTAAATAGTGATTTTTGGAATTTAAAAATATTTTAGTCAAAAAGTTATTATTATATATGGCCTCAGTCATGATCAAGTTTAGAGGTGCATAATGACTAGAAATTATGGCATGGGGAGTGTAGTCGTATGCTTTAACTAGTGTATGAGCCATACTAGGGAAGGCCTAGCCATAACTATGTCCCAACTAGGAAAAAAGTCAAAGCTGTTGCTTAACCCATATAAATGGTTTAATTAATTATTATTGAGACTTTTGCTATTTTAGGAGACCTGGTTGTAACAGTCTAGTACGGACTTGACCCAAACCAAACCAAGCCATGTACACATATAGTGCGACCAAAGACATCTATCTTATATATTTTATATATTTTTTTATATATTTTTATATATTTTTATAATA
>JANAVB010005797.1:7972860-8097506 GCA_029216955.1 Iris pallida | reverse complement strand
TTGAGTTTTATATATGTCCGCCCTCAGAACCAGAATACTGGAGAGCGGAGGACAGATACAGCCAGCTACGTATATAGAAGTGTGATCCACCTCGACATACGGTCACGGCTGTCTAGATGCATGAAGATTATTTACAAGCGATCGGTCTTATGGTCAAGAACAAGCCTAGTGTCTCAATCTCAAACAAGTAAGTACATGTCACAAGGTAGTAGATCATCAGACATACAATATTAAGGCGTCTCATACTTTTCATATACAGATGATCATGAAGCTAGTCGTACAAAATGTGAAGACTAGCAAGAGTTTCAGTCATACATGATCAACCCTAGGATTTGTCAATCATGTTACAGTCCTTAGGCGGACAAGAAATATAAGTATTCAATACGAGCTAACACTTGCTCGACGGCTAAACGCCTCAAAAGAAAATTTTTACAATAGAGCGGGAGAGCAAATAAAATCCACTCGTTGCCAGGGTTTTTTCTAGTATTCACCATCTGGCAGGAAGGCTAGGAGATCTTCGAGAGCTGCTCCGAAATCTGGCAATACAAAACCAGCTGGGTCAGACCCCAGAAAGAGCAAGTGCCACAAGGGAGGCTTCACTTAAGAACTAAAACCAGCATGTCAGAACATAAACAAGAATAATAACAAGAAGACATGAAATATAAATAAGGCAACAAATGACGAGAGGACGGGGACTAATCTGGATTCCAGGTTACAATCCGTAAACCAAACAAGGATCAGGGTTGTAACCCTTCGCCTGAACCGATCCTGGTCTCTAACCATTATCATTAAGAGTAAAGCGTAAACAAGCAAGTCCTGAGATAGCCATGTACTGGATCTAGACAAGACTAGACAGGATTGGACTCCATCCAACATTCATGGCCATGCAAAGAGTACGGCTTGATACTTTAATTAACTAGGGTTATCATAAGCCTAGTTACTAACATGATGCAATGAGATGTTCATGCAGTCACAAGCCCTGCAGCTATCCACGTTATCCAAGCGAGGTTCATGTCAAGAGTTATCAAGAGTTATTAGGTGACTTGGAGTGCAACACATGACAGTATGCATAGTACTTGTTTTAATAAGTGTCCCATATGACAGTGGGCTAAAAATGTGCCCTACTCGTCGGCAGGCTACAAGTCCATCATATATAGCCAGGATAACGGGATCGCCTGTAACCAAAAACATCTTTCTATATGAGCTACTTTGATTAATCTAGTCATTAACCTAGTCAGATTCAGTATGAATCCCTGACCGTGGTAACCATGGATGCAAGTCCTAGACATGATACGAGATGAGACTGGTAGCTTATACGAGCACATTCAAGAACAATCACCTACGGTGTCAAGACGAATTATTACTCAGCATGTCAAGATAGTCGTCGTAACAGCATTCAAGATTATATGTCAGGTTTACTTGTCAAAAGTGTGCCACGATGGGCCACTATCATGTCATTATCATGCCAAGGTTGCTTGTCAAGAGTGCGCCACAATGGGCCATTATCAGGTTAGAGTTACTTGTTACTGGTTAAGAGTGCGCCATGACGTGTTAGGGTTATATACTAAAAGCATCACTTTTGTAGTAACCTTATTTCTTTCAATTTTGAATGAGAATCATATGGGCAAATGTTTGCATATTGTATTTGTTGCAAGTGTTAATACAAATGTCTGATATTCTATATTGTAGATAATATGGTGTGTGGTGTCACACAGAAGATCTTATTATCAGTTTCCTATGGAGTATATAAATAGTTCACAACCTAGATGGACTTAGACAATCTATTGGAAAGGTTTTAGTGTAATCTGGTATTAGTCTATCTTGACTATAGGTTTACACTAGTACACTTTGTGTGTATTGAACAGGATCACTTGAGGTTGTTCTCTTTGTACTGACTACATAAGTGAACAAACACCTCTGTTATTATGGATGCTTGTGCTCTTAATCCAGATATAATAACAGATATGTATATGCAGTGTGCATTACTTTGACTCATGAAAGAGTGAGATTCATTATGGGTTAACAACCTCTATGAATTGGGTAATAACATTGTATGTATGATGGGTTGTTGATTATAAATGAAATCCATGTCCCAATACATCGGATTGATGATATCCTCGTAAGGAGCTCATAAGGACTGTCATGTAAACCCTGCAGGTGGATTATATCCGACATGACAAATAAAGTTGAGCGGTACTACTTAAGGATAAAAGAAGTCAAATCAATATAGTTGTCAGTAACTTAATTTTATCGACGGACATTCGCTATCTTAACATGGGGAGCCAAACGAGCATATAATAAAAGGAGCCCACAAACATAATTTGGGATTAGGGAGGTAGTGCGACAATAGCTCATTAGTGGACCGAGCTATTGTTAATAGGCCTAGATTATGTGTTCGGACTGAACACGGGATATCCAGATCCGTTAGGAGGCCTAACCCTAATTTCTCCTCATGGTCCCTGCCGTAGATTATATATATCCTCTATTCTCTGGCCGCCAAATGAATGATCAGAAATTTGAAGCTTTTTCTAAATTTGTGATTCACGTAAGGAGAGAAAGAGAGGGCTACGAAGGAGAAGAAAAGGTTAGGAGATCGTCGCCCACACGACATCCAACTCGAGGAAGGAATACATGCAGAAGATCTTGGGGTCGTCCGCTCAAGATTGCTAGGAACTACTTGTCTTCTTCCCACCGCAGGTTTAATTCGTGAACCCTACTTTCCGCCTATGAAGGGTTAGAACACGTATTAAATCTGTTTAACTTTCTATCGATCAATATGCACACCGCAGTAAGGGTCCTGGGAATCCCCAGTTCCATCACGACGGGCCATTATCATGTTAAGTCACATTATCAAGTCGTGTTCATAGCTAAGTTAAGACAAGTTAGGCCCAAGATTCATAATCATCAAATCGGGTAGTCACAAGTTAGGCTGAGTACAAGATGTAAGCAATTTAAAACATAAAATAATATAATAATAAAAGAACATACAAGGGACAAGGGCATGGGGGCCATGGAAGCATACGGACAAGGCATGCAGTCCGCACGACGCATGGACTGTGGTCCGCAGGACTGCAAGCAGTCGAACGGTCCGCAGGACCAAGGCGGTCCGCATGACCAAAGCGGCTAAGCGATCATGCGGTCTGTGGGACTCATGCGGTCCGCAGGACCAATACGGTCTGCAGGGACAAGGCGGTCAAGAGATCATGCGGTCTGCGGGACTCATGCGGTCTGCAGGACCAAGGCGGTCCGCAGGGCCAAGGCGATCAAGAGATCATGCGGCCAGACTGCTCATCTTCTCCAAAAATTCGAGAATGATGGCCATGGAACTCATGAATTTCAAACTTGCATAATTCAGCCAAAATAAAACGAAATCTAACTTTTCAAAGGTTGAATTTGGGTAAAATAAAATTCTCTACCACATGGAATAACTAGATTTTGAAAAAAAAAGAAAGTTTGATAGATCAAAACCAAGGAAAATAGAAAATGACCTAAACTTAGATCTACAAGAAAGTATCCACCAAATTGAAAAATGCCAAGTTTTAAAGTGTCATAGAATCATGTAAGAAAGATAATAGAACAAATAGAATTAGGTTCCTCCATGAAGCAAGTTGTACTTGCCTCGGGTTTCTTGGTAGGTGGAGAGAGTTATGAGAAAGAAGAAGAAGTAATAGAGAGTAAAGGGAGAGAGAGAGAGAGAGAGAGAAAGTAGTTGGGGTTTATAAAGAGAGGGGATGGTTCAACATGTGGAACCAACCATCAAAATAAACCAAAGCAAGTCAATTTGGACCATACCAACCCAAGGTCAACCCTAGTCAAGATACATCAAGGCAAGCAATAAAGAAATACGAAAATACAGTAAATAAAATACGGGTCGAAATCCGCATACGTATACTAGAAATACGTATAACGGAAAACGGGAGTGACAACTCTACCCACCTTAAAAGAATTTTGTCCTCGAAATTTAATCAAGAGGCTAGAGATGCCGGGGCAAGCCATACTAAAGCACAAGCAATCTACGACTAGCAACTAATTAAGCAATCATTCATGCAAGCGAGGAATTTAAAAGCATAAGGCATAAGGAAGACATTATACCTTATGAGTCAAACAGGTGTGGATATCGCGAGCGGATATTATCCTCATACTCCCACGTTGACTCACCTAAAGAGTGGTGACCCCAAGCAACACGGAATAAACTAATAGTCTAATTCTTGAGTACCTTCCCTCTCCGGTCCAATATGGATATGGGCCTTTTCTCATACGAAAGGTTGGTACTAACAACCAATTCCGATTGATCAAGGATATGGCTCGGAATTGGGATATACCATCGCATTTGGGATACATGGAACACGTTATGTACCTCACATAACGATGGCGGAAGAGCAAGACGATATGATACATCACCTACTTGCTCAAGGATATCAAACGGCCCTATATACCTAGGACTAAGCTTTTTCCGTACGCCGAATCGAATGACGCCACAGGTAGGCGAGATCCTGAGGAATACGTGGTCGCCGATAGAAAACTCAAGAGGATACCGATGAGAATCGGCCCAATGGCGCTGGCGATCTTGGGCAACTCGAAGATGATCTCTAACTTTCCTGACCACCTCGATAGTCTAGATAACCATCTCTGGACCAAGCATCTGCCTCTCGTCCACATCATCCCAGGCTAAAGGAGATCTGCACTTCCTTCCATATAGTGCCTCAAAGGGTGCCATCTGGATGCTAGCCTGGAAAGTATTTTTGTAAGAAAACTCCACTAGGTACAGGTGATCTTCCCACGAACCACCAAAGTCAAGTATACAAGATCGCAACATATCTGTCACGCCCCAGTACCGTAATACTGGGACGGACTAGGCCAGCTACTCCGTATGAGGTATAAAACGTCATACGGCGATCGTGGCTGTCAATCTTGCTGGGTATCCTAGCATGCAAGCAGTCTATGGCCTAAATCTGATCTCATATCCACAGGCAATAATCGATGAAATAACGACAAGAGAGATAATCATATAAAAAACAGGAAATACTTATATGATAATCAGAGAGTCTACAATAAGAAATAATGTAGACAAGAATACCTTCCCGCACAGTTCCCTCATGGTCAGGAACTAAAGCACGTCCTCCAAGTCAAGTCTGAAAGATCCACATGGTCGGTCACAGGCAATCTGGGAACAATCCAGGGTTGGTCAGGCCAACCGTAGCAAGTACCAGAAAGGAAGGCTCAAGGACGGGCGAAGAAAACCAGCAGGATATAATATGACAGGAATAGCATGTAAAAACAGTAAATAAGGTAAGGGATCGTGCGGTACCAACGCACGATTATAGAATATAAGGTAGCAATCCAATTACTAGTACGTAAGTAACCAACAATCATCACAGTCATCCTAACATCCACTAATGCTTGCATTGCCAACTGGAACTCGTAGTCTGTCATCGGAACAGTAATCCATCCCTACATCAAACAAGAACAAGGGAATGAATTACTGCACCGGGACAGCGTTATGTGCCAGCCAGCTTAGCAAGCAACAAGCCAAACAATTATATAAATAAGCGGCCACTCAAATGCCTACGGCTGTCTATGTGGAGGTTGGGTTACCCCAACAATGCAATATAGGAATCCTCAGATCGTGCCATATCCCGCAAGGGCTAGCGAGGCCAAATAACGCATAGCAGGTAGGTATGCACGGTCCCTCGGAAGGCCACCGTGCTAAGCAGGAGTACATATAGTAGTCGGATACTGCCATATCCGTGGCGGCCAACCCCGACGCGCCAGGACGAGCCTGTGGCGGCCGGTAATGCACGATCTCGGGATTCCTTTCCCTTCCAATGCTTCTACCATTATTAGTTGCCTAGATTAACCCTATATTTATCCGGAATCACATACCGTGGTCACATGCTCATCCTCCTAGATGTCGTACCTCAGTACGAGAACGCTAAGTAAGAATCAGCCTCGGCACCTATAGTCCCAGTTGTGATCCATCCTTAGTGTTATGTAACAAGCAAGCAAACAATCCTAACCATGCTAAAATGATAGGCCAACTACCAGATACCCGTACAGGTAATCATATAACATAGCCAGAATATCAAGATGGCATCGCAATGCCATATAATCATGGAAGTAGCACCTCAAAGTGCCAATAGACAAAGGGCACCGTAGTGCAAGGTCAGGGCAGTACCTCACAGGGTAAGCTGGACTTATAGTACGGATACAGGTAGTCAGGTCTGGGACAAGGATAACTCTGTCAGTCACAAGAAGTCATCTGTCCACATCGTGGCATGGATATCAGGTCAAGTACAAGACCAGAACCTCTACTATAATAACATCTCAAGCATATATGGGAGCCTACAGCTCCAATCATCAAGTCGGTCTATCCACCAAATCAATCTATCAAGTGTCTCCCATCCATGAGGGAGTGAATATCACGTTAATAAAGACAACCACCAAATACCAATCTCATTCCCCCTAACAATGCTAGGCCCTCAGACTCATAAGAATCCTCCTAGTCAATGATCATAAGCTACTATAAAACAAGCCCCTCAACTACCAAGACACAGAAATCAAACCAGGTTCTCTAACTACCGGAATACACAAAGGCACCGGATTTAGGCGTTTGGGAAGTCGAGTAAAAATCATATAATAATACCCTCGATATTCTCCTCGTTCCGTGAGACACTCGCACCAGTATCAAAATCCAAAAGTCCTCAAAGACATATCTGATCAAATTAGAACATCACCAAAGAACTAGCAACACCATCTAAGAATCCACTTAGTCTACCATAATCACTATCTCAATATCCTATCTCCTCATAGTCAATCCTCGAATAAGATCATAATCCCAACACACGGGTCAACACTAATTAACACCGTCGGAATATGGCAAGGATTGTGTGAACCACTCTGGATCAGATCCGCAACCCTTAAACCAAACAAGGACCAGGGTTGCAGACCTTCACCCGAGTAGAACCACTCTCCTTACACAATTCGGCGGACAGGACAGACAATAGGATAACAAACTAAACTAGAACACCATCTAAAGGAAGAGTCACGAGTCAAGAGTCCAATGGATGATACCGTCGAAAAGGCAAGGATTGCGTGAACCCCTCTGGATCAGATCCACAACCCTTAAGCCAAACAAGGACCAGGGTTGCAGACCTTCACCCTGTAGAAGCATGGAATTTCATAACCAGAAAGCCCATGCGCCAGACACTACATGCGCTAGAACTCAGACGAAGAACTTCACAGCAAGATCAATAAAGATAGACATTCGAAAGAAGACTTATATATACAGAAGTCTATTACATGTCTAAGAAAAGGTTGTACAAAGGAGAATTTCTACAAAAGAAAGATCCTAAGTCTACAGCCAGCGGCTACCACGTGCCTCCAGATAAGCGCAGCAGCTACCATGCGCCATCAATCAGGCGCAGCAGACATCATGCGCCTCCAACCAGGCGCATCCTACCATATCTTCAGCAGCTCAGTTATGTGCATCCCTTCAGCCAAATTCTTCCAGCCAGGCTCACCTGGCCGAGCAGAGCCCAGTTATGCGCCGCTCTTCCAGCCAGGATCACCGGATAAGTGCTTCTACAAAGCATTTAACCCTCTGGCTGGAACCAAGGAAGAGAGGAGCACGGCAAAGCTGTGGCCAGGGGAGGCTTCGAAAGAGCCTCCAAAGCCCAAGGAAGACCGTGATCGAAATCATGGCACAAGGAAGCTCTCAACACAACCAGAGTGGGCGATACCCACTTTGAAGGAAGAGAAAGCCTAGCACCGCCATTCCGATCTACGGCTCTTCCCGAATAACGGAGACAAGGCCCGAGCATCCCTATCTTTGGATGCAACAGGCACCTTCCGCCTGCCTCGGAAGCCCTCGACTCCGTCTTTTGGATGTAACAGTCACCTTCAAGTGCATCGAAGACAACACAGCGTCTCATCTTCACCCTCGGGAGCACTTCGTCAACAGAATGCACCCGCATGTTCAAGTTCATATTGGAAGTACACGAGGGAATGAGAAGCAAATCTTCTCTCCATGCCACTATTTATAGGCCGGGCAGATCAAACCTACGCGCCAAGTGGATGGCCCTCCGAATTCCGTGCAATGAATTTACATTAAATGGATGAACCGGACGCTTCGAATTCAGCCAAACGGCTATTTATAGCACTCGAAGAGCGAGACAGCCGCATCATTAAAAGACATGTCCGATGCGCCAGCAGCGTATCACACGGACGCGCCCTTCGGCATCAGGCGCATCACACAGACGCGCCCTACAGTACTCGACGCATTACAGAGGGTGCGCCCCCACACATCTCCATACCGAGTGGAACGCCAACCGACGTGCCCACTCAGCTGTCCATCGAACGTCACCAATATTAAATGCTGAACTGACAGAGTTGGCAGCACGCCTTCCAAAGTCTGAACAGTTGACAGCTTTTTCAGAAAACGAAGCGTCGACAACGTCAGCATCATCATGACTTTATTTCGACGGCTACTGCCACGTGGCCACTCCACCAACAGCATGCGCCTCTACGGCCATGCGTCCAAATCAGCATGCGCCTCAAAAGCCATACGCCTCAGACTGCTCTCTGATCCCGAAAGACAGAAGGAAAGTTGCCTGCATGCGCCTCAAAATCCATGTGCCCCAAATGGTTTGTAACTCCTAAAGGTTATGAGCCGCAGCCTCCTCCTGCGCCCAATCCAAGGCGCAGCCCACCAGATTACTCCTCTCCACCAAATCCGAGATCTTCAAACCATGAGTCGACGATACGTGTCCTTTGACTCAACTCATCCAAGATTTCAGCAACGGAAAGATCTTCTCTCTGCTACGTGCCGTCTCACAACAGCAGTATGAAGAGTTCTCCCCCTCGATCAGGGCGCAGCATCCATCAGCAACCTCCATGTGGCATCCCCACACCGGCGCATCCTACATGCGCGCATGAGCAGTCAGCCTGCAAAACTATAAATAGAAGGATCATCTCCTTCACACATACACAAGGGACTCACAACACAGAGAGAATCCATAACAGAGAATCACCGGAGAGGCAGTTCTAGACACTCAACGTCTTCCTCCTCTCAGCAAGCTCCAGCACCCAGAGCAATCAACACCTTCAGAAAACCGATAACCGTCATCAGCCGGTCAACGGAGTCAACGCATTACCACTCACTCTATTGGCACTAAGGACCCAGCTTAAACAAAAGTGTACTCCTAGGACTACATCTAAGTCCTACATTGTAACACTGTTCTATTTGTATTAAAATTTCAATCAAAACAATTTTAATGGCAAACAAGCTGGCGACTCTGCTGGGGACTTCTTTCTCCTCTACCGAGAAGGTCGTGTCACAGGTCGACGACGTGAAGGTGGGCTCCTCCCACAAGACGCTGGTAGTACGCCTCAATCAACAGGCGTACGAGGAGTTCATTTCTGAAGGAAGTGCGAGTCCTTCGAAGCGGCTGTCGAAGCCGAAGAAGACCCGCGCAGTCTGGGTGCGCAAAGTCGACGCCTCGGGCACCACCGTTGAAGGGGATGCGCCCGTCCAGCCTTCCCTTCCTGCTGACGTCCTCAGCAGTCAAGGTGCGCCCGCTGATGCAGCACATCTCTCGGGGAAGCGTGCGGCTGACCACGTTTCCCAGCCATCTTCCTCTCAGGCGAGGAAGATACGTCGACGGAGCAGGGGCGCAGCCAATGCCCCGCGCATCACTTCTTGTGCGCCACAAAGAGCCTCTGTCTTTGACAGACTCACTCGCTGTAATGGCGAGGAGAATTTGGATGCTAAGTAATATGCGCCCCAGCGGGCTGGTACGAAGAAATCCAAGGCGGCACGGGCCATACGCCACAAACGTGCTATGCCAGCAGCCGGCCAGAGGCACGCGCTTACAATCACGCGCGCTGCCGATGGCAAGCTGTACAAGGTTGACTCAAGTGCTTCTGCACCAACAACGAGTCGACCTTCAAAGTCCTCATCTTGCTTGGGCGCATTCACTGCGTGCACAACCAAGCCGAGAGAGGCAAACTCAGTGGTCTTGAACTCCCGTGCCTCCTCTGGTTGTGCGTTTGAGGTCCGTTCAAGTCACTTCAAATGCTGTGGTTCCCCCACTACTGATCGTGATGCCTGCTTGGTATTAGATCAGGGGGCGCAGCACTCACCCGACCACCCCGGCGCTTGGCCCTGCCATGCGCCTGAGAGGGGTGTGAGGGTAGCACTCTCCTCCAACGACCTGCGCAACGTGATCACTCACAAGCGCCGGTCAGGAGAGTTGACCAACAAGCACGATGCGCCTCTCACGGGACACACTTGTGCAGTGGTCACCATCAACTGCTGTTGCAAGACGGCAGTACCGCCAAAGCAGTCGGTCTTCCAACGGCTACAGTCATCGACACCCTTCCGACATCGCCTTGGGACGAAGGTGTCAGCAGAAGAGGAGCTAAAGGTTGCTTCATGCAACGTGATCTCCAACTCCTCATCTGTCCGGAAGACGACTGCCAATTCCTCGTCTTCATCCAAAAGCCAGCCAAGGAAAACCAAGGCAGCTGTCTCGACCTCTGGAGTGTTCGAAGGCACTCGGTCGAGGAAGAAGTTCTTGGAGGAAGCTGGGGGTAGCCAGACCCTTGTCAAGCCTCCTTCCGAAGACGAAGATGTCCAAAGCACAGCTGCGGCGGATCTTCATCAAGGCGAAGATGGCCTCCCTGAAGCCCCTCAAAATGACGATGTCCTCCAGGACACCGCCGGGGGTAGTGCTGGAAACGAAGAGGCCCTTCAAGACAGAGCTGAGGGCAGTCAGGCCCTTGCAGATGCGCCTGTCGAAGATGAACTCCAGAATGTGGCTGGGGGTGGCTAAACACCAGGAGAAGTGACTCCCCCACATGAGAGCGAGGCTGAGAGTGAAGCCTTAACTAATCCATCCACTTCCGGCCGTGTCATGACAGTATACATGACCGGGGGTGATCTTGAGACTGATGCGCCGCCACAGGACATTGTCCAGCGCATAGACTCGCTAGAGGGAGGACTCAAAACCCTATCTGCCTCAATGCAAGCACTGACTCAAGCAGTGTTTGAGATGCGGTCGGCCTTGATCAGGACACCTTCAAATGGTCCCGACCCAGGAGCCAATGGAGAGTCGAGTGTGCCCCTCCAACGGACACCCTCAGACACAGAAGCACCCCGGACGTCGGAGCCCTCAAACGATCCACTCCAGGTGGTACCTCCTTCCCCGACTCCTAGCTCCATGGAGGACGTGGTCGAAATGATCAAAGATCTGCGGAAGCGCTTCGAGTCCAAGAACAGGCAGGAAGAGCGCCAGAAAATGGGCATTCCCCAGCCTTATCCCCTTGAGTGGAACAAGGTGGTTTATCCCCCAAAGTATAAACCACAAACACTCACACCGTATGACAGGAAGGACTCTCCACGACGGTACCTGACGTACTTTCAGTCGCAGACAGGGCATCTTCCGAAGGAGGACGCGCTCCTCACCAGCATCTTTGTTGGGGCCCTGAAAGGGGTGGCGTATGACTGGTACTGCAGCCTCCCCGATAATTCCATATCGTCCTTCGACGACCTGACACGCCTCTTCCTCGACCGCTTCTACGACGGTGGGAAGGACATGACGATGGCGTCTCTCATTGAGATACGCCGAAAGGACAAGGAAACGGTTCGGGCATTCATCGAACGCTTCCGTCAGGCCTGCTTCAGGCTACCTCCAGGCATGCCAGAGCATGCGCTTCTCTTCGCTTGCAGTATGAACATGCTGCCTGCAGTAAAGCTCTGGCTTAACTCTACTCCCCCTTCCGACTGGAGCTCCCTAATCATCGAAGCTGAAGCTGCAGAGAAGAAGGCGGCCAATGCACGTCTTCTGGGTGTTAGCTTCCCCGCCTTTGATGATAAGGGGAAAAAGTCCGCAATCAACAACTCCGGACGAGAAACAAAGGGGAAACAGGCATTGACTGTTAATGCCTCGAAGGGCGCATCTGCGCCTACTCAAAAGCCTCCACTGGCACCGAGACCCAAGGAGGTTTATTCATTCAATGATGACGACACCCTGCAACTCTTTGAGATACTGAAGCAGGGTGACAAGATCAAGCTTCCGGACCCGAAGCGGCCCGATGAAGTCGGGAAAGTGGACAACCCGAGGTACTGTCACTACCATCGGTTTGTCGGACACCCGACCAAGGACTACTACGTCCTCAAAAATTACATCCAGCGCATGATCAATGCGAATGTAATCTCCGTCGACTACGAAGAGAAGACGGTGTCAGCTAATGTGGTGTCACTTCAGTTCGGCACCTTGCCGCCGACTACCACACAAGATGGCGTCATCCCCATCCCTAAGGCGACAATGGAGGTGGTGAACTTGCCACCCACCCGTGACAATGTGAGTGGACTTGTCCCACTCACCACATCTCGAGGAGAGGTCCTCTGGGTTCACCCCGACCTCGTCTCCGAGGTAACTCAACCGGAGGTACGCCCTACCTCCAAAGCAAAAGGCAGGAAGATCAAGTCTTGCCGCACGGTCTCTTCTTCAACGGAAGAGGCACTTCCTGTGCAGACGCGTGCACAACAGAACTCCCAGCCCGGTGAAGCTGCCGCCGAAGTGGTGCCTCCTGGCACCATCCCTGAGGAGGGTCCATCCAAGCCCTCAGCAGCCAATAAACAGAAGCAAGTGGAGGCCCGTTTCGACAGACCTCTGTGGAAAGAAAATGCTTCGGGGATAGCCAAGCCCCACAATTTTGACATTCTGGCATAACTGGCCAGTACTCCTGTACGCTTGTCTTTGTTCGAGCTTCTGCGTCTCTCCAAGGACTCCCGAGAAGCTCTCTGTGAAGCTCTGAAGGATGTCGAATCCTTTCTCAGTCAAATCAAGCAGCCTGAAGACCTCCCAACTACTTGTGTACACTGTCATTGTGCGGATGAAGTTATCCCAAACATAACTTTCACCTAACAAGACATGCTGCTCAAGCATCACCGACATAACCGACCGTTGTATTACACAGGGTACATCGGTTCGATAAAGGTGAGCAGGATTCAGATCGATCCGGGGTCTTCCCTAAGCATCATTCCAAAGGCGCTGCTATCAAAGCTGGGGATCCCAATGTACCGGCTGGCACCCTCCAATACGACCATCAGTGGCTTCAACGCTAGCAAGAGCGAGCCACTGGGCAAGATCCGGCTGAAGTGTCACATCGGCAGCCTCAAAACTGAGGTGACTTGTTATGTGGTGGATGTCGAGGTCAACTACAACATCTTACTCGGACGACCATGGTTACATGAGTACATGGTGGTGCCCTCCACGCTCCACCAATGCATGAAATATGTATCCACCAACGGCGTCATCCGGACGGAGTTTGCAGATATCGATCCCTTCAAAGGGATTGAGGCCTACTTCACCGATTCTGACTTGTACAAGCCACTTGACGAGGAGGAAGCCAACGACGCCGATGATGAAGCAGAGACGGCAACAGAGCCGGACTTGGAGCCCGAAATGACTCCCGGCGCCCCCTTGAAAATCCGATTGAAGGGCAAGCCTCCCCAGAAGGCGCCTCCAATGAGCATCAAGCTATCAGGGAAAGCACCGACTCACGAAGCTCCCCTGAAGATACGCCTCAAGGGAAAGCCACCTCAAACAGCGGCTCCCCTGGTGGTAAAATTACAAGGGAAGGCGCCACTCATCGGAGGCGCAACCGAGGCACCTCTCAAGGTGCGTCTTAAAGGCAAGCCGCCGCAGTCATCCAAAATGCCGGAGAGGGCTCACATAACCCTCTCAGACCCCAAAGTCAGAGCGGTGGAGGACTCTCCCGATCCGGCCCCAGTGCTTACAGATGAGGAGCTTGGCGAATATATCTCTGCTGATGTAGACGCACCCTCCTTAGACAATGTAATCCCAAGGGATAAAATCTCACACTTTATCAATAATAGAGTGTCTTTCAATTATTCTTGTCTTCCACACTGGAATGCCATGTATACATTAGACAATGCTCTACGGTCGTTGCAAACACAAATAACGACCGTCCACCATAATCGAGTGGCCCCGTCTCAAGGAGTCTTCATAATCCCCCCACGAAGCCGAGACGAAGGCACCATCATCTCGGGCAAAGTCGAGCGTCATCAGGACCTCCCGTCAATCGAGCCCGAACCTGATACCGGCAGAGTACAAGTCTATCGGTACACGGATACGGCAAAGCGCATCATCCAAAAGATGGGCTACGACCTGAAAAGCAATAAAGGCCTAAACTACGACAAGGGTCGGCATCTCCCTGTCCGACTTTCGATGCCCAATGGAAAGCCACAGGATTACTATAATCGGACTCGACGGGGGTTAGGCTATGTCACGCCGCCATCAACTCCAGAGAGTTCAGACGCAGAAGACATAGAACATTCCCACTCGTCTGAAGCATCGACGTGGGATTCCGATACCAGTATCGGATCAGTCTTCAGGAAAGTGCTGTCAGCTAACATGACATCGGCGCAACCTCAGAAAGATGAAGGCGAAGACCAACCGCCGGAACCCTTCGAAGAGGAACCCTGGGCTCAACGCCTAGGAGAACAATGGGAGTCTCGTTTTGAGTTACGAGAACCTCCCACCGAAGACGAAGTCGAGCAGATCGACCTCGGGGATGGGTCTTCTTCTAAACCCATCTTTATCAGCAAAAGCTTGGAAGGAGAAGACCGAGAACCTTTAGTCCAACTGGCTAAAGAGTATATTGACGTCTTCGCCTGGAGCTACGAAGACATGTCGGGTCTCGATCCACAAATCGCGATGCATAGGTTGAACATCTTACCAGATGCCAAACCTATCAAACAACAACAGCGACGCTTCCGCCCGGACATCATGAATGCCATCGATCAGGAGGTGGACAAGCTCTTGACCAGTGGCTTCATCCGTGAGGAACAACACCCGGACTGGGTAGCCAACGTCGTCCCTATCACCAAGAAGAACGGGAAGATACGAGTCTGTATCGACTTCAGGGATCTCAACTCTGCTTGCCCGAAGGATGAATTCTCGCTCCCAATCACCGATGTAATGATCGACAACACATGTGGCTTTGAACGCATGTCCTTCATGGATGGATATTTAGGCTACAATCAAATCAAGATGTTCCCCGATGACGCAAAACACACGTCATTCAGGACTCCGAAAGGTGTTTTCTGCTAACAGTAATGTCCTTCGGCTTGAAGAATGCCGGTGCAACATACCAACGAGCGATGAGTACCATCTTCCGTCAACATCTTCGCAAGACAGTTGAGTGTTATGTTGACGACATCGCAGTCAAGAGCCGCCTCAAAAGAGATCACCTACAGGACCTGAGGACGGTCTTTGATCTCATGCGGGCACATCAACTCAAAATGAACCCCGCTAAATCCTTCCTGAGGGTTTCTAGCGGCAAATTCTTGGGCTTTGTCATTACGGCAAAAGGCATTCATGTCGATCCCGAGAAGACTAAAGCCATCCTCAACATGGACCCTCCGAAGAACCTTCGAGAACTTCGGGGCTTACAGGGACGTCTGGCATACATCCGAAGGTTCATAGCAAACCTCTCCGGTAAATGTCAACCCTTTACTCAGCTCATGAAGAAGGGAGTCTCTTACGTCTGGACAGAGGAGTGCCAAAAGGCTTTCGACGACATCAAGGCTTACTTGACAAGCCCGCCAGTCCTAGTGGCACCTGTCGCCGGCAAACCATTCCTCCTCTACGTCCGTGCCATGGATCATTCCCTCGGCGCTTTACTGGCTCAAAACAGCGATGTAGGCTACGAGCAAGCAATCTACTACCTCAGTCGAACACTCATCGGGGCTGAACACCGGTACAACCCCGTTGAAAAGGAGTGCTTGGCTTTGGTGTTTGCCATTCAGAAGACTCGTCATTACGTCTCAGGCCAGACAATTCACGTCATCTCCCGAGTCAATCCACTCAGAGTTCTCATGACGAAGCCAGGTTCATTAAACTCCCGGCTGGCTACATGGGCGATCCTACTAACGCCATACAACATGGTGTTTGTCCCACAGAAGGCGGTCAAGGGTCAGGCTCTGGCTGACTTTTTAGCTGTACACCCCAGAATCTTCAAAACTCTATGAAGACATCCCGGATGAAGTCCAAGAATCAAACGTCACTAAAGGAAGCCCCGTTTGGCGGATGTTCTTCGATGGCACTTCAAGAACGGGCCCCAACGGCCAAATCATCGCAGGAGTGGGGGTAGTCTTGGTCTCCCCCGATCAGCTGGTCATCCAGCGCGCATACTCTCTTTCGAAGCCGTGCTCCAACAATGTTGCTGAGTACAACGCACTCGTCATGGGACTCCAGCTAGCACAACAGCTGGGGGTAGATCATCTGGAAGCCTACGGCGACTCGAAACTCGTCGTAAACCAGATTCGGGGGCAATACGAGGTTCGCCATGAAGATTTGATCCCTTACCATGAAGTTGCATTGAACATCATTTCAACCTTCACTGGGTTCTTCATCGAACATGTACCCCGTCTACAAAACTTGGAGGCTGACGCTCTGGCTGGCCTCGCAGCCTCATTGGCCGCGCCCCTTGGGACTCAACACTATGTCACGGTAACTGGCCGAGACTTGATTTGTCCCAGAAACAACCTATGTTTGCAAATGGCTCACGCCGTACCGACAAACACCGATTTTAATGTCCGAGACTGGAGATTCCCGTTCATCGACTTCGCCGTCTACGGAATCCTTCCGGAAGACCCGAAGGAAGCCGTCTCAGTCAGGAGACGCTCTCTTCGATTCTACTACGATACAGCCACTAAAACGCTGTACCGACGCTCCTTCGACGGGCTTCTCCTTCGATGCCTGTCTAACGAAGAAGCGGCCGAAGCTCTTCGAGAAGCTCATGACGGAACTTGCGGAGCTCACCAACCAGGTCCTAAGTTGCAAGATCGACTGCGATGTATGGGCTACTACTGGCCAACCATGGCCGCCGACGCAGTAGAATATGCTAAGAAGTGCCATGCATGCCAACTTCATGCAGACTTCATACATACACCGTCTGAACCTCTACATCCTACAGTCGCCTCCTGGCCATTCGAAGCCTAGGGCATGGACATTGTAGGACCAATCACCCCTCCTTCATCAAGAGGACATCGTTTCATCCTGGCCATCACCGATTACTTCTCCAAATGGGCGGAAGCAGTCCCACTAGCGGAAGTAAAAAGCTCCAGGGTGGTCAGCTTTATCAAACACCATGTCATTTACCGTTTCGGAGTACCCAGGCGAATCATTCATGACAATGGTCCCCAGTTCATCAGCCACATTTTTAGCTGGTTCTGTGACAAGAATCGCATTCAAAACGTGGCCTCAACCGCCTACAATCCGGCAGCAAACGGATTGGCCGAGGCGTTCAACAAAACTATCGTCAGGCTGCTCAAAAAGGTCGTGTCATCCAACAAACGCGACTGGGACGAAAAGCTCGGCGAATGTCTTTGGGCCTACCGCACAACGGTACGGACCCCAACAGGCAACACACCATTCTCCCTGGTCTACGGGAGCGAAGCGGTACTGCCTCTTGAGATCCAGATCCCCTCACTCCGAGTAGCGATCACAAACAAACTCACAGAAGAAGACAAACAACGTCGTCGTCTGCGGGAACTGGAGGCACTTGACGAAAAGCGTCTCCTAGCTCAACAACGCATCGAACTTTACCAAGCCCATATATCACAGGCTTTCAACAAGAAGGTCAAGCAAAGAACTTTCCAAGTTGGCGACCTGGTTTTAGCAGTCAGAAGGCCAATGGTGTTAACTCACAAGACACCAGGGAAGTTCGAGCCCAAATGGGAAGGACCCTTCATCATTGAGACGGTATACTCAAACGGTGCTTACCGCCTCGCCAAACCCAATGGGGACTTGTTCATGATGCCCATCAACGGCAAGTTCCTAAAGAAGTACTATTCTTGACATCCTCCAAGACATGTATTTCCCCAAACAACCTCTTTTCACAAAATCAAACGCTTCCGGAACCCAGCTGTTCCGTGGTATCCTTCTGCAGAAAGATAACCACGTCCACATTACCTCTGAGTTGTCTCTCTACATCCTACAAAGCGGAACCTTACATTTCGTGAGCTTACGCTATCCTTCATGTTTACCACGTCCACATTACCTCTGAGTAAACATCCCGTACAAACAACTCATGTGTTGTTGTACATTGATCGCAGAACTTCCACGTCCACATTACCTCTGAGTTGTTCAGCGTACCCCCCAGGATCATTCCTACCACGTCCATAAATACCTCTGAGTAGGAAGATTCTATCATTTGAACCTAATGATTGCCATGTCCACATTACCTCTGAGCAAACATGTTGGTTCCTTCAAACTTATTATCTGTACCTAAAAACCAAGGTGCGCAAAAGATAATAGGTCCACATAAATCATCAAGTTCATGAGATCAAAAATGAACACATCACAAAAAAAAAGAGATAGTGTATTTCTTTATTTTTCAAAAAAAAGGGAGTACAGAAATACGCTATTTCCCCAGCAAGAGTTGCAAAAACACATAAAAAGAAGAGAAACTACAGTCCCCGATCCTCTCCAGGGTGGGATGAGAGTTCTCTGACTCGACGTCTCAGGTCGACAGTGCGAGTTTCCACAGTCGCCTGGACTCGGAGCTCGGCTTCTTGACGCATTAATCCGACAGCCTCAGCGGAAGTTTTACTCTCATACTTCTCATCAAGCTGTCGTCGCTGCTGAGCCAAAGCAAGAGTCCGCTGAGTAAGAGTCGCTTCCTCCTGCTTGAATGCCACGTGTTCAGCCAGGACACGATCAGCTTCTAGTTGAAGTTGGGCCCGTTGGTCTTCAAGACGGCGCATCTGAGCATCAACCTCTGCGATGTTAGCGTCCACCGCAGCCCGCTTCTCCGTCGTCTTCTCCATAGATTGAGACAACTGCTCCGCCGCAGCCTCAGTCCCAGCCACTTCACGCTCCCAACTGCTCACATCGGCTCGATGGGAAGCCTCGATTTCAGCAATCAACTTCTCTATCTCTGCATCTATCAAGACAGAGAGGTCATTTCGTTGGATGCGCTGCAGTTCCGCGAGCCGCTCGTCCAGCTCAATCACCGAAACCTCCAAAATTTTGGCCATATGGTCATGGCATTGGTGAATGCGGATCAGCTCGATACAAGGCATTGCCAAAGCTTTTGCTGTCGCAAAGCTTCCCTTGCCATCCATCACTGCAGATACACCTTTCTCCAGCATTTTGTACACTCCCTCGACGAGGAACTTCACATACTCGTCGACATCCGCCAGCACCTGCGGCGTCATAGCAGGAGTTGGGGGAGCTACTACAGTCTGCGGACCGGAGGAAGATCCGCCAACCTCGATCTGAGAGGTTTGAACCTCGGCAGCAATAGGCTCTTCATCAACAGGGGCCAGACTGCTAGCCCGAGGAGCCGAAGGAACAGAAGGAGCCGGCACATGTGTCGTGATAGTACCCCAAGTGGAAGGAGCAACAGAGGGTTCCACACCCTTACCCTTCTCAAGCCCGAAGAAATCACCGACGTCAACGGCCACCTCTTCTACCCCCGACGTTCTATCAGCATCAGCTACCTCCCCCGGCAAAACGAGAAGATCAACATTGATCTCCTGGCTAGCCCCAGGAGACAAGACCGGCAGAAGGGTCTCATTCTTCTCAAGTCCCTCTACAGGGACAAAATCTGTCACTACCGCCTGATCGGTAGCCATCTCTATGTCCATGGTTGAAGCCAAGGAAGGATTTGGCAATGATTCAGCCGACCTCCCTTCATCATGACAAGGAGGGGAATCAACCCTCTCCTCTATCCTCACTGCTTCTGCTGCCCCCGCAACGGACCCTTGCAACGCTGGAGGGACGTCACCAGAGGGCGACGAACTCCAATCCACTTCATCATCAGGATGCCTCGAGTCTGTAGGACCCTCAGCGTCCAAGGCCTCCACGGCAGATGATACTATCCCAGAAGTTGTTGCGACTTCAAAGTCAGGAGATACTAAAACCTCCGCGGGAACATCTTCGGGACCCTCCTCCACAGGAGACATCATCATTGGTGGAATGCGCTCCTCAGAAGAGCCTGCCACCTCCTTCGGCTTACTGGTGCCCGGTTTCGAAGCACGAGACTTCTTCTTCAATCCCTACAAGAAGAAGAACATAAGTCGCCACAATGACATAAAAAAACTGGAATTATGAAGCACTCCTTACCTCAGCGGGAGCTGAGCCCGTTGGCGTTACAAGTGGCGCTTCCGTAATCTTCGGGGTCGACGTCCTTCTCGACCTTTTCGGTACAGAAGAACCAGCTTCTGGGTCAGCCCGCCTTTTCCCGACAGACGGGTCTCTCACTGGTGCCACAGCAGCAGCCCGATACCCCGCCAATTCTGGCGGACGATATGACCGAGCTGCCACCAACATATTCGTTGTTGCCTCCAACTGGGTTCCAATGATGAAACTGGTCTCCCTGTCATAACCAGGAGATATAGTATTCATAGTGCAATACAGCTTGACGGCCGGATATAAGATCGGCGGCCGAGGATTGCGAACTGGTGTGGTAAACTTAACGCTAGTGCATCCAGCGTTATAATACTGCCAGCCCCGGGCTCCATCCAGCAAACTCCCGATGAAGCCTAGACTGCTACTGGGATTCCGCAGCATTAGCTGAGTGTAGCCAAATTGACGAGCAAATCGGCTTGGCAAGTACGGTTCCAGATAACATCTGTTCTGATTACGGTAGACCAGGTGCGAAGGCCGGATACTCTGCAACCAACGAAAACTCTATTTTGGCAAAGTAACCGCATCCTCGCCAGAATCAACCAAATCCTGGTCGGCCTCGAAATTTGTGAAGATCGGGCCAACCTTCACGATTTCCCACCCCTGAAGGAAGGACAAAACCCTCCTACAAACGGGGATGCCAGTGTAAGACCACTTCCTCTTGTAGAAGCGGCGAATGAAGGCATCTCCTTCGACATGGTCCTCCTCAGGGCCAGGACTCATCACATTCGAATGATGTAAGATCAGCCACCCCATAAGATAATGTCAAGGCAGCTCGGCCCGAGGAAAGTTGTCATTATTACCTTTCTCGTGGATCACATCATCAGCAAAAGACCTCAAACCGCACAACAGGTTGCACACCATCGCGGGGAGGAGAGCTAAAGGTCGTCCAAAGGCCAACTTCACTGCAGGCAAAATGAGATTCCGATGTACCCTCTCAACGGCACCGGATCCCCCTGCAAATATGCAATCCCGGAGCCATATCATCAAGTAGGCCATCAACACTGCCTTAGATGACATCCGGTGCGCACAGTGCCAGAAACAGCTGTACGTATCCTTACCGCTCTCATTGGAATGCGGGGTCCTCTCGTCCAGCCGGGTTATTTCAGAACTCACTTCCGCGGGTTTCAAGCCCTGCGGAGTCGCAAACCGGATCCTCGAAGGATCTGCCAAATCCTGCCTGAAGACATAGTCCCTCCAAGCAGTCACGTGAGGCTGGGTCTTACCCTTGTCCCTCCGGTGCAACAGATAATGATGGCTCGTCACCTCCTTGAAAACGGCCATCATCTCCGGGTCCTTATCTTCCAAGACCTGGATCTCTTCATTTGATGGGAAATATTCCTCGTACGGTTCCGAGCCCCAAGGAAGCTTGGACACTTCGTACATCTCATGAAGGGCCAATCCCAACTCCCCCACCGGAGTAAAGAAGCTGCCAGTCTGGGCGTTAAAAAGCTCCAAGAGCGCAAGGAACATCGGCTTATTGAGGTCCACGCCTGCCTGCATGGCCCGAATGGCGGCAGTCAGCCCTATCTCTTTAAGCTCAACTTTGAACCTGGAAAGCACCCAGGAGGTCAACTCGTCCCACTTTGGGATGTAGTGACACCAACCTTCGACTCTAAAACCAGCTGTCGGATACGTGACCTTCGATGTCAGCATCCGATTTGCAAAAGTCAAGAAACTGAAGGAAAATGTGTCATTTGGGACTTCACTATAGATGCTCCCGGGACGCAAAGCTCGGTAACTGAACGAAGAACCGGTTCGTGAGGCGGTCAAGGTGTCTCGCTGGTTCGAGGTGGTGTCAATCGAAAGGGAACCCCCCAAGGCACCTCCTTGAGAAGGAGTAAGTTCCCAACCCATCCTTCTCTTCGAAGCTAGACAATAAAAGGCTGTCAGTGGCAACTGGCGGTCAACCTGCCGCATGTATAACATCATGCCCTTAGCAGCAAAGAACCAGTCTTCTCTGATCTTCAATATCTTCGCTTCGGAAGAGACTAATCGGTCGCCAAACATAAAGGCAGGCTTTAAGAAAGTCACACCTTCAGAATCAGCAGACTTCAGTTTACCGCTCTCCATCATACTCTGGAGGAAAAGCGACAACTGGACCTGGATTTGTAGCATCCTCTCACGAGGTTGGTCCTGAAGGATAGCATCCTTTGCAGGGTTGATCACCGCCTCATCAAAATCAACTCCCATCTGACAAAGAGAAGCGTCCAGGAGGACCTCATTCAACAAAGGGATCGTCATCGACACTGGCACAACAAAAGTGGAAGTCAGGCAAAAAGACAAAATATGTCAAGCAGACTGGCGCATTGCCAGGGTATGAACCCATGCGCATCTGCTTTGGCGCATCATCAGGGCATAGGCCCATGCGCGTCAGCATGTCTCGGCGCATCATCAGGGCGTAAGCCCATGCGCGTTGGCATTGGAGCTTCGGCGCATTATCAGAGCGTGAGCCCATGCGCGTCAGCAAAGGCTTCGGCGCATCTTCAGGGAATAAAACCCATGCGCGTCAGCCATTAAAACCTCGATGCATGATAAAGGTATAAACCTATGCACGTCGGCAGGATAGAACCTCGGCGTATCATCAAAGACCGAAGTCTATACGCGTCGACAGTTAGGGCACAGGGCCCAAAGCAGAGACGAAACCCACCTGTCACCTCAGGACGAACGTCGGCAAGAGTCGCAAGAGTGATAGGTACATCTTCATCGGCGGACTCCTTCGCTTTCTCCTTCCCATTGCCGGTAGCACCGCGAGGAGTCTTGGGAGCCATTCTCTCGAGGAAGGAGAAGTTAGGGTTTTGAAGAAGAAACTCTAAAGAAGCAGAGGCACAGAGAAGAAGAACCCTTTCTCTCTCCAACTCTTACCTATTTATAGGGCTTGGTCGCACGCGTGAACAGATGACGTGTGATCTCAGCCGTCGCCTCGGGTTCTGTGCAAGGATAGCAGCAAATAAAACCAAAAGATCATCTTTAATCTTTTCGGTTACCGAGGCACCATCATCATTAACTGAGAAGAGCATGCGCCCGAACAGGCATGCGCCCAGAAATCATGCGCCCTGACCTCCATGCTTCTCATTCAAAGTATTCCAAAACTTATTCAAAAGTTTTGAAAACTTTGAAGGGGGTCTTGTAGAAGCATGGAATTTCACAACCAGAAAGCCCATGCGCTAGACACTACATACGCTAGAACTCAGACGAAGAACTTCACAGCAAGATCAATAAAGATAGACATTCGAAAGAAGACTTATATATACAGAAGTCTATTACATGTCTAAGAAAAGGTTGTACAAAGGAGAATTTCTGCAAAGGAAAGATCCTAAGTCTACAGCCAACGGCTACCACGCGCCTCCAGATAAGCGCAGCAGCTACCATGCACCATCAGTCAGGCGCAGCAGACATCATGCGCCTCCAACCAGGCGCATCCTACCATATCTTCAGCAGCTCAGTTATGTGCATCCCTTCAGCCAAATTCTTCCAGCCAGGCTCACCTGGCCGAGCAGAGCCCAGTTATGCGCCGCTCTTCCAGCCAGGATCACCGGATAAGTGCTTCCACAAAGCATTTAACCCTCTGGCTGGAACCAAGGAAGAGAGGAGCACGGCAAAGCTGTGGCCAGGGGAGGCTTCGAAAGAGCCTCCAAAGCCCAAGGAAGACCGTGATCGAAATCATGGAACAAGGAAGCTCTCAACACAACCAGAGTGGGCGACACCTACTTTAAAGGAAGAGAAAGCCTAGCACCGCCATTCCGATCTACGGCTCTTCCCGAATAACGGAGACAAGGCCCGAGCATCCCTATCTTTGGATGCAACAGGCACCTTCCGCCTGCCTCGGAAGCCCTCGACTCCGTCTTTTGGATGTAACAGTCACCTTCAAGTGCATCGAAGACAACACAGCGTCTCATCTTCACCCTCGGGAGCACTTCGTCAACAGAATGCACCCGCATGTTCAAGTTCATATTGGAAGTACGTGAGGGAATGAGAAGCAAATCTTCTCTCCATGCCACTATTTATAGGCCGGGCAGATCAAACCCACGCGCCAAGTGGATGGCCCTCCGAATTCCGTGCAATGAATTTACATTAAATGGATGAACCGGACGCTTCGAATTCAGCCAAACGGCTATTTATAGCACTCGAAGAGCGAGACAGCCGCATCATTAAAAGACATGTCCGATGCGCCAGCAGCGCATCACACGGACGCGCCCTTCGGCATCAGGCGCATCACACAGACGCGCCCTACAGTACTCGGTGCATTACAGAGGGTGCGCCCCCACACATCTCCATACCGAGTGGAACGCCAACCGACGCGCCCACTCAGCTGTCCATCGAACGTCACCAACATTAAATGCTGAACTGACAGAGTTGGCAGCACGCCTCCCAAAGTCTCAACAGTTGACAGCTTTTTCAGAAAATGAAGCGTCGACAACGTCAGCATCATCATGACTTTATTTCGACGGCTACTGCCACGTGGCCACTCCACCAACAGCATGCGTCTCTACGGCCATACGTCCAAATCAGCATGCGCCTCAAAAGCTATGCGCCTCAGACTGCTCTCTGATCCCGAAAGACAGAAGGAAAGTCGCCTGCATGCGCCTCAAAAGCCATGCGCCCCAAATGGTTTGTAACTCCTAAAGGTTATGAGCCGCAGCCTCCTCCTGCGCCCAATCCAAGGTGCAGCCCACCAGATTACTCCTCTCCACCAAATCCGAGATCTTCAAACCATGAGTCGACGACACGTGTCCTTTGACTCAACTCATCCAAGATTTCAGCAACGAAAAGATCTTATCTCTGCTACGTGCCGGCTCACAACAGCAGTATGAAGAGTTCTCCCCCTCGATCAGGGCGCAGCATCCATCAACAACCTCCACGTGGCATCCCCACACCGGCGCATCCTACATGCGCGCATGAGCAGTCAGCCTGCAAAACTATAAATAGAAGGATCATCTCCTTCACACATACACAAGGGACTCACAACACAGAGAGAATCCACAACAGAGAATCACCGGAGAGGCAGTTCTAGACACTCAACGTCTTCCTCCTCTCAGCAAGCTCCAGCACCCAGAGCAATCAACACCTTCAGAGAACCGATAACCGTCGTCAGCCGGTCAACGGAGTCAACGCATTACCACTCGCTCCATTGGCACTAAGGACCCAGCTTAAACAAAAGTGTACTCCTAGGACTACATCTAAGTCCTACATTGTAATACTGTTCTGTTTGTATTAAAATTTCAATCAAAACAATTTTAATGGCAAACACACCCGAGTAGAACCGCTCTCCTTACACAATCCGATGGACGAGACAGATCAAGACGCTAGGCGACTAATCTAGTCGGGAGTCTACCTAGCAGGCAATGAGATCAGGGATACTATACCAAGAAGAACATACATGAGTTCAGTCCCGCAAACCAAAGGAGTGGCACTGCCCAATCCTTCGAACCAAATTCCCAACCGGGAATTCTGGAAAAATCCGGCAGAGTCTCCTTTGTATTCTGGACGGGAGCACCCTATAAATTGGGGCTAAAATCCACTCGACGCAACCCGCCGCAGAATCGCAATTCGAGAACACTAAGTCTCGACCTCCAGTAGCACTACGATGCGTACTGGGCACCAACCCTAGCCGAAAACACTAAGTCTCGGCCTCCAGCAGCACTACAATGCGTACTGGGCGCCAAACCAACACATGCAGCAAGAATCGCCACGCAGGGCGCACCAAGAC
Source organism: Iris pallida (assembly GCA_029216955.1). Taxonomy (NCBI): domain Eukaryota; kingdom Viridiplantae; phylum Streptophyta; class Magnoliopsida; order Asparagales; family Iridaceae; genus Iris; species Iris pallida. Next base: position 8,071,571 of record JANAVB010005797.1, on the reverse strand, counting down.
CCACAGTCATATCCAAGCCACAAACAAAGTCATAGAAACAGTTAGCCAAAGCCGTTACCCGACCGCGAGTCGGACACGGGGCATATGGGGACAATCCATACATGTGAGTCGTGCTCGTGTCCTCGGAGGTGTGGATGACCCATCCGAGTTGTCCGATACGGTCTATCCCGGTATCGGACCAAGCTAATCTAGGTTTTCATGGCAGTTCTACTGCTAAGCTACACTACTCATGGTTATACATTTACAAAAAATTAAATACAATAAAATCCAGGAGAGATGGCAAGAGCTGCCGATGAGCAAGGGATACTTGCCTAGAGGGCTCGGCTAGGTAAGCAAGTCTTCGGCGATCTGGATCCAAGCTAGCACGTCCATCGAGGTCCTCAGAACACATAATAACAATCATCAGAATTAAATAATAAAATAATAACAGGAAGCACGGAGGATGGCAGGAGGCTATACCGTACGGGTCCCGCAAGCAGCGCAGGGATCTGGCACAAAAACCGAGGCACGCGGACTGATACGGACACGTAAACCGAGACGTACACGTATATCGAGACGCACATAAGAATCGAGATGAACAGGAGACAACGTGCACGTAAATCGAGAGGTGCACGTAGATCGAAGAAATCACGAATATCGGGATGGCGCACGAATCAATGCGACACGCAAATCGGGGCATGTACGCAAATCGAGACGGAGCAAGATTCAAGGAAGCACGCAAATCAATGCGACATACAAGTCGACGTATGCACGCAAATCGATACGGTGCAGAGTCCAAGGTGATACGCAAACCAAGGCGGCACGTAAATCGGTACGGGTACGTAAATCGGAGCGGCATGAAAACCGAGATGGGCACAAAGGCCAAGACACATAAACGAGGCAACACGCAAACCAATGGGGCACGGTGCCCGAGGCAGTGCGGGGCTCGAGGCGTCCCGCTGCCCAAGATAGCGCGTGAATCGAGGGTGCACGAAAACCAATAAGGCGCACGCAAACCGAAGCATACGCAGAACGAGGCGCACACGGACCGAGCAGCGTACTGCTCGAGGCAGCACGTGCACCGAGGCACGTGGCCCGAAGAGCACGCAGCCCAAGGCTGGCTCGCTGCTCGAGCAGCGCGGGGCTCAAGGGCGTCCCGCCGCTCGAGGCGGTGCTGGCCCGGGCGCGGAAACGACACGGCGGTGGTGCTGGCCACCGGGGAAAAGAGAAAAGGAATGACGGAGGAGATCGGGGCTCACCGGCGTCGGTCGGGCTCCGGCGGAGGGGACAGCAGCAGCAGCGGTGGGGGTGCTGGTGGCGACGGAGGAGGCCGACCGAGAGGGAGACGGCGGCGGCGGCGATGAGGGTGGCGCGGGTCGCGGCGGAGGAGGCCGGCTGTGTGGGAGACGGCAACGATGATGAGGGCGGTGGCGGTGAAGACGAGGGTGCCGGCGGCGCTCAGGGGGCCGGAGGAGAAAGGGGGCAGTGGTGGTCGCGGAAGTGGTGACGGAGACGGTGGCCGGCGGTGGCGGCTCCGGGAAGAGGGAGCTCAGGGAGGAGGCGGCGAAGACGGTGGCGGTGCTGGTGGGTGATGGTGGCGGCGGAGGCATGGCCGCGACGGAGCTGGCCGGGCGCAGGGGCGAGCGGGAGCTCGAGGGAGAGGGGATGAGAGATCGGAAGGGAGAGGGGGCTGAGAGCGAGTGAGAGAGAGAGAACTGAGAAGTGGAGGAGAGGAAAGTGAGGGATGGGGAGAGGGGGAGAGAGAAGAGTGAGGGAGGGGGTGGCGGTTGTTCGTGTAGGGGAGAGAGAGAGATGAGTGCATGGGTTGGGTTAGGGTTAGGTAAGGGGAGGAGTTAGGTTAGGTAATAAAATCAATAATAATAATAAGAATAATTATAATAATGGAACTAAAACACCAACTCCAAAATAATAATAAAATAATACAAACCGTAAATTAATACGGTAACGATAACCAAGAGTCCAGACCCTACGACGAAAACAAATCCTAATCCAGAAAAATAAATAAATTTTTAAACCAATACGAAATCTGAAAACCACCCAAATATGAAATACGGTCATATACCTATTTCTAAAATAGGGATATGACATCCTACCCACCTTACAAAAATTTTGTCCTCGAAATTTCGAAATCATGTACATAAGATTTTCAAAACTAGTACATATAGGTACCATGAAAACTCTACCCACCTTACAGAAATCAAGTAATACAATAAGAAACGAACAAAATCTCAATATGAAAACATCAAAGAGAAAATGTCTAGCTACACAAATCAACTCATGAAGTAAATCCAAAACACCAAATAGGACCTCGAAAATCAAAGCCCCATAGATCAAAACAAGTACGAAATATTGACAACAATATCAAAAACCTGAAATCCCCACTGCATGAAAATCAACAAAATCATAAAATAAAGGATACTTGTCTCAAACCGGCGACCGTAGTTCTTAATATTCAAAAATGTGTCATGATCTTTCCTTGCCACGCCATCCGGAATGGCTGCAAAAGATGCATCAGGACACTATAATCGAGCGGCTGCAACTTTCGTTACCACGCCGTCATGGTATACTAGGGCCACCCGGTACCTTGACAAATACCCAAAACGAATCAATTCCATAACCCAAATATCCGAATCACTAAAATCACAAAATCTCTAACAGTATAACGAGTCCTAAAAAACCATCGAAATCCAAAATCCAGGTGAATCGTAACACACATCCGAAAATATCTTCAATAATAACCACAAGATAGCTTTTCTAGGAAAATACTCCATATCCGTAGAAAAATATTCCAAACCAAGGATCCATATCAAAATGTAATGTATAGAAAGTATATCTATAAACAAAATAATATCTGAAATAGATAATCATGAGTCCGGAAATATCCTGAATCAAAGGAGCTGAATTCATACAAGAACACCCACTGGATACTCAACAAATGTTAAAATATCCAATCTCAGAGTCCAGATGGAATCTTCATTCCGCAGCAATCCAGCCAACGCTCGAAGAGGGCGAAAATGATACTAAGTCAACACGAAGTCAACGCACGAAAGGGATAACAAGAAATCAACCAAGGTGAAACACCGGTAGAGAGTACAGAACCCAAGACAGATAATCAAGTAACCCAACGATGGAGATAAGATGACATCTCATCGGATAAAACGATCGACATGACCAACTATAGGATCACATCGATCAAACAAGGATCAGGGGTAGATAACAACAAATGAGACAGGACAAAGCAAAATAGGTCCAGGTAGAGATGGGGACCAATTCACAAGTTCAAGGGAGCGAAGGGCAAGTGTAGCAAGTTAGAATCCCAAGAAATAGTGGACTGAGATCAACAATCATGTGATACCCAACAATATCTCAAAACGAGACCTGTATGGGCCACCACTAAAACCTTGTCACGCCCCAGTACCGAAATACTGGGACGGACTAGGCCAGCTACTCCGTATGAGGTATAAAACGTCACGATCGTAGCTGTCAATCTTGCTGGGTATCCTAGCATGCAAGCAGTCTATGGCCTAAATCTGATCTCATATCCACAGGCAATAATCGATGAAATAACGACAAGAGAGATAATCATATAAAAAACAGAAAATACTCATATGATAATCAGAGAGTCTACAATAAGAAATAATGTAGACAAGAATACCTTCCCGCACAGTTCCCTCATGGTCAGGAACTGAAGCACGTCCTCCAAGTCAAGTCTGGAAGATCCACATGGTCGGTCACAGGCAATCTGGGAACAATCCAGGGTTGGTCAGGCCAACCGAAGCAAGTACCAGAAAGGAAGGCTCAAGGACGGGCGAAGAAAACAAGCAGGATATAATATGACAGGAATAACATGTAAAAACAGTAAATAAGGTAAGGGATCGTGCGGTACCAATGCAAGATTACAGAATATAAGGTAGCAATCCAATTACTAGTACGTAAGTAACCAACAATCATCACAGTCATCCTAACATCCACTAATGCTTGCATTGCCAACTGGAACTCGTAGTCTGTCATCGGAACAGTAACCCATCCCTACATCAAACAAGAACAAGGGAATGAATTACTGCACCGGGACAGCGTTACGTGCCAGCCAGCTTAGCAAGCAACAAGCCAAACAATTATATAAATAAGCGGCCACTCAAATGCCTACGGCTGTCTATGTGGAGGTTGGGTTACCCCAACAATGCAATATAGGAATCCTCAGATCGTGCCATATCCCGCAAGGGCTAGCGAGGCCAAATAACGCATAGCAGGTAGGTATGCACGGTCCCTCGGAAGGCCACCGTGCTAAGCAGGAGTACATATAGTAGTCGGATACTGCTATATCCATGGCGGCCAACCCCGACGTGCCAGGACGAACCTGTGGCGGCCGGTAATGCACGATCTCGGGATTTCGTTCCCTCCCAATGCTTCTACCATTTTTAGTTGCCTAGATTAACCCTACATTTATTCGGAATCACATGCCGTGGTCACATGCTCATCCTCCTAGATGTCGTACCTCAGTACGAGAGCGCTAAGTAAGAATCAGCCTCGGCACCTATAGTCCCAGTTGTGATCCATCCTTAGTGTTATGCAACAAGCAAGCAAGCAATCCTAACCACGCTAAAACGATAGGCCAACTACCAGATACCCGTGCAGGTAATCATATAACATAGCCAGAATATCAAGATGGCATCGCAATGCCATATAATCATGGAAGTAGCACCTCAAAGTGCCAATAGACAAAGGGCACCACAGTGCAAGGTCAGGGCCAGTACCTCACAGGGTAAGCTGGACTTATAGCACGGATACAGGTAGTCAGGTCTGGAACAAGGACAACTCTGTTAGTCACAAGAAGTCATCTGCCCACATCGTGGCATGGATATCAGGTCAAGTACAAGACCAGAACCTCTACTATAATAACATTTCAAGCATATATGGGAGCCTACAGCTCCAATCATCAAGTCGGTCTATCCACCAAATCAATCTATCAAGTGTCTCCCATCCATGAGGGAGTGAATATCACGTTAATAAAGACAACCACCAAATACCAATCTCATTCCCCCTAACAATGCTAGGCCCTCAGACTCACAAGAATCCTCCTAGTCAATGATCACAAGCCACTAGAAAACAAGCCCCTCAACTACCAAGACATAGAAATCAAACCAGGTTCTCTAACTACCGGAATACACAAAGGCACCGAATTTAGGCATTTGGGAAGTCGAGTAAAAATCATATAATAATACCCTCGATATTCTCCTCGTTCCGCGAGACACTCGTACCAGTATCAAAATCTAAAAGTCCTCAAAGACATATCTGATCAAATTAGAACATCACCAAAGAACTAGCAACACCATCTAAGAATCCACTTAGTCTACCATAATCACTATCTCAATATCCTATCTCCTCATAGTCAATCCTCGAATAAGATCATAATCCCAACACACGGGTCAACACTAATCAACGCCGTCGGAGGATGGCAAGGATTGTGTGAACCACTCTGGATCAGATCCGCAACCCTTAAACCAAACAAGGACCAGGGTTGCAGACCTTCACCCGAGTAGAACCACTCTCCTTATACAATCCGGCGGACAGGACAGACAATGGGATAATAAACTAAACTAGAACACCATCTAAAGGAAGAGTCATGAGTCAAGAGTCTAATGGGTGATACCGTCAAAAAGGGAAGGATTGTGTGAACCCCTCTGGATCAGATCCACAACCCTTAAACCAAACAAGGACCAGGGTTGCAGACCTTCACCCGAGTAGAACCGCTCTCCTTACACAATCCGACGGACGGGACAGATCAAGATGCTAGGCGACTAATCTAGTCGGGAGTCTACCTAGCAGGCAATGAGATCAGGGATACTATACCAAGAAGAACATGCATGAGTTCAGTCCCACAAACCAAAGGAGTGGCACTGCCCAATCCTTCGAACCAAATTCCCAACCGGGAATTCTGGAAAAATCCGACAGAGTCTCCTTTGTATTCTGGACGGGAGCACCCTACAAATTGGGGCTAAAATCCACTCGGCACAACCCGCCGCAGAATCGCAATTCGAGAATACTAAGTCTCGACCTCCAGTAGCACTACGATGCGTACTGGGCACCAACCCTAGCCGAGAACACTAAGTCTCGGCCTCCAGTAGTACTACAATGCGTACTGGGCACCAAACCAACACATGCAGCAAGAATTGCTACGCAGGGCACACCAAGAGCCGCAGTCATATCCAAGCCACAAACAAAGTCATAGAAACAGTTAGCCAAAGCCGTTACCTGACCGCGAGTCGAACACGGGGCATATGGGGACAATCCATACATGTGGGTCGTGCTCGTGTCCTCGGAGGTGTGGATGACCCATCCGAGTTGTCCGATACGGTCTATCCCGGTATCGGACCAAGCTAATCTAGGTTTTCATGGCAGTTCTACTGCTAAGCTACACTACTCATGGTTATACATTTACAAAAAATTAAATACAATAAAATCCAGGAGAGATGGCAAGAGCCGCCGATGAGCAAGGGATACTTGCCTAGAGGGCTCGGCTAGGTAAGCAAGTCTTCGACGATCTGGATCCAAGCAAGCACGTCCATCGAGGTCCTCAGAACACATAATAACAATCATTAGAATTAAATAATAAAATAATAACAGGAAGCACGGAGGATGGCAGGAGGCTATACCGTACGGGTCCCGCAAGCAGCACAGGGATCTGGCACAAAAACTGAGGCACACGGACCGACACGAACACGCAAACCGAGACGTGCATGTATATCGAGATGCACACAAAAATCGAAATGAACATGAGACAACGTATACGTAAATCGAGACGTGCACGTAGATCGAGGAAATTACGAATATCGGGATGGCACACGAATCAATGCGACAAGCAAATCGGGGCATGTACGCAAATCGAGACGGAGCGAGATTCAAGGAAGCACGCAAATCAATACGACATACAAGTGGACGAATGCACGCAAATCGATGCGGTGTAGAGTCCAAGGTAATACACAAACCAAAGCGGCACGTAAATCGGTACGGGTACACAAATCGGAGCGGCACGAAAACCGAGATGGGCACAAAGGCCGAGACATATAAACGAGGCAGCACACAAACTAATGGGGCATGGTGCCCGAGGCAGTGCGGGGCTCGAGGCGTCCCGCTGCCTAATGCAGCGCATGAATCAAGGGTGCACAAAAACTAATAAGGTGCACGCAAACCGAAGCATATACAGAACGAGGCGTACGTAGACCGAGCAGCGCACTGCTCGAGGCAGCACGTGCACCGAGGTACGTGGCCCGAAGAGCACGCAGCCCAAGGCTGGCTCGCTGCTCGAGCAGCGCGGGGCTCAAGGGCATCCCGCCGCTCGAGGCGGTGCTGGCCCGGGCGCGGCAACGACACGACGGTGGTGCTGGCCACCGAGAAGAAGAGAAAAGGAAGGGCGGAGGAGATCGGGGCTCACCGGGGTCGGTCGGGCTCCGGCGGAGGGGACAGCAGCAGCAGCGGTGGGGGTGCTGGTGGCGACGGAGGAGGCCGACCGAGAGGGAGACGACGGCGACGGCGATGAGGGTGGCGTGGGTCGCGGCGGAGGAGGCCGGCTGTGGGGGAGACGGCGACGATGATGAGGGCGGTGGCGGTGAAGACGAGGGCGCCGGCGGCGCTCAGGGGGCCGGAGGAGAAAGGGGGCAGTGGTGGTCGCAGAAGTGGTGACGGAGACGGTGGCCGGCGGTGGCGGCTCCGGGAAGAGGGAGCTCAGGGAGGAGGCAGCGAAGGCGGTGGCGGTGCTGGTGGGTGATGGTGGCGGCGGAGGCATGGCCGCGGCGGAGCTGGCCGGGCGCAGGGGCGAGCGGGAGCTCGAGAGAGAGGGAAAGAGAGATCGGAAGGGAGAGGGGGCTGAGAGCGGGTGAGAGAGAGAGAACTGAGAAGTGGAGGAGAGGAGAGTGAGGGATCGGGAGAGGGGGAGAGAGAAGAGTGAGGGAGGGGGTGGCGGCTATTCGTGTAGGGGAGAGAGAGAGATGAGTGCATAGGTTGGGTTAGGGTTAGGTAAGGGGAGGAGTTAGGTTAGGTAATAAAATCAATAATAATAATAAAAATAATTATAACAATGGAACTAAAACACCAACTCTAAAATAATAATAAAATAATACAAATCGTAAATTAATACGGTAACGATAACCAAGAGTCCAGACCCTACGACGAAAACAAATCCTAATCCAGAAAAATAAATAAATTTTTAAACCAATACGAAATCTGAAAACCACCCAAATACGAAATACGGTCATATACCTATTTCTAAAATAGGGATATGACAACATCTTCAAGAGTCTGAATCATACGTTCTGACCGACCATCTGTCTGTGGATGATAAGCTGAACTAAACTTGAGACGAGTCCCCAAACTCTTCTGAAGACTCCGCCAAAAGTACGATGTATACCTTGAATCTCTGTCTGATATGATACTGATGGGCACTCCAGACAATATTACTATCCGCCTGAGGTACAACTCGGCTAGCTGCTCCGTCGACTGACCAACCCTGAATGGAAGAAAATGAGCTACCTTCTTGAGACGATCGACGATATAACATCTCTCCCAGCTGGAGATCTAGGTAACCCAGTTACAAAATCTATGGTTATATGCTCCTACTTCCACTTCAGGATCGGTAAAGGCTGAAGAAGTCCGGCTGGTCTCTGATGTTCAGCCTTAACTTATTGGTAAACCAAACAACGAGAGACAAACTGGGCTATCTCTCTCTTCATGTCATTCCACCAGAAATGCTAACGGATGTCTTGGTACATCTTCGTGCCATCGGAATGAATTGAATACTGAGAACTGTGAGTCTCCGCCATGATCTTCTGTCTGATATCACCACTAGGTACACAAAGATGCCTTTCATGATGGAGTGTACCATCTTCATGAATACATAACTCTGGTCTTCGCCCTGCTTCACACTCTGCTCTGAGCCGCTGAAGCTTAGAATCTATTGATTGTGCCATCTTGATCCTCTCAACTATGCTAGACAGAACTTACATACTGGCCATCAATGCCACATTAGTAGGGAGAACTATCTCTATCCCCATCTTCTGAAGGTCTGCTAATAACACTAGTTGTGCTGTTATGAAATAAACTCAAGCTCTTCTGCTCAATGCATCTGCTACTATGTTGGCCTTCCCGGGATGATACTGCGGGTTGATATCATAATCCACAAGTAGCTCTAGCCATCTTCTCTGATGTATGTTGAGATCCTTCTGGGTAAACACATACTTAAGACTCTCGGGGTCGGTGAAAGTTTTCACCCGATCTCCATACAGGTAATGTCTCCATAGCTTAAGTGCGAAAACTACCGCTTCTAACTCCAAGTCATGGGTTGGATAATTCCTCTCATGATCACGAAGCTGACGTGATGCATAAGCTACTACCTTACCATGCTGCATCAAGACAAATCCTAATCCCTTGCCGGAAGCGTCATAATAGACTAAAAATCCTCCAGTCCCATCTGGAAGCGTGAGAATGGGTGTCGTCATCTAGCCTCGCTTCAACTTCTCAAATAAACTTTGTTACTCTGCTGTCCAAGCAAACTACACATCCTTGCGGGTCAACTGCCTCATAGGCGCTAAAATCTGAGCAAAATCTGATACAAAATGACGATAATAACCGACCAATCCAAGGAAACTGCGAACTTCTGCGACAGTGCTGGGAACTGGCCATGTCTCTATAGCCACTATCTTCTGGGGGTCAACTTCCATTCCACCTCTGGTGATGATGTGACCCAAGTATGATATACGGTCAAGCCAAAACTCGTACTTACTGAACTTTACGTACAACTGGTGCTCTTTGAAAATCTGAAGGACCACTCAGAGATGCTGCTCATGCTTTGTTTCATTCTTGCTATAGACCAAGATGTCATCTATAAACACTATCACAAACTGATCCAAATAAGGCATAAAGATACGATTTATGAGGTCTATGAATATGGCTGGTGCATTGGTCGCTCCAAATGGCATAACAAGGAACTCTCAATGCCAATATCTTGATCTGAATACTGTCTTCTGGATGTCTTGCTCTCTAACTCTGATCTGATGGTACCCTGATCGTAAGTCAATCTTCGAGAATACTGCCGCTCCCTTGAGTTGATCAAATAAGTCATCTATCCTTGGTAGAGGATATCTGTTCTTGATTGTTACAAAGTTCAAGGTACGATAATCAACACATAATCTTGACGTACCATTCTTCTTTTTTACAAGAAGCATCGGGGCTCCCTAAGGCGATCCGCTAGCACGAATGAACCTCTTGGTTCTGAGTTCTTCAATCATCTTGTACAAAATCTATAACTCTGAAGGTGCCATCCTGTAGAATCTCTCTGATACCGGTACCATCCCGGGAAGCAAATCAATAGTGAACTCTTTCCCTCTCTCTGGCGGCATACCTGGAAGCTCTTCGGGGAACACGTCTGGGAACTCTTCAACGACTCTGGGAAACTGAACTGCCTCTGCTACTGCCATTCGCAAGACTAGGGGAGAAGGTTCTACTTCGCCCCTAGAGAATGAAAACTCTTCTATGCCAGGGATACCAAAATAATTCTGCCAACATGGAAGTCTATTCTTGTGTATTGCTCCCTCAACCAATCCATTCCTAGGACCACATCATAGTCGGCCATCGAAAGTTCTATCAATCTAGTGGGAAACTCTCTACCGCTAACTATGATTCTACACGAGGAAAAGACTCTATCTACTCCCACAAGACCGTTACCAGTAAGTATATTGAGCTTTACTGATAATGACTCAGGTTCCATTCCTACTCGTGTTGCGAATCGTGCAGACATAAATGAATGCGATGCACCCGAATCAAATAATACTGATGCTAGAAAAGAGTTGGTGAGAATGGTACCTGTCGCCACCTCACCTGAAGCTAACTCTTCCTCCATGGTCAGAACCATAGCCTGACCTTGCCCTCTGGTTGCTGGAAACCTCTCCGTCGGTTCTGCATCTGAGCTTGGGTCTGGGCATACTGTTGGGGTCTCTGCTGCTGGAACGCTTGTGCCTGAGGCGGCAATGGCTACGGAGGCTGGTACTGCTGCACTGGGGCTGGGGCTGGGGTTGTTCCCCTAACCGAGGGACTATATAGTTAGGGTTGAGGACGAGGTACTGGCTCTATTCGGGCAGGACCCTATCATGTGGTCCGGTGCCCCACAAGCCAAGCACAATCCCTGTGCTCTGTGATACTCCAAAACAACGTGTCCTGGCTTCCCACAATGGGTGCAGCCTATTACGGAAGACTGCCTCCTCTTCTGTTGCTGAGGGTACGTCGGTGTTGAATGATGAACTGGCGTAACTGAATTCGCCCTTCGGGGAACTCTAATCGACAAAGCCCTAGCTGTCGGGGCTAGTGCTGAGGATAGACTCATCTGCCCATGGGACCTCTTCCTGCTTCCGGTTCGGTCTACGATCCTCTGCGAGGTATACTCGTGCCTCCTAGCTGTCCTCAAGACAGCATCAAAAGTCTGATGCTCGAACTGCTCTACTGCTAGAATGATCTCTAGGTGGAGTCTCTGTTGGAACCGCTAGGCTCGATCCAATTAGGTCGCCACCAAGGTAGGAGCAAACCGACTCAGTCTTAAAAACTCGGTATAACCGTCAACTGTCCTGCTTATCTGCTTCAAATTTGGTGAATCTCGTTTGTAGATCATATCGAGCCACTTCATCAAAGTACTTGATCTGAAACTTGTCACTGAATATCGTCCAAAAGACATGCGTCGCCAAACCGACTGCTAGCATCGTCCCCCAGGTATGAGCTAAGTCCAATAATTGTAGGCGCATTACAGTCACCTTCTCTTCCTCTGGAGTCTTGGCTGCTTCCAAGATAATCTCGATGTCCTGAAGCCAGGCATCAGCTGCAATCGCATCCTTGCTACCGTCAAAGAAGGGAGGATTCAGGCGCTTGAAATTGTTGGCTACACTGTTACCTTGATAATCAACTCTGCCCACGGCTGTCTGTACTATCTGGTGCAGGACATCACCTCGACGATCCTATGATGCAAGCAATTCCCTGATAAGTCCAATCAAGGTTCCAATACAAGGCTCTACAGGTTGGACTGGCTGAACTGGGGGCTCTTGGTCATCAGAGTACATGGCTCGGGATGCTGCTCTGGAGTACCGGGCTTGGTCTTATTGTTGCTGCTGGGGTGCTGGTTGAGCTCCTCCCGGCTGATCGGTAGGAACAATGCCACTGAAGCAATGACATGGGGAACAATAGATAGATCAAGGATTTTAAACATGTTATCATGTCAAAATTTCAGAAGATTCAGAAGTCGTGAGTAGAGATCAAAGACGATTGCTGATTGAGACATCTATTAGTAAAACCCTCACACATCTTGATTTACAAGACCTGCGTGGGCCACCTCTTAAACCGTGTTACGCCCCAGAACCAGAATACTGGAGAGCGGGGGACAGACACAGCCAGCTACGTATATAGAAGTGTGATCCACCTCGACATATGGTCACGGCTGTCTAGATGCATAAGGGTTTATTTACAACCATCAGTCTCTTATGGTCAAGAACAAGCCTAGTGTCTCAATCTCAAGCAAGTAAGTACATGTCACAAGGTAGTAGATCATCAGACAGATAATAGTAAGGCGTCTCATACTTTTCATATACAGATGATCATGAAGCTAGTCGTACAAAATGCGAAGACTAGCAAGAGTTTCAGTTATACATGATCAACCCTAGGATTTGTCAATCATGTTACAGTCCTTAGGCAGACAAGAAATATAAGTATTCAATACGAGCTAACACTTGCTCGGCGGCTAAATGCCTCAAAAGAATAATTTTATAATAGAGCGGGAGAGCAAATAAAACCCACTCGTTGCCAGGGTTTTTTCTAGTGTTCACCATCTGGCATGAAGGCTGGAAGATCCTCGGGAGCTGCTCTAAAATCTTCCCATACAAAACCAGCAAGGTCAGACCCCAGAAAGAGCAAGTGCCACAAGGGAGGCTTCACTTAATAACTAAAACCAGATGTCAGAACATAAATAAGAATAATAATAAGAAGACATGAAATATAAATAAGGCAACAAATGATGAGAGGACGGGGACTATTCCGAAAGCCAGGTTACAATCCGTAAACCAAACAAGGACCGGGGTTGTAACCCTTCGCCTGAACCGAACCTGGTCTCTAACCATTATCACTAAGAGTAAAGCGTAAACAAGCAAGTCCTGAGATAGCCAGGTACTGGATCTAGATAAGATTAGACAGGATTGGACTCTATCCAACATTCACGGCCAAGAAAAGAGTACGGCTTGATACTTTAACTAACTAGGGTTATCACAAGCCTAGTTACTGGCAAGATGCAATAAGATGTTCCTGCAGTTGTAGCAGCGTAAAAAGTGCTTCATAGACTGAGTCAAAGAGATAGAGCTTTACACTCAAAATGAGCTGTTTTACGCCAACTATTTTACGCCAGGGGCAGATCAGCTACTTTACGCCAGGGACACCCCAACCACTTTACGCCAAGGACAGGTTATCAAATCATGCATTTAATAATGGGTCTGACATAAAGATCTACTGACAGTGTATAACACAGAATTCGAAGGAATTTGTTTTACACAGAAACCAATATTATCGTTTAGTATGTGGACTGAGCTATTTTACGCTCACAGGATGGCTTCTTTTACGCATGAATACTATATGAGCTTTTTACGCTCAACGTTGACGTGTGCATAAAGTTTATTTGGGCTACTTTTACGCTCAAGGTTGTTTTATCAACCACTTTACGCGAGAAGTCCATTTTAAGGCTATTTTACGCCTAGTCTACTACTTTACGCTCAGAGTATATTTGGGTTGTTTTTACGCCCGATCCTTCCTGACTACTTTGGAACGTGGTTTGCCTACGTGGCTTTCATGCCACATATCTCGAAGAACGTGTGTACGTGCATCCTATTCTTATTGAGATAATGGGACATGTGTCAACGTATGTAGAGGAGGACTTCAGTTATGGGTGGCAGTTACTGGCGTAAAGACAGGACTTTGCTGAGTTTTACGCACAAAAAGCCAAGTCTATAAATAGACTTATTTTGAGACACACAGGGGAAGAGACAGAGGAGAATATATAGAGATCAGAGCCCAGAAACTTTGATTTTCCAGAGCATCTTCTTCAACCTTTCTTCCAGAACAGAGTGAAGCAAAGCAGGAAAGCATTCGACCTCGCCATCAGTGCCCAAGTGCATCGATACCTTTCTGGTGACTTAGTTCTTCCAGTTGTTCATCTTCTAGCAGTGATCTTCATCATCATCGTATGGTCCAAGGAACAAAGTGATCGCCTTCAGATCAGACTTCCATAGCAATACTTCCCAGATCAATTTGTACTTTTTTGTACTCTTTCAAGTTTTATTTTCAAAAGCCGATTTTCAGGCATTTTGTTAAGTGAAACAAAATGGCGACTCTACGGGGACGACCTTCTCCTCTGACGAGGAGGTAATTATTCAATACGATGATGTATCGATTGGATCGACAAAGAAGACTCTGGTTGTGCACTTCGACCAGACTGCCTACGAAGAAATGCTTCGGACTGGGGTAGCACTCGCTGCTCTAATGTTCAGAAATCGCGAAAGGCACGAAAAGTTTGGGTTCCCAAATCCAAGCCATCTTTGGATCTTCCTACTGTCTCTGTAGGCAAAGGAATCCTTCCTACTCCTGTTGTAGAGGCTCCCATCTGTGATGAGGCAGTCTCTACTTCGGTGATACGCCATGCGCGTAAAAACAAGTCTCCCATTTGTAATATGGCAGACTCTCCAGTGTTACGCTCTGGGCGTAAAAATCAGGTTTTACGCCCTACGCGTAAAAATCGGTTTTACGTCATGGGCATAAAAACATGTCTCCAGTCTGTGACGTGGCTGACTCCAATGCCTTACGTTCTGAGCGTAACAATAAGTCTTCCGTCTGTGACGTGGTAGACACACAAAATTTACTTTCTACACGTAAAGGAAAATCTCCCGTTTATGACGTGGCAGATACTCATATTTTGCGCTCTATGCGTAAAGGTAAATCTTTTGTCTGTGACAGTGTAGATAAAATACACAATGATGCTTCTGCATCTAAAGTGAATGTACCTACACGCATGAAGCATAAAAACACTTCTGTTTTCAACCAACAACCTTCTTATACTGCTGAACGCAAGGTACCAAACTTACAAATTACACGCAATGAAGATGGAGTCCTTCGTGCTCAAAAATCTCAGGATTTACGTACGCAACTCCAAGCACGTAAAAATATACAGTTTGGTTCTGCGAATGCAGCCAGTAATCTTCTTTATACACAAGGGACTAAACATTTTTCTACCCCAAATGTAATAAAAAAGACTACTCCATCTACTCCTTCTGATTTACGTGAATTGCTAATGCAAAAGCATAACAATAGACAATCTCCCGTGACACACCCCCAAGAAAATCACCATTGTGAGTGTCACCAGATTGTAATTAAATGTTGTTGTTCGGCTTCTAAACGATCAGTTTTTGACCGATTAAGTTTTAATGTGCCTCAACAACAAGATGATGACCAAGAACATGAGTTGTCATATGCATCAGTCAACATGGCATCCCATACCAACAGAGGACGACGTCCTAGACGGAACACGTCCCAAACTCCGGGTCAACAACAATTCAACAGACTTCTTGATTCCTTTGAAGGAGTATATCAGAATACTCGATCAAGAAGACAAAGACAGTTGCAGACTTCTGATTCAGAAGCTGGAGGTACTCAATCTTTTGAGTCCGAAACTGATAGTGTCGATTCATACTTCTATACTAATCCCTCCGTATCTTCAAGAGAGGTTGAATCCTACGCTATTGGAGATGAACCAGAGACATCATCTGCTAATACAGAACAACGTCTCACTGTCGTTGAGCAATCACAGAAAGATATGCTTAACATGATGCAAAGCATGCACCAGATAATAACGGCTCAACAAACTGCTCAACCGGCAATAGTAACACCGATACAAATAGCAGCACAAACTCAAGATAGTCAAGGGGCTGATATACCTTTGAATATTCAAGAACCTGCTATTAACCAAAATTCTGCATCTCCAGATCCCATCATTCTAGAAGATGTACCATCTCCGGTGGGGGTTACGGTACATCCAACAACCATTCAATCAAATGTGCTTCCTCAAACCAGTGAAGCCATTCAAGCAGTGCGTGATCTCAAAGCACAGTTTGAAGTTTTGAAGCACAAAGATCAGCTCCAGAGGTTAGAGATTAAGCAACCTTATCCTCCTCATTGGAATAATGTACCATTTCTACCGAAATTTAAGCCACAATCAATGGTGTTGTTTGATGGAAAGGCTTCTCCTAGTCAGTATATTAATTACTTTGATATTATGACTGTACATCTACAGAAAAATGATGCTCTTCTCACTCGAGTGTTCATTAGGTGCTTAACGGGTTCAGCTTATGACTGGTACCGTAGTTTACCCGACAATTGCATTTCGTCTTTTGACGAATTTAAGGCAATGTTTCTCTCCCGCTTCTATGAAGGAGGTATGGACATGAACATGTCCTCCTTAATAGAAATCAAACAAAAGGAGAAAGAAGATACTCGGACGTTCATTGAACGTTTTCGACAAGCGACTCTAAAGATGCCTCCTGGTATGCCAGATTCAGCGTTAATTGATACATGCAAGATAAATCTGCGACCATCCATTGCTGTTTTCACGGGTTCCCAATTCACAGATTGGGCTTCGTTTATTATAGCAGCAGTTTCTGTCGAGACCAATGGTAGGTTGGCTCGTGAACATGGGATGATTTTTGCCTCAGAGGATAAAGGAAAGAAAGGTAATCCTGGTAATAATTCTGGCAATCGTAATACAAAGGGAAAGGACACCCTTATGGTTAATCTTTCTAAAAACAAAACAACGTCGAATAATCAGGAGTCTTCTAAGCCAAAAGAAGAATATTCTTTTGACAAGAATGATATCCCAGGGATATTCTAATGTCTGGTGAAGAGTGGCAAACTCCAGATCCCGGAGCCAAAGAGGCCTAATGAGGTGAATCTGACTGACAATCCTAAATATTATATCTATCACAGATACATCAATCATCCCACCAGGGCTTGTTATGTCCTAAAGAAGAAAATCCAAGAGCTGATTAATGCCAATCTCATCTCTTTAGCTAACGATGAGCATACGGTCACAACCAATATGGTTTCTCTTCAATTCAGAGATTTTCCTTCTCAACAAATACCAGATGGGATTGTCCCAATTTCGAAGGCGACGATGAAGATTGTGAATATCCCGCCTGCCAGGGAAGAAAATAAAGGATTGTTGCCTCTTACATTAAAGAATGGTGAAATTATGTGGGTACATCCTGACTTAGTACCTGAAATAGAAGATGAAGGTAAAACTTCAAAATCCAAGAAAGATAAGAAAGTCAAAATCTGCAACATGATTTCTCATGTTATTCCAGATCCTGATGATTTGGATCATCTATGGGATGGCATTCTTTTGGAAGATAGACTGAAAGGTTTGAACATATGCCCTCCAAGTCTGGCTCCTCCTACCAAGCTCAAGCTTACTCATCAGCAGTGGCTAGCCATGAATAGTGTTCCCTTATACAGGGCACAACAAGTCTTCGCTGCTTATGAAAAAGCTCATGTAGGGATTTTTCCTCGTATCCCGAATCCTTCTCCTCCCGTAGCTACAGAGACTTCTATTCCTCATTCTTCTGTAGTTACAGAGATCTCTTCTTCTTCCTCTGTTGAACCACCTGTTAAAAGTCCGCTGCCCATCACTTGTATAGTCAGCAATCTGTCCTTCTCATGAGGAAGATGGGTGACGACTTTCAAAAGACAGAAGGTTTAAATTATGATAAAGGAATACGACTTCCTTTACAAATTCAAAATCAAAAATCTACTGTTGGATTGGGTTCTGAGGTTCCTCATAACAATCCTCATAAGAAGAAGTCTAAGGGAAGGAAGACTAAATCCTGCAATATGGTACTTCCTTCTTCTGAGTCTGAAGAAGATATCTTTGCTGGTACAAGATATGGGAAAGAGTACCACAAAAATTATGAGGGATCCTCCAAAGAAGCAGAAAATGTTGAAACACCACCAACTCAATCGTCTCCTGTTCCTGCTAAACTATCTGTGGTTGAAAAGGGGAAACATAAAGCAGTACGCTTTGACGTCCCGTTGAAGTCTGCTTCCAGTCAGGGGGTGGTGATGAAACCCTATAAATTTGATATTTTAGCCCAGTTAGCTAATACTCCGGCTAGACTATCTATCTTCGAGTTGCTTTGCCTTTCTAAAGAAAGTCGTAAAACCTTGAGTGAAGCTTTGCTGCAAGCTGATTCTTGTTTAGCTCAACTCAAGACTCCTGATAATATACCAGTATCATGCCCACAATGTCATAGTGTGATGGAGGTAATTCCTAATATTACCTTTACACAAGAAGATATGTTGTTGAAGCATAATAAGCATGACAGGCCTTTGTGCTACACTGGGTATATTGAATCCACTGAAGTTGACAGGATTTACATTGATCCTGGGTCTTCTATTAGCATAATTCTTTAAAGTATGCTAAGACCGTTGAAGATTCCTACTAGTGACTTGACTTACACTAGTACCACAATCGTTGGTTTCAACTCTGGAAAGAGTAAACCACTGGGGAAGATCCGTCTGAAGATTCAGATTGGTGATCTTCGAACTATGGCAACATTCTATGTTATTAATTCAGACGTATCCTACAACATCCTTCTTGGAAGACCGTGGATACATGAGCATAACATCGTGCCTTCAACTCTCCACCAATGCTTCAAGTACGTGGATTCCCAAGGGGTTGTGAAGACTGAGTTTGCTGATATCAATCCTTTCAAGGGTGTTGAAGCCTATTTTTTTGATTCAATGCTCCACAAACAAGAGCATGTGAAAGAGATATCAGACATAGCTGAAGATCGATCATCTGCCGAAGATCAGTCTATTAATGAAGATCCGCCAGAAGAGCAACCTTTGAAGATCAAAGTCAAAGGGCGAATCCAACCCCAACCTGTCAACAATCAACCTCTGATGATCAAGGTCAAAGGAAGAACTCAAGCTTCATCTGAGGAATTAGTGAATGTTTCTGCTAAAAGCCAAGTTCAACCTCTTATAATCAAGGTCAAAGGACGTACTTCTCGTATGAATGATCCAGAACCACCATTGATCGTCAATCTTGGAAAGTCTACGCAGAAGACGGATGATGGTCCATTAGTGATTAATCCGAAGCGTAGCAGTCAAATTGTAAATAATGTAAATATTGATCATTCTGTACTTTCCAATATCAATGAAGATTTTCTTTTTGAGTATATGGCTGTCAAATATGTTGAAAGAATGACTTTATCTTCTGATGATCAAAATCATCAGTATAAAGACAACATAGACACAGAGAAAACCTTATATATTGACCATAAGGAAAATTCCTTTCCTCCTCATGTCGATGTTGGACCTTATGCTCAAAGATTCCTAACATCTTCTCCTTATCTTCTTCCTGTAGTTGCTTCATCGCAAGCTTGTGTAACTTATAGACGTCACGAAGAATCTTATTTCGTGATTCCGTCTTATAAGAAAAATAAGCACCAAATTATGTTTGGCATGGCTAGAAATATCCCTGTTGCTCAGACAAATGATCTGAGAGATAAAGATAAAGGAAGAATCTGAATTGACAAATATAGTCAACAATCTCTCAAGATTATCCAGAATATGGGATATGATTTGAAGACTATGCAAGGTCTCAATCAAGGCAAGGGTAGACGATTACCATTAAGTGGTGATCCATTTTATCAAAAAACTCATCGTGGGTTGGGATATGATCCGTCCCACATATTTAATGACGATATACAAGAAGAATTCTCTTCTAGTTCTTCACAATCATCAGATTCGGAAGAAATACAATTCATCGAATCTGATACGTCTTACTCCTCATAGTTAGAGGAGGTTATTATGATGAATTTGAACAAATATTCTCAGTAAATATGGTTCAAACTGATGGTGAATCTGAACCATTTGAGAATGATCTTTGGGCTCAACAGATGGACACTCAATGGAAACTTCATTTTGAACAGCGACAGCCACCTATAGAGGATGAGATTGTCCAGATTGATGTTGGAGATCGAACTACGTCCAAACCAATATTCGTCAGTAAAAACCTTTCTGAAGATGAAAAGGAAGAGTTGATAAAACTAATCAAAGAATATATTGATATTTTTGCATGGAGTTATAAAGAAATGCCGGGTCTAGATCCTAAAGTTGCTACTCATAAACTCAATATTTTTCCTA
The DNA here is from genome assembly GCA_029216955.1 of Iris pallida. NCBI lineage: Eukaryota > Viridiplantae > Streptophyta > Magnoliopsida > Asparagales > Iridaceae > Iris > Iris pallida. The sequence goes on along the minus strand of JANAVB010005797.1, from coordinate 8,051,303 downwards.
ATGCCAAGCCTGTAAAACAACAACAACGGCATTTTCGACCAGACATGATGTATGCAATCGAAGCAGAAGTCAAAAAGTTGATTACATGTGGCTTTGTTCGTGAAGAACAACACCCAGATTGGGTTGCTAATATTGTTCTTGTTATAAAGAAGAACGGAAAAGTCCGAGTTTGCATAGATTTTCGAGATCTTAATGCAGCTTGTCCAAAGGATGAATTTCTACTTCCGATAACTGATGTCATGATAGACAATACATGCAGTTTTGAACGCATGTCTTTCATGGATGGATTCTCAGGATACAATCAGATCAAGATGCATCCAGAAGATGAGAAGCATACTGCTTTTCGTACACCCCTTGGGGTTTACTGCTATACGGTTATGCCATTTGGTCTCAAAAATGCCGGTGCCACGTATCAAAGGGCTATGAGCAATATCTTTCAAGAACATCTACGGAAGATAGTTGAATGTTACGTAGATGACATTGCTATCAAAAGTCGATCAAAAGATGATCACATTCAAGACTTGAAGACAGTATTTGAATTGATGCGTCGTCATCAATTGAAAATGAACCCTACTAAATCTTTCTTAGGGGTTTCCAGTGGCAAGTTTTTGGGATTTGTCATCACTTCTCAGGGTATTCATGTTGATCCTGATAAAATCAAAGCAATTCTTGAAATGCATCCTCCACGCAATCTAAAGGAACTCTGAGGCTTTCAAGGACGCATTATTTATATCAGGAGATTTATATCCAATCTTTCGGGGAGATGTCAACCTTTCTCCCGTTTATTAAAGAAAGGTGTATCCTTTGTGTGGGATGAAGCATGTCAGAAAGCTTTCAATGACATCAAGCAATACCTTACAAATCCACCTATTCTAGTACCACCAGTGGTAGGAAGACCATATTTGTTGTATGTTCGAGCCTTAGATCATTCACTTGGTGCTCTTCTTGCACAAAAAAGTGATATGGGTCATGAACAAGCAATTTATTATCTCAGCCAAATGATAGTCGGAGCTGAACACAGGTATACTCCTGTAGAAAAGGAATATTTGGCTTTAGTTTTTGCTGTCCAAAAGATACGACATTATGTGACAGGACAGACTATCCATGTTATTTCCAGAGTAAATCCTATTCGGGTGCTGATGAGAAAACCAAGCATTCTTAACTCCAAGTTAGCTACCTGGGTAATGTTTCTCACTCCTTATGACATGGTCTATGTACCTCAAAAATCAGTGAAGGGTCAAGCATTAGCTGATTTCTTAGCAGCTCACCCTATACCTGAAACATCGAAGCTATATGAGGACATTCCAGATGAAGTCGTGGATTGCAACATGACTTTGAAGGATGACATCTGGCAATTATATTTTGATGGAGCATCACGGGTTGGACCTAAAGGTAATATTGTCTCTGGGGTAGGAATCGTCTTGGTTTCTCCTGATAAAATGGTCATATATCGTGCCTATTCTCTCAATGAGCCATGCTCTAACAATGTAGCAGAATATAATACTTTGCTGATTGGTCTCCAAGTAGCAAAATAGTTAGACATCGAGTTCCTAAAAGCTTATAGAGATTCTTAACTGATTGTTAATCAGGTTAGAGGGACTTATGAAGTCAGAAATCCTGATCTCATCCCTTATCATCAAGTGGTAATCGAGTTGGTCCTTTCATTCAAAGGATTTTTCATCGAATTCGTACCACGTTCTCAGAATGTGGAAGCTGATGCTCTTGCTAGCCTAGCTGCAGACTTAGCTGTTCCAATTCGAAGACAAAACACAATTACTTTGTTGGACAGAGACTTATCTGTGTCAAGAATAATCTGTATATTGAACAGAGTTATACTATAGAGTCAAGTTCCCAGCAGAAGGATTGGAGAAGTCCATTCATTGATTATGCGGTTCATGGGATTTTACCAAAAGATCCAAAAGAAGCTGCGTCAATTAAGAGACGATCATTTCGATTTTACTATGATTCGTCTTTACATATGTTATATCGTCATTCATACGATGGACTCTTGCTGCGCTGTCTCTCAGAAAATGAAGCCAAACAAACACTCCATGAGGATCATGATGGTGTCTGTGGTGCTCATCAACCAGGTCCGAAGTTACAAGATCGTATTCGAAGAATGGAGTATTATTGGCCTTCTATGATAGCAGATGCTGTAGATTATGCCAGAAGATGTAAAGCATGTCAGTTTCATGCTGATTTTATCCACCAACCTTCTGAATTTCTACATCCTACAGCAACTTCTTGGCCCTTCGAAGCTTGGGGTATGGATATCATTGGTTCGATTAACCCTCCTTCTGTTAAAGGACATCGGTTTATATTGGCTATAACTGATTACTTTTCTAAGTAGGCAGAAGCAGTTCCCCTTACTGAAGTAAAAACATCTAATGTGATCAGCTTCATTAAACACCATGTCATTATCGTTTCGGGATTCCTCGACGGATAATTCATGACAATGGACCACAATTTGCCAGTCGGGCATTTTATCGGTTCTGTGATAAGAATCGAATTCAAAATTTGGCTTCTACAGCCTATAATCCAGCTGCTAATGGTTTAGCCGAGGCTTTCACTAAGACGATCATCAAACTTCTTAAAAAGTTTGTCTCTTCTAATAAACGTGATTGGAATGAGAAACTTGGAGAATGTTTATGGGCTTATCGAACAACAGTCCGAACTCCTACTGGTTTTACACCATTTTCACTGGTTTATGGATGTGAGGCTGTCCTTCCATTGAAAATCCAGATTCCATCTCTTCGAATAGCCATTGCTAATGAGCTAACTATAGAGAATAATGATCGCTTACGACTCCAAGAACTTGAGGGATTGGACGAGACACGTCTTCAAGCACAACAACATATTGAGCTATATCAAGCCCGTATATCTCGAACTTTCAAACGTAAAGTTAAAGAGAGAATATTCAAGGTTGGCGAGCTGGTATTAGCTGTTCGAAGATCGATGGTGATGACTCACAAAAGCAAAGGGAAATTCCAAGCAAAATGGGAAGGCCCTTATGTAATCGAGACCGTGTTTTCCAATGGCGCCTATCGGTTATCTAAGCCCAACGGAGATCTACTCATGATGCCGATCAATGGCAAATTTCTTAAGAAGCACTATGTATAAAAAATAAATACATAAGACAGAATAAAAATAAAATCTCTTTTATTATTTTTGTTCAGAACAAAAGATTAAAGACGAGGACCACTGCCTTCCTTATTTACATAGTCTGCCAGTGCATCGAAGATATTGTTGCCTGAGTTCACAAAAAACTTGCAGGCAGCCATCCTCAGCGCCTCTTCCTCAGGAGTTTGCCCTGGCTCTACCAAGAAAGCGAGGATGTCTTGTGGTGGTTTGGGCTTAGTAGAGTCTTCGCCTATATCGGTTGGGCCTGATACAATTGGCTCAACGGGACGCGTCTCGATGACGTCTTCAACCTTCATGGAGATTTCATTCTTTTGCTGCATATCCTTAGAAGACATTGTCAATAGAGGAGTGGAAACAAGAATGAAACTTTACAAAGAGTTTTCATCTATTTATAGGGGAAAGCTATTAATGAGCCGGTCTTTGAAATTGAAAACATCTTTTCATTCCCGAAAAGACCTGTCCATTCATTACATCAGATTCATCCATTTAATTATGGAATTAATTGACCTTTTTTTTTCCCGAAAGATACGTTGGTTCATTCGTTCTTTCATCTGTCTTCTTATTCACCAGCTACCAATGTTTGGTTAAGCTGATTGCTTGTCTCTTCGGAGAGAAATTTTAATCTTTTATCTTACCAGTTGATATAAAAAGTTGGATTTATTATTTATCATGTTATCATGACCTCTGAATAAATGTTAAATCTGCTTGTATTTCCTATCTATCATGTCCAATTGGCCTCTGAATAGATATTAATCTAGTTTTCTTTGAGTTGTTACGATCTATCATGTCCATATTACCTCTGATAGTATTGTATACTCTAAACAGAATACGAGATTTCATTATCTATCATGTCCATATTACCTCTGGATAGATACAAATTATTGAGTATAGAAGACTTGTCATTTCCATTCTCATTTTATCATCATAAAAGTCTATTATATTTCTTAGACTTTCTTACAAATCATAATGGAAATCTATTACATCTTGGATTTTCATTCTATACAACAACGATGACCTAATCGAGATCTATTTCTTCTTTGGATCTTCTTCATTGGATTCGTTGTTGGTGTCAATTCCTTGCTGTTTGAGCTTCAATGGCGATAAGAGCAGTAGGAATTAACTCTGGTCTTCTCTCTCAGACGAGAGAAGAACCCCAGAGTATGGCAGCCCGAAGACGCGTTGCTGCCAATACAATTGGTGGAGAAATGACGGCCCTTCAGAAGAAATAGGAATGTATCCAGCATTGGGATACGATTCCTAGTTCTGCCGTGAAAGGAACTCTACTACCCAATTTCTCGGGATAGAGTTGACTCCACCATCCAACTTTTCGTGTATAAAGGCTCTTCCTACCATCTGAGGAAGACCCTTTTATCCCACGAAGAGTTCTGAGTTGTCTGGTTTGCGCATCAAAAGTGCATGAGCTCCCTGATATTGATGTCAGAAGAATGCTCCCCACAGCATCCAAGTCGCCAATGCCGGTTCTGGAAAAGTTTTTCAGCCAAGCTTCTGCAGAAAATAGTAGAGAAAAATTTTCAACAGAAGTATCATCAGACGCATACTGGCCAATTAAAAACTCATGCTCGCGCACCTTATCTAACAAAGCTTTACGCCCATGTTTTATGTGCACTTTATCTAACAAGGCTTTACGCCCGTGTTTCGTGTGCACCTTATCTAATAAGGCTTTACGCCCGTGTTTTATGTGAATTTTATCTAACAAGGCTTTGCGCCTGTGTTTTATGTGCACCTTATCTAACAAGGCTTTACGCCCATGTTTTATGTGCTCCTTATTTATCAAGGATTTGTGCTCGTTTTCAATGGGCGTGCTTTATCTATCAAAGATAGGCGTTTGTTTTCAACAAAAGCTCAAAGGCAGACGATTGTGCACCTCCTGCCCCTTTTATGTAAATCAAACTTACCATCAAAATCAGATGGTTCAGCCCTAAGAATTGTTGAATCAACGTCTGGTAACCTGGCGTACAGAGGAACGACATCGTAGAACATCGCCATTATCAATCTCTTGTTGGAGAATGAAATCTTAAAAAAAAAAGCTATCTTCGGAGAAAAAGAATGAGAATGAGAATGAGAATGTGTAAACATTCTTTAACTCAGCTATTTATAAAGGGTCGAAGAAATAGTTGGCGTAAGTCTATTTCGGGAAAGATCCTAATAAGAGGCGCTCATGACCACAGGACAGTTGCCACGTGTTGTTCTGTTTCTCTTGGAAATGAACAAACATGGAAATAGTCAAAAAAGATGTAGAATGATCCTATATTAATGCATCACGAGAATAAAGGTGGAGATAACACCAGGATTTTATTTTTATAAAGAGTAGGCCCCTACAGATAAGTTGAGTGTCATAATACATAGATGACACTCTTACACAAAACATTATTTTTTCTCCTTCTCTCCTTCGTTGGGCTGACGAAGGGAGACGCCTAACTCGTGCATATTGTGGATCCCTGAACGACACATCAGATTGAGGAATGCTTCTGCATATCCTGATCCTTTGTAGGCAGTTGAGGGACCACCATTTATACGATCGAAGATCGCTGGAGTCAGTCCAAAGGACTCCATGAAGTTGCGTGCTCGCTCGATCTCCGTCTCTGTGTCAAGCTTGGAGCCTTGAGCCTTTTTCTTGTCAGACTCTATTTCTTTCTTCGGTGCCATGACAGTATGAGGATGAGAAGTGAAAATGAAAAACTTCTCCCTATATATATACAATCAATCAACCCTTCGTATTCCCTATGGAAAACTGAACATTATCAATGCAACTCGGGGAGATGAAGAGGCGTTCGAATGTTTTCGAGAGAAAATTCATTATGACAAATGACCGGCACCATTTCTTGACTTTTTATGTTCAAAGTATTTCGAAAATTTTGAAGTCTTTTCAAATTTCGAAAACTTTGAAGGGGGTCTTGTAGGAGCGTAAAAAGTGCTTCATAGACTGAGTCAAAGAGATAGAGCTTTACACACAAAATGAGCTGTTTTATGCCAACTATTTTACGCTAGGGACAGATCAGCCACTTTACGCCAGGGACATGCCAACCACTTTACGCCAAGGACAGGTTGTCAAATCATGCATTTAATAATGGATCTGACATAAAGATCTACTGACAGTGTATAACACAGAATTCGAAGGGATTTGTTTTACACAGAAACCAATATTATCGTTTAGTATGTGGACTGAGCTATTTTACGCTCACATGATGGCTTCTTTTACGTATGAATACTATATGAGCTTTTTACGCTCAAAGTTGACGTGTGCATAAAGTTTATTTGGGCTACTTTTACGCTCAAGGTTGTTTTATCAACCACTTTACGCGAGAAGTCCATTTTAAGGCTATTTTACGCCTAGTCTACTACTTTACGCTCAGAGTATATTTGGGTTGTTTTTACGCCTGATCCTTCCTGACTACTTTGGAACGTGGTTTGCCTACGTGGCTTTCATGCCACATATCTCGAAGAACGTGTGTACGTGCATCCTATTCTTATTAAGATAATGGGACACGTGTCAATGTATGTAGAGGAGGACTTCAGTTATGGGTGGCAGTTACTTGCGTAAAGACAGGACTTTGTTGAGTTTTACGCACAAAAAGCCAAGTCTATAAATAGACTTATTTTGAGACACACAGGGGGAGAGACAGAGGAGAATACATAGAGATCAGAGCCCAGAAACTTTGATTTTTCGGAGCATCTTCTTTAACTTTTCTTCCAGAACAGAGTGAAGCAAAGCAGGAAAGCATTCGACCTCGCCATCAGTACCCAAGTGCGTCGATACCTTTCTAGTGACTTAGTTCTTCCAGTTGTTCATCTTCTAGCAGTGATCTTCATCATCATCGTATGGTCCAAGGAACAAAGTGATCGCCTTAAGATCAGACTTCCATAGCAATACTTCCCAGATCAATTTGTACTTTTTTGTACTCTTTCAAGTTTTATTTTCAACAGCCAATTTTCAGGCATTTTGTTAAGTGAAACAGCAGTCACAAGCCCTGCAGCTATCCAGGTTATCCAGGCGAGGTTCATGTCAAGAGTTATTAGACGACTTGGAGTGCAACACATGACAGTGTGTATAGTACTTGTCTCAAGAAGTGCCCCACATGACTGTGGGCTGGAAATGTGCCCTACTCATCGGAAGGCTACAAGTCCATCAGGTGTGGCCGGGATAACGGGATCGTCTGTAACCGAAAACATCTCTCTATATGAGCTACTTTGATCAATCTAGTCATTAACCTAGTCAGATTCAGTATGAATCCCTAACCGTGGTAACCAGGAATGCAAGTCCTAGACATGATGCGAGACGAGACTGGTAGCTTATACGAGCACATTCAAGAACAATCACCCATGGTGTCAAGATGAGTTATTACTCAGCATGTCAAGATAGCCGTCACAACAGCATTCAAGATTACATGTCAGGTTTACTGGTCAAGAGTGCGCCACGACGGGCCACTATCATGTCATTATCATGCCAACGTTGCTTGTAAAGAGTGCGCCACGACGGGCCATTATCAGGTTAGAGTTACTTGTTACTGGTTAAGAGTGTGCCACGATGGGCCACTATCATGTTAAGTCACATTATCAAGTCGTGTTCATGGCTAAGTTAAGACAAGTTAGGCCCAAGATTCACAATCATCAAATCGGGTAGTCACAAGTTAGGCTAAGTACAAGATATAAGCAATTTAAAACATAAAACAATATAATTATAAAAGAACATACAAGGGGCAAGGGCATGGGGGCCAAGGAAGCATGCGGCCAAGGCATGCGGTCCGCAGGACGCATGGACTGCGGTCCGCAGGATTGCAAGCGGTCAAGCGGTCCGCAGGACCAAAGCGGCCAAAAGATCATACGGTATGCGGGACTCATGCGGTCCGCAGGACCAAGGCGGTCCGCAGGGCCAAGGCGGTCAAGAGATCATACGGTCTGCGGGACTCATGCGGTCCGCAGGACCAAGGCGGTCCGCAGGGCCAAGGCGGTCAAGAGATTACGCGGCCAGAATGCTCATCTTCTCCAAAAATCCGAGAATGATGGCCATGGAACTCATGAATTTCAAACTTGCATAACTCAGCCAAAACAAAATGAAATATAACTTTTCAATGGTCGAATTTGGGTAAAATGAAATTTTCTACCACATGGAACAACTAGATTTTGAAAACAAGCAATTTTGATAGATCAAAACCAAAGAAAATCGAAAATGACATAAACTTAGATCTACAAGAAAGTATCCACCAAATTGAAAAATGCCAAGTTCTAAAGTGTCATAGAATCATGTAAGAAAGACAATAGAACAAATAGAATTAGGTTCCTCCATGAAGCAAGTTGCACTTGCCTAGGGTTTCTTGGTAGGTGGAAAGAGTTATGAGAAAAAAGAAGAAGTAATGAAGAGTAAAGGGAGAGAGAGAAAGTAGTTGGGGGTTTATAAAGAGAGGGGATAGTTCAACATGTGGAACCAACCATCAAAATAAACCAAACCAAGCCATCCAAAGCAAGTCAAGTTGGACCAAACCAACCCAAGGTCAACCCTAGTCAAGATACATCAAGGCAAGCAATAAAGAAATATGAAAATACAATAAATAAAATACGGGTCGAAATCTGCATACGTACACTGGAAATACGTATAACGAAAAACGGGAGTGACATTATATGTATACTTGTCCTCCATTCGGAGTTGAGATTTATGACAAGTATATTATATATTTATGTGAGTTGTTTAGATAGTGACCTAGTACAGCATTCTACCCGTACTGTTGCACACTTGTACCCTTACACCTGGTGCGGGTCGTGACAGGATGTATCTACGCGCTCGTTCTCGATCATACAGGCACCGGTCGTGACAGCTGCTAGTATGTGTGTATATTAGTGTAGAGCTGAATCGTGTATCATAGTTGCTAATCATGGGAAGTCGGTCGCCTAGGGACCATAATGTAGATAGGTCTCATGCATATAAAGTAGTGTTGCAAGCCTAACAAGTTTGATGCAGGAATGGATCGTTAGACGTTAATAAGAATTACTGTATAAGTGATATTTTTATTGTTATGTGTCTTAAAAGAATATTATTTAAATGAAATGCTGCTAGCATGTCCCTAAGAAATGAGTATAGATTTAGAAATATGTTGCACATGTTATGTTAGAAAGAAATGGTTATCGTGCATGAATTGTTCCTATTGCTTGATTGAATGAAAGACGAAATATGGTTTTGTTTATGTTTTCAAAATGAATCTAACTCATAAATTATACATGGCATGTAATGAACATAGGTAATGAAGAAAGACTACTATCAAAAGCTATATTTTCTTACTAAATTACTTAGCGACTGGTTCAGCATGTGTTTTTTATTTACTAGTGCATTATCCAACGTGCTGACCCTCCACCAAATTGTCCACAAGTATTGGTGTCACGCCCCAGTACCGGAATACGGAGACGGACTAGGCCAACTACTCCATATGAGATATGCAAACGTCATACAGCGATCGGGACTGTCAAGAGACAAGGGGTGCATGCTACAAACAAGTCTCCTATGGTCTCACAGAGCATCTATGTCTCAATCATTCTGAGCAAAAAAACATCAATTAATGAGCATATGAGATAAAGTAGTAAGGTGTCCCCGACGCTTCATCAAAATGATCATGGGGATCTAGATTTATAAGTTAGCTAGTCCAGAGAGTCATAGGTACATAATCGTATTCAGCTGCAGTCTGATTTAATTACAATTATTCAAAAGACAAAATATCCAGATCGATCGGCTAAACAGGTGCCGGTGGCCAAACGCCAGAACATAAGTGATAAAAACTAGAGTGGTGGAGAAGAAACCCACTCAAGTCCCCCGCCAGCCATGCTCCTAGTATGCACCATTGACGTCAGGGAGGAAGGTCGGATCCTCAGGCTCTATTACGTGATCTGGCCAAACAAAACCAGCGGGGTCAGCCCCAAATAGCAAGTACCACTAGGAAGCACAAAAGAGTGAGATAAAACCCAAGTATAAAAATAATAATACTAGTAATAATAAAGGCTTCCGGTCGTATCCTCGGTCCACAGCCTGTCATAGCACGATAGACCAACCCAACAACCAAACAAGGACATGGGTTGGACCACGCACCATGACAGTCCATGTCCCTCGGCTACTAACGGAAGGTACAAGGCACGGTCAAGTCATTTTTTTCAAGCGGCCATTCATTCCTGCAGTTTTTTATATTTGCCCGAGTTATCCTCGCGATACTACTTAAAAGGATCCTCAGATCGTGTTAGCCCAGCAGGGCTAGCCAAACCATTAAACATATAGCATATTGATTATGCACCGGTCCCCCGGAGGGCTACCGTGCTAAAACATATAACACCTAGCTCGTATAAGTCAGATATAGTCATCCGCTATAGGCGAATGAAACCATATCCGTGACGGCCAACCCGACACGTCAGGACTGGACCTGGGGTGGCTAGTATGGCACGATCTCGGAATTCTTCCCACCCAATATATCTACCAAATTAGTTGCCTAGTTAATCCCTAGGTTATCCTCGGAGTTTACATGTCGTGGTCACATGCTTACTCTCCTAGATGTCGTACAATGTACGAGTACCCCAAGAAGGGATCCGTACTGGCTCATGGAGTCATACGTATGTACCCCTTCTTGGTGTAATACAAAACACAACACATACCACGTCATTGCTACCGACCATTCGCTATGTAAATGCTGGACTCTTGGGTGTACTGGCGGATATCACGTAGGAAAACTTAGCACATAGGATGGCACCTCGGTGCTCTCATAAATTGGTCCATAGTACACATATAGGTTTATCCAGCACTCGCATAGGTAGTCAGATCAGGAATGAGGACCAAGACACAAAGACGCATGCGGCCGAGGGATCATGCGGCCAGACTCATGCGGCCAAAGACCTATATAGCCAGACTCATGCGGCCGAACTGCATGCGGCCAAAGACTCATACGGCCAGACTGCATACGGTAAAACTGCATACGGCCAAACTCATGCGACCAAACTCATGCGGCCAGACTGCATGTGACTAAAGACTGCATGCGGCCAGACTCATGTCGCCAAGCTGCATGCAGCCAAAGACTCATGCGGCCAGACTCATGCGGCCAAGCTGCATGCGGCCAAAGACTCATGTGGCCAAAGACTCATACGGCCAGACTCATGCGGCCACGCTACATGCAGCCAAAGACTCATGCGGCCAGACTCATGTGGCCAAAGACTCATGCGGCTAGACTCATGTGGCCAAAGACTCATGTGGCCAGACTCATGCGGCCAAGCTGCATGCGGCCAGACTCATGCAGCCAAACTGCATGTCGCCAAACTGCTCATCTTCTCCATAATCTGAGAAAGATGGCCAAGGAACCCATGAACTTCAAACTTGCACATCTCGACCAAAACAAAACAAAATCTAACTTTTCAAAGGTCAAATTTGGGTAAAATAAAATGCTCTACCACATGGAATAACTAGATTTTGAAAACAAACAAGTTTAATAGATCAAAACCAAAGAAAATCAAAAATAACATAAACTTAGATCTACAAAAATTTATCCATCAAAACCGAAAATACCAAGTACTAAACTTGTAGAGGATGATGAGAAGAACAATATAGACAAATAATATCTAAAGAAAAAAATTATGGATGAAAATACACAAATCTCCACTTTTGAGCAAGTTGTACTTGTCTAATGGTGGTGGTTGAGGGAAATGAATGAAAGGTTATGAGGAGAGAGAAAAGAAAGAGAATATATATAGTTGGGTTAGCTTAAGAAAACCCTAATCTCTAAACATGCTCTAACCATTCCACTAATGACATGCTTAAAGGATACATGCAACCATTAATAAATAATAAATAAAATTATGCACATGCTTAATACAGGATACCATGTACAGGATTTATAAAAGAATACGTATATCGGGATCGGGGAGTGACATCCTACCCTCCTTAGAAAAATTTCGTCCTCGAACTTTTAGCCAAGACAAGATAGAGAAATCAAAGCAAGCAAGATACAAATTATAAGGCTAACTATGCATGCAATCTCATCAAGTTTAACAGGCATTAGAGAACAATCATCCACTCTGGTGAGTGCAATAAAATAGGGGAACATATTTCAAAGGCATAAGGATAAATATACCTTCTGAGTCGAACAAGTACGGATATCAAGATCTAATTTCGTCCTCGTGCTCCCATGTCGACTCCTCCGGTGAGTGATGGCCCCAAGCGACGCGGACAAGATTAATAGTCCGGTTATTGAGCACCTTCTCTCGTCGATCTAAATTGGATACGGGTTGCACCTCGTAAGTCAGGTCGGTACCGACGACCAACTCAGAATGATCGAGGATGTGACTCGGATCCAAGACATACCTACGCAACTGAGATACATAAAATACATCATGTACATCACATAGCGAAGACGGAAGGGCAAGACGATAAGCAACGTCACCTACCCGAGCGAGAATATCAAATGGACCAACGTATCTCGGACTAAGCTTTCCTCGGCTTTCAAATTTGATGATACCCTGAGTAGGCAAAATTGGTAGAAACACTTGGTCACCAACACCAAACTCTAGAGGCCTACGATGATGATCTGCCGAGTGTCGGTGTCTGTCCTGCGTAACTCAAAGCCGCTCTCTGATCAACTTGACTATTTTTACAGTCTGTGTGATCATCTCTAGTCCCGATAATTTTCGTTCTCCGACATCGTCCCATGCTAGAGGGGACCTGTATTTCCTTTCATATAATGCTTCAAACGGTGCCATCTGTATACTTGTCTGATAACTATTATTGTAAGAGAACTCTACTAAATGAAGATGATCTTTCCAAGTTCCGTCGAAGTCTAAGGTACAAGCTCGTAACATATCTTCCAATGTCTGAATGGTTCTCTTTGACTGTCTGTCCGTCTGCGGATGATAGGTTGTACTAAACCTCAACTTAGTACCCAAACTTTGATGTAACCTCCGCCAAAAGTGAGAGGTGAACTGTGTGTCTCGATCTGATACTATGCTGACTGGAATACCATGCTGCCTCACAGTCTGCTTCATATATATTTCTGCTAACTATTCAGTAGCCTGCCCTACTCTGAAAGGAAGAAAATGATAAACTTTCGTGAGCCGATCCACGATTACCCAAACTGTATTTCGACCAGTCGGGGTTCTAGGTAAACCGAACACAAAGTCCATTGTGATGTGCTCCCACTTCTACTCCGGAATAGGAAGCGGCTGTAACAATCCTGCTGGTCTCTGCTGCTCTGTCTTCACTTGCTGACATACCAAATATTTAGAAACATACCTCACTATCTCCTTCTTTATGCTATTCCACCAAAAGTGTTACTTTATATTCTGGTACATCTTTGTGCCTCCGGGGTGGATGGAATAAGAAGAACTATGAGCCTCTGACATAACTTCCTATCGAAGGTCTCCAACTGGTACACAAAGACGATTTTCTGAATCTAAGTGTACCATCCTCATGGATTACTAACTCCTTCCTGAGACCTGATTCACATTCTGATCGAAGCTTCTGGATCCACGGATCCTCTGTCTGGGCTGCTCTGATCCTCTCAACTAAAGTAGACTGAATCTGTAAACTGGCCATAACTCCTGTATCTTGTGGCAAGATCACTTCAATTTCCATTTTCTGAAGTCTTCCAAAATATGCCTCTGCGAGGTTAAAATAAATGCACCACCTCTCCTGCTCAAGGCATCTGCTACCATATTCGCCTTGCCTGGATGATACTGAAGATTCACATCGAAGTCCTTCAGTAATTCGAACCATCTTCTCTATCTCATGTTCAGGTCCCTCTGGGTGAATACATATTTTAAGCTCTTATGATCAGTGTAGATCTCCACTCGGTCCCCATATAAATAGTGCCTCCATACCTTAAGTAAAAATACCACTACTGCTAATTCCAGGTCGTGAGTCAGATAGTTCTTGTCATGGTCCCGAAGCTGTCGAAACGCATATGCTATCTCCTTACCATACTGTATCAATACACACCCAAGTCCCTTCCCGGATGCGTCACAATATACTGTAAACCCTTCCGATCCTACTGGAAGCGTGAAGATCAGGGCTGAGATTAATCTCTTCTTCAACTCTTCAAATGATGTCTGACACTCAGCTGACCAAACAAACTCTATATCCTTGCACGTCAAACGCATCAAGGGTGCCAAAATCCTGGCGAAGTCTGCCACGAACCTTCTGTAGTAACCTGCCAATCCTAGAAAACAACACACATCTGCTACTGACTTCGGAACTGGCCAATTTTCTACTGCCTCAACCTTCTTCGGGTCTACTTACACTTCTGCTCCAGAAATAATGTGTCCCAGGAACGAATATGATCCAACCAAAACTCACTTTTACCAAGCTTCGCATAATGTTGATACTCCCTCAAGGTTTGCAAAACTGTTCGAAGATATTTCTCATGCACTTCTTCATTGCTGGAATAGATGAGGATGTCGTCTATGAAAACTACTACAAACTTATCCAAATAGGGTATAAAGATGCGATTCATCAAATCTATGAATACGGCTGGGGCATTAGTCAGTCCAAATGGCATCACCAGAAACTCATAATGTCCATACCGCGATCTAAATGTTTACTTGGGTATGTCCTGCTCCCGGACCCTCACTTAATAATATCTAGATCGAAGATCAATCTTAGAGAAGATGCAGGCCTTACTCAACTGATCAAACAAGTCATCAATCCTTGGTAACGGATACTTGTTCTTCACTGTTACTGCATTCAACTGTCGTTAATCAATGCACATTCGCGTCAATCCATCCTTCTTGGGTACTAAAATCACTGGTGCTACCCAGGGTGATTCACTGTCCCGGATAAAACAGCGACAACCGAACACTCTAAAATTTGCCTAAGTTGAACACTCTATATCCCTTACTCTTGGCCGCATAGCCAAAAAGAATACCTTCGTCAGCTTTGGCATCAAATTTGCCTAAATTGTCTTTGGTATTCAGGATAAAACAGCGACAACCGAACACTCTAAAATAAGAAACATTAGGAGTCCTACCAAACCAAAGCTCATAGGGTGTCTTCTTCGAAATAGGTCGAATCAACACCCTATTCAAAACATGGTACGCTGTGCTGAAAGCTTCTGCCCAAAAGTATTTCGGAACATAGAATTGATTTAGCATAACTCTAGCCATATCGCCAAGAGTTCTATTCTTCTGCTCCACAATACCATTTTGTTGAGGAGTTCGTGGACACGAAAATTTATGACTAAAACCATTTGAATCACAAAATTTTTCAAAATCAGAATTTTCGAATTCGCCACCATGATCACTTCGGATACGAGTAATCATGCAGCCTTTTTCGATTTGGACCTTTTTAGCAAATACTTTGAAAATAGAAATTGTATCACTTTTGTTTGTAAGAAAGAAAATACATGTAAATCTTGAAAAATCATCTACAATAACAAAAGTGTAGAGTTTTTTGCCAAGACTGGCTACTCTACTAGGACCAAATAAGTTCATATAAAGTAATTACAAAGGTCGGGTAGTACTTACAGTGTTTATGGATTTAAAGAAGGATTTGGTAGCATTATTCTTTTCACATTCGGCACATACCGTGTCTTTCTTGAATGTGATATCCGACAGCCCTCTGACTAGCTTCTTGGTGGATAATCTGGATATAGTATCCATGATGGCATGACCAAGACGCTGATACCAAAGGAGCTTTTTGTCTTTGTGAGCGTAAAGGCATCTTCATGTACTGTTAGTATTACTAGATAGATAGAAAATATAAATGTTATCTTCCCTTATCCCTTCAAAAGCGATGTCTCCAGTTGATCGATCAAAGATAAATCATTTAGTTTTCTCAAAGTTAATATCATAACCGTGATCAGCAAGAAGACTAAAGCTTAGCAAGTTATGCTTTAACTCGATCACTAAACAGACATCGTTAATGACAGGAGAGGGAGGATAACCAATTGTACCATTACCTATGATATAGCCTTTAAGGTTATTGCCGAAGGAAATGTATCCTTCCTTTCTCATCGACAGTGTTGCGAATAGATTTGCATTTCAAGTCATATGGCGCGAGCACCCAATATCGAGAATCTACTTGCTTCTAGTTGAGGAGGAAAGGTCCACCTACACCACGAGTAGATGTGACCTTTGTTATAAGATTCTTTTGGGTCTTGAGAGGTTAGACTTTGGTACCCATGCATATATATTTCTATCAACTAATCTTCTAATCCTATATTGTGGAGAAATATGTCCATATAGGTTACAATAAGTACATCTAGCATACATGTTTATACTAGGAGCATGTTGATAGTGACGTCTATAAGTCGGGTGATAATAGCTATGTACAGCAGTAGTATGAGTATGGTGACTGTGTGCAGCAGCATGGTGACTATAATGATCATTTTGACTGAGTGCAGTAGCAGGGTAACTATAATGATTATAATGACTGTGTGCAACAGCATGATGATGATAATGATTATGTGTATGTGTCTTACGTGCTGCATGTGAATAGGTGTACATAAAAGCATGATTTAGTTTAGCACATGGATGAGTGTTCTTGTGGTGACGTGCCTTTTGTGTTGAATTGGTACGTATTTGTACGTGTTGTGACTATGAGACAGAACTTGCGATTGAATAACCTGCTTGCCCAATTTAATCTCTAATTTCTTAGATATAGCATTCAACTCATCATATTTTGCAGTAAGATCGTGTATTCTACCTGTAGCAAGTTTGAACTTGTTTTTCTCTTCAGCAAGTTCTTTGTTTAATGTCGTGATCTCAAGTATTTGTTTCTCAATGATTGATTCGGCATCGTGTAAGCTTAATTTAAGCTTGGATACCTCTTCAGTGTTTTCCGTGGGTGTAGTGTTTCTAACATCTTCTAGTAAACATGAAAGTCTACGGATCTCGATTTCGTAGTCCTTGATCTTATCCTTTGCATGTTTATATTTATTGATTACCTTTTTGTGATCATCAAGTAGATCACCAAAAGCATCACCAAGTTCATCAAAAGAGAAATCATCAAAAGAATCTTTTACCTTTTCTGAAGTCGCCATTAGACAGACGTTAGCCATATTTTATGGAGAGTCTTCTTCCTCGTCTGAATCACTAGCCTCGCTTCCATGTCAGATGCTAGTGTTGGCATACTTCTTTGTGGTTGGCTTTTTGTACGGCTTCTCATATCTGCTTCCCTTCTTTTCTAAGGGACAATCTTTCTTGACATGTTTCATCTTTTTGCATCCGAAGCAGGTGGGTTCTTCCTCATCGTCTCTTTGTTCTCTCTTCTTTTTGTTGAAGCGTAGAAACTTTTTGAACTTTCGAACTTAGAGAGATTGATCGTCACCTTCGGAGTTGTCATCATCAGTGTCTTCTGAGCTGGTTCTTCGACGATGAGCTCTCAATGCAATCTCCTTTTCTTTTGGAGCTATTTCTTCGAAGTCTTTTAGATCGAGCTCATGCGTCATCAACTTGCCTATCAATATTTCTAGTGACATTGTCGTGAGATCATTGCCTTCGATGATCGTCGTGACTTTGGGGTTCCAAACCTTCGGCAATCCTCGTAGCACCTTGCGTATCTTCTCATGGTTGGAATAATCTTTTCCAAGAGAAGATAGCAGGTTGACGATGTCGAGGAATCTGGTGAACATTTGAGTGATCGTCTCATTAGGCTTCATCTTGAAAGCCTTGTACTCCTGTGTCAGACGGCTGACTTTTGATTCTTTGACTTGTGTGGTCCCTTCATGAGTCACCTCCAAAAGCTTACATACTTCATGCGAGGTGGTGCATATCGAGATCCTATTGAATTCAGTCCTGTCTATGGCACAGAAAAGAGCATTAATAGCCCTAGCGTCTAGGCTTGCCAGTTTCTTCACCTGATCAGTATACTTGTCGTAGGGTTTCTCAACGAGACTTCCCTCGACAGTTATTTTGGAAGGTTTCTTGTAGCCATCAGTGACTATAGTCCACAGGTCAAAGTCTAGAGACTTAAGATAAAAACTTATTCTAGTCTTCCAATATGTGTAGTTGGTCCCATCAAATAGGGGTGGCCTATTTGTGGATTGACCCTCACCATAGTTGGTTGAGATGGGTTGTGTGGTTGCCATGGATCAACTCTAGGATGTAAATCCTGTATCTAGAGAACAGGGTTCTGATACCAATTGAAGTATGTATAGGCAACTCTAGAGGGGGTGAATAGAGTACTTGTGACAATAATGAACAATTAAAAATTCAACTCTATTCAATCCCAACTAGTAAAAAAATAATTAGAGTATAATTGCGGAAATTAAATGAAGATCAGAAAGCATACGCAGACACAGAAATTTTTGTCCTGGTTTCCCTCTTGGAGGACTAGTCCAGGCCTGAGAACTCTAGCTCAGGATTAAAATCCACTATTTGTGAAGTAGCTTTACAACCACGTACTTTTACACAGAAGAGCATGCCAACTTCTTGAAAAGATTGCTAGGTAAAACTTAGAATTTTTCACGTGACTTCTTCAAGACTCTTGCACAAAACTTCTAATTGGCTCGCACCGAGCACTTTATAGGCTTGGGAAGTTTTATGGCTAGTAGATGAGAAGAGTATGGCTCTTTAGGATGTATAGGCTATAAGAGAGAAGAGATGAAAAGATTGGATGATTTGAAATGGGTAAAAAGGGTGCCTATATACTTGTCCTGGGAGGCAGAGTTCGGCCAGAACTCTGTTCCAAAATTCAAAAAACTTGGCCATTGGACAACTTGCAATGAGCAATCCCTAAAAATTAGCTCCTGGAAATTAGGAGACAGAGTTCGGCCCGAACTCTGTGTGGGGGCAGAGTTCGGCCCGAACTCTGCCTCCTAGGAGACAGAATGCTCAATGGGCTAAATGGACTTTGGCAATTTAGCTTTTTGTTTGTGGGACTTCTAGTCTATGGCTGAGGTACTCTATGCGACTCAATGTACAAAGCCTAGACTCAAATAAAATATTAAAATACAGACTTCCGATGACAAGTTCTAGCAGTATTCGTCGAGTAGTCGTTGATGATGATTGTCTGACTTGATATGTGTTAGTAGTCCGATTTATAGCCTTGATGATGATATATGTGTCGAGTTGGATCATGCCAAATATCGATTTATTAATTATCAAGATTAGGTTGACTGCGATCCAGTTTGGGTCAACAATTTCCCCTATTTTGATAATTAAAAATATTACGATATTTGCGTGTCGCAACATTCATACCTGGACACATATATTGCTCCCCCGTAGATGGACAATTCGGCTCCCCCATAAATAGAGAAGTCCTTAAGTCCTGATACAAGTACTAGTCCAAACAATATAGCACAAGTGTAGCACAATATAGCACAAGTATTTATCAGAAAATGGTTAAGCAAATATCATATATTTCTTCCCCTTTGATATTTAGCAAAATAAAATAAAAGCTCCCCTGTAAGAAAATAACCATGGAGAAAATATGCCATCACACAACCAAGCTCAAGTCCAATATAAGAGATAAATAGCAAATAATCCAAATAGAAGCCATATAAGCATAAAGTAGTACCAAGCAAAGAGTTCAACAACATAATCTCTGAATGAAAAAGACAAAGTGCATAAACAAAAGAAATCCTAAGCATCAGTAGCATCATGAAATGGACCACGGCCATCATGGAACAAGAGAAGATCCAGCAGAGTCGAATGGGTCGTTGGCAGAGCGACGAGGATCAACAAACGCCGCATCTGGATCCAAATACCTCCTGACCCAGGTGTCGTCGATACGGTAACCTTCGTAAAAAGGGTCCCGTACCATAGGGTAAGACACCGTAGGAGGAGTAGCCAGGGAGTATTGGATATCATGTAGGGTGTTGCTGATAGCCGTCATCTGTAAGGTGGTGCGATAGTCCATCTGAGTCCAGCGATCGTCCTTCAAGCAGAAATGATCATACAGCATAGTCTGAATGGACTCAAGAGTAGCAGGTGGCTTGGGCACAGGTTGGCCAAGAGCAAGGGGATCAGCCTGAGCATCAGACTCGGAATGCTCTGACTCAGTAGGAGACTCAACAGCTGCAAGAAGCAGCCGTGCCTTAGACAGATAGGCAGGGGCAGGAAGGAACTGGCACTCGTCAAGAGGAACATAGAACGCACAAAAAATCATCGGCAAATATAGGGCGTAGACCAATGATCGAGGTCTCTTTCGTGCACTAATTATCCAGTCTATCATAGTACGTGGAAAGTTAAAAGGGACATGGAAGTGGAGATGATAAAGTACAGAGATCTCAATATAAGATACGTCATTGGTCGATCCCGCTTTGGGTAAGATCGTAGAAAAAAATGATACGATGAAGTTCGTAGAAATACGGGTTAAGATATTTAGCCCGTAGCTTGCGTGGACAAGTGTTGGAAGTATACAATTTATCCTTAAAACTCTCAAGGGACGATACAACGAAAAATTGAAACTTGCGTGCTTCGACAAGTTTCTCCCAAGAATTAGGTTCCGGGATCTCGAGATATTTTGCAGGCTCAAAATCATCAAAAGTAATATCGATACCGGCGACACGAGAATAGATTTGTGTGTTGTCAAAGGTTAGATTACAGTAAAATATTTGAATAGCATTCAAACAGATAAGAGATGATGTAGAGACTAACTCATCTAGACAAATATCATAGAATAATGAGTCATAAGCCAAAAATATTATGAAATTTATAGGATGACCCGTATACACACTCCTTGAACGAAAGTCGTTGAACCATTCATTGGAAGCCTCCAATGATACAAAAAATTGTTCATTGAATGTGTTGGGGTCATAAGGTTGTGGTGGATTAAAAAGTGGATGTATTGGAGGAGCAAGAGGAGGAGGAGGATTGGAGGATGAAGCACCTTCACTCCTTCTTCTCTTGCCTCTTCCAAAGAGTCTTGGAGCCATGGAGAATTTAAAATAATTAAAAAAGGAAATAGAGAGGAATATAAAATTATACCTCACAAAGATGAGAAAAGATAGAAGAGATCTTCCCAAAAGCTTGAAATCTTGAGTTTGGGAAGAAAGAGAGCCCTAAAAGTAGAGTTTCTAGGGTTAGGGTTTGAGAAATTTGTGTTTGGAGGAAGGTAGAAGAAGAACAAAGTGAAGAGAGAGGGTTGTTTCTCAAATTTAAGGAGTTTAGGAGCAGCCAAGCGGGTTAAATCTGGACCGTCGGATCAAATCAATTGGTGGCTGAGCATCAGGGAAGGTTCTGTGACCAAGGACACAGAGTTCGGCCCGAACTCTGTGTGGGGAAGAGTTCGGCCCGAACTCTTCCTCCATGGACACAGAACACTGAAAAGTTGAAAATGGCCAAGTGTTGGTTCAAAATGAATAGAATTTTGAAAGTTTGACAAGTGGCAAATTTTTTATTAAAAAGAATAGAATTTAGAAAATTTGAATTAACTAAGTTATAAATGAAATTAAACCATATAATAAATAAGGATTTATGACAATGACCATTACAATGTAACTGCCATGGGGTAGCTATAGGGGTCGGATCCCAGCTAGCGGTAGTCCGAAGACTAGTGCACCATGTCGCTTAGGCTTTTACGCCTTGTTGTCAGAAGGACCCTTTCGGCTTGTACCCATAGCAAAGTTACTATAAAAATATATGTCATAATCGTTATTTATACAGGCTAATTTATTTAATAACCATTTCATCCAAAGTTTCTAATTCACGACAAAGAAAGTTGAAGCGCTCTTCGGCCAGTGGTTTGGTAAAGAATTCTGCTAGCTGATGTTCAGTGTCTATGAATTCTAAATTAATCGTACCTTGTTGTTGATGATCACGCAAAAAGTGATGTCTAATCTCTATGTGTTTAGTACGTGAGTGACAAACAGGATTCTTGTTCAGATTAATGGCACTAGTGTTATCGCAAAAAATAGGTATGTGCTTGAAATATAAGTTGTAGTCTTCAAGGGTTTGTCGCATCCACAAAATCTGTGCACAACAACGACCAGCTGCGATGATTCAGCTTCTGTTGTGGATAGTGCGACAGAGTTCTATTCTTGCTAAACCATGAGACAAACGCCTTTCCTAGCAAATGACACGTATCGCTAGTACTCTTACGGTCGACTTTGCATCCCGTAAAATCAGCATCGGAATATTCGATTAAATCAAAGGAAGTGGTTTTGGGATACCACAAGCCTACCGTAATAGTTCCTTTAAGGTATATAAATATACGCTTAACTGCGGTCATGTGTGATTCCTTAGGATTGGCTTGGTATCTAGCACATAAGCAAACACTGAACATAATGTCGGGGCGACTAGCAATTAAATATAATAAACTACCAATCATACCTCGATACTTACGTTGATCGACCGGTTTGTCGCTGTCATCAGGTTCTAGCTTTGTGGTAGTAGCCATAGGGGTGCTGATTGGTTTGATGTTGTCAAGCTCAAACTTCTTCAGCATGTCCTTGACATACTTCGATTGACTGATGAAAACGCCTTGCGGGAGTTGTTTGATTTGCAATCCAAGAAAGTAGTTGAGCTACCCCATCATGCTCATCTCGAACTCATTTTGCATACACTTAGCAAATTCCTTGCATAGACCCTCATTAGTAGACCCAAAAATAATGTCATCAACATATATTTGAACTAAAAGAATTGTGTCATGAAGAGATTTTATAAACAGTGTAGTGTCCACTTTTCCTTTTGAAAAACCTTTATCTAGTAAGAAAGTACTCAGACGATCATACCAAGCTCGAGAAGCTTGTTTGAGGCCATAGAGAGCTTTTTTAAGTTTAAAAACATAGTCGAGAAATTTGTGATTTTCGAAACCAGGTAGTTGTTTCACAAAAACTTCTTCCTTGATAAAACCGTTTAAAAAAGCACTTTTCACATCCATTTGGAAAAGTTTAAAGTTTTAAAATTTTGTAAATGAGCAAAGCATCCAAATGGATTCTAGTTGGGCAACAGGAGCATACGTCTCATCATAATCGATGCCCTCCTTTTGATTGTATTATTGGGCTACAAGACGAGCTTTGTTGCGAGTGACTGAACCGTCCTCGTTTACTTTATTACGAAAGACCCATTTAGTGCCAATTATTAAGTGGCCAGTAGGTTTAGGAACAAGTTCCTAAACTTGGCTTCTCTCAAATTGGTTGAGTTCATCTTGCATCACAGAAATCCAAAATTCATCATTAAACGCTTCTAAAACATTTTTTGGTTCTATTTGAGAAATGAACGCAGTGCTAGTTATAGTGTCTCTTACAGAGGATCGATTAGTTACCCCTTTTGATATTTCACCTATTACCAAGTCCTTTGGATGAGAGGGAGTAAATTGGAACTTTTTGGTAATTCCTTCGGAGAGCTGGTTTCAGACGTTGCATTTATAGATGTCGAAGTAGATGGTTCATCATCGTCGTTGGGAATAACAGCTGTACTATTGTCCTCATCAAAAGTGTGAAACCTATTTATTTTGTGATTAATTAAATAGTGTTTTAGTATTATTATTACTAGTAAATTTATTATTATGATTATTATATATTTTTGGGTGCAAATTATTTCGAAATAATAATAATAACAGGGATTTTTGTTTTAGACCCAGACCCGAGTCCGAACCCAGACCCAGGCCTGAGCCAAACCCAATTCTTTTCCCTCTCTTTCTTAATTCTGATTTTGACTTGGTTTATAAAAAAAATATATAAATAAATAATAATAAAATATTTATGTTAATAAAACTTTCATTAAAAATACAACTCTCAACTTTACTCTATTCCTATAACCTTCACCATCAGCAAGGTTATAACCATTCCTTTTCTTTCAACGTATGAGCACCGACCCTTTCAGTTCCCAAACCGACCGACCACCCCTTTGTTTCTCCTTCCGCGAACGGCCATGGCCGTTCCCCTTCCCCTCACGTAACCGGCCGAACCGCCAGCCTCCTTTCCCTATATATATAAACTCTCTCCCTCTATTTCCAACTCCAAAAGCAAATCCCCACTCCACCTACCCCCCACCATCTCTGGCGGAGCCAGCGCCCCATCTCCGGCGATCTCCCCGCGTACGCCCCGGCCAAGCCAGCGCCGAGCACCCCGTTCCCGCGCCACTCGTCGGCTCCCAGCGGGCCGACCCCCTCCCCGACCACGGCGAGCCGACCGCGTGCGCCCCCGCGCCCTCCCCCGAGCGGCCGATCACGGCGGAACCCCGCCGCTGTCCAGATCCGCCCCGCGCGGCTTTTCTCCAGCGTGCACCACCCCGCGCGCCCTTCTCGTCGTCCCCGTCGTCTCTCCGGCGACCCGTTCCCTTTACGCTGCCTCCTTGCAGCGTCTCTCTTCTGGCCAGCGTGCCCTAGCGTTGGAGTTTACGGCATTTTCGTCATTGACGTCGCTGATTTCAGCCTAATTCGGGAACGTCGCTGCTGGACTTCTTTATTTCTTTTATTACATCATCTGAGAGCTCTAGCCGAGCATCCCGAGGTATAAATTCTCTGCCCCGTTGTATTTTTATTGGTAGTCGATGATGATAACGGTCCCCGGTTTCCCCTCGGAAATCCGGTTTAGCTACGTTGTAGTTCGGTTAGCTACGTTAGCATTTTTTATGATTTTGTCTGCTGAGATTTTTGTGCTGTTGGTTTGATTGCGGGATTCTCGAGTATTTCGGGAAGGTTCTGGTGGTTGGAAAATAATTTCTGTGGTTATATTTTCGGTATAAATGGGTTATTCTTTGGTTGGGACAATTGCAGGATTTCGTTGTTAGCGCATTTCCCAGTTTTGGGTTGTCCCGAAATAGAGGAAATACTGCCCAAATTTTTACCAAAACTTTATCTGTTTGGATTTCAAATTTGGTTTTCGAAAATGATTTTAAAACTAATTTTCGGGAGACGATCGTACCGGTCTGTGGGCCCTAGCGAAATGCAAACGCACCGGTCCGACCGGGCGTTGAGGTATTAGCTGGATGTGACGATGGACCGAGTCTGAGACTCCAAACTTTTGATTTAAATTATTTTATTTAATGTTTAAGTTATTTATTATAGATAACTTTTTACTGCACATTTTATTTAGAAACTAAACATTTCCCTCTTATTTTATGTAAAAGAATTGTAAAGGACATAAGCCCATAACTCTAGGATGATTAGCTGTGCCCTGTATTGCAAAGTGTAGGTTTTACTTTCTTTTCTGGGTGGTTGATGTTGATCTCTTTTGGGTGGTTTTGGATTGGACGTGTAACCGTGGTTAGAACGTAATCATTTCTCGTAGATAATTAATTAAGAACTTCCAAGTAAAATAAATAGATAAAATATTAGTAAGATAACTAGTTCATGATTTGTCACTGGAAGAAACTATTTTTATAGATATATTACAAAAGCACAAAGTTTTCCAAAGATAATTTGTTCTTGTTATTATTTCCCAAATAATCAAATTAACCGGTTTAATCAACGCACGTAGCTTACGACGTAAACGTTAGCTGTAGCCTAATAACAACTTAAAACCTGATATCTGAGTCTAATTCTCAATCGTAGGATTTCGAGGACTGTACTAGCATCAACCCGGAATCAACAATCGAATCCAGTCATAATCAAAGGCAAGTACATTTTGTGTTAGTTTACAATTATTTAGTAATCGTTTTAATGCAAGTTTAAACCACGATGCAACACGGAACTCTCTCTGAGAGCACTGACTGTAACTACTGTAACTATTGGGGACTGGGGGAGTAGTGTAATGAGTATGACCACATCCAAAACTGTATACTGACTGTGTTAGCTTACCCCTCATACACACGGGGATAAGCCATATCGTATCAATATGATACAACTGTACAACCCAAGCCGGTCATATTCATTGCCTATTCACATCACAGAAACTGTAACTGTTTTAAAACTGTAACTGCTTAGTTGATTCTCAAAACTGTTTAAAAGTGCATGATTCTATTATTATTTCAATTGTTAAATTAGCATGAATTGTACTTTGCTCCCTCCTGACTGGAGACCCAACATTTTAGGTATCACTGATGAGGCTTTGTTCCGCGATCCCAAGACGAGGATTTCGAAACTGATGAGCTGTTTGCCTAGAGTTTTCTTTTCTTCTTGATGTATGTAGAAAATGGTTTAAGTTGTATCTTTCATTCCATTGTAAAAGTTTAATAAAGTTTTAAATTTCCAAATTTTGAGTTGTGACAAATATAGTGTTGTTGTATGGTTACCTGCTACTGAACAGCTTACTGCCGCCGTCTCAACAACGGTGCAGGCTGGGCATGATCCGGTTCGACCCAATTAGTTGGGATCGGGTCGTGACAAAAAGTTACATTAGTAGACTCTTCAACAATCATGGAGCGCTTGTTGAACACTCTATATCCCTTACTCTTGGCCGCCTAGCCAAGAAGAATACCTTCGTCAGCTTTGGCATCAAATTTGCCTAAGTTGTCTTTGGTATTCAGGATAAAACGGCGACAACCGAACACTCTAAAATAAGAAACATTAGAAGTCCTACCAAACTAAAGCTCATAGGGTGTCTTCTTCGAATTGGGTCGAATCAACACCCGATTTAAAACATGGCACGATGTGCTGACAGCTTCTGCCTAAAAGTATTTTGGAAGAGAGAATTGATTTAGCATAACTCTAGCCATATCGTCAAGAGTTCTATTCTTTCTCTCCACAACACCATTTAGTTGAGGAGTTCATGGACACGAAAATTCATGACTAAAACCATTTGAATCACAAAATTTTTTAAAATCAGAATTTTTGAATTTGCCACCATGATCACTTCGGATACGAGTAATCATGTAGCCTTTTTCGGTTTGGACCTTTTTAGCAAATACTTTGAAAACAGAAATTGTATCACTTTTGTTTGTAAGAAAGAAAATCCATGTAAATCTTGAAAAATCATCTACAATAACAAAAGTGTAGAGTTTTCCGCCAAGACTAGCTACTCTACTAGGACCAAATAAGTCCATATAAAGTAATTGCAAAGGTCGGGTAGTACTTACAGTGTTTATGGATTTAAAGGAGGATTTGGTAGCCTTATTCTTCTCACATTCGGCACATACCGTGTCTTTCTTGAATGTGATATCCGGCAGTCCTCTGACTAGCTTCTTGGTGGATAATCTGAATATAGTATCCATGTTGGCATGACCAAGACACTGATGCCATAGGAGCTTGTCGTCTTTGTGAGCGTAAAGGCATATTCCTGCACTGTTAGTATCACTATATAGATAGAAAATATAAATGTTATCTTTCTTTATCCTTTCAAAAGCGATATCTCTAGTTGATCGATCGTAGATAAAGCATTTAGTTTTTCCAAAGTTAATATCATAACCATGATCAGCAAGAAGACTAATGTTGAGCAAGTTATGCTTTAACTCAGTCACTAAACAGACATCGTTAATGACAGGAGAGGGAGGATAACCAATTGTATTGTTACCTATGATGTAGCCTTTAAGGTTATTGTCAAAGGAAACATATCCTTCCTTTTTTATCGATAGTGTTGCGAATAGATTTGCATTTCCAGTCATATAGCGCGAGCACCCACTATCGAGAATCCACTTGCTTCTAGTTTAGGAGGGAAGGTCCACTTATACCATGAGTAGATGTGACCTTTGGTACCCAGATTCTTTTGGGTCCTGAGAGGTTAGACTTTGGTACCCATGCATATATATTTCTATCAACTAATCTCCTAATCCTACATTATGGAGAAATATGTCCATGTAGGTTACAATAAGTATATCTAGCATACATGTTTATACTAGGAGCATGTTGATAGTGATGTCTATAAGTCGGGTGATGATAGCTATGTGCAGCAGTAGTGTGAGTATGGTGACTGTGTGCAGCAGCAGGGTGACTAAAATGATCATAGTGACTGTGTGCAGTAGCAGGGTAACTATAATGATTATAGTGACTGTGTGCAGCAGCATGATGATGATAATGATTACGTGTATGTGCCTTACGTGCTGCATGTGAAAAGGTGTACATGAAAGTATGATTTTGTTTAGCACGTGGATGAGTGTTCTTATGGTGACGTGCCTTTTTGTGTTGAGTTGGTACGTGTTTGTACGGTTGTGACTATGAGACTGAACTTGCGGTTGAATAACCTGCTTGCCCAGTTTAATCTATAATTTCTTAAAGATAGCATTCAACTCATCACATTTAGCAGTATGACCGTGTATTCTACCTGTAGCAATTTTGAACTTGTTTTTCTCTTCAGCAAGTTCTTTGTTTAATGCCATGATCTCAAGTGTTTGTTTCTCAATGATTGATTCGGTATCGTGTAAGCTTAATTTAAGCTTGGATACCTCTTTAGTGTTTTTCGTGGGTGTAGTGTTTCGAACATCTTCTAGTAAACATGAAAGTCTATGGATTTCGGTTTCGTAGTCCTTGATCTTATCCTTTGTATGTTTATATTTATTGATTACCTATTTTTGATCATCAAGTAGATCACCAAAAGTATCACCAAGTTCATCAAAAGAAAAATCATCAAAAGAATCTTTTACCTTTTCTGAAGTCGCCATTAGGCAGATGTTAGCCGTGTTTTGTGGAGAGTCTTCTTCCTTGTCTGAATCACTAGCCTCGCTTTTATGCCAGATGCTAGTGTTGGCATACTTCCTTGTGGTTGGCTTTTTGTACGGCTTCTCATATCTGCTTTCCTTCTTTGCTAAGGGACAATCTTTCTTGACATGTCCCATCTTTTTGCATCCGAAGTAGGTGGGTTCTTCCTCATCGTCTCTTTGTTCTTTCTTCTTTTTGTTGAAGCATAGAAACTTTTTGAAGTTTTGAACTAAGAGAGCTTGATCGTCACCTTCAGAGTCGTCATCATCGATGTCTTCTGAGCTGGTTCTTCGACGATGAGCTCTCATTGCAATCTTCTTCTCTTTTCGAGCTATTTCTTCGAAGTCTTTTAGATCAAGCTCATGCATCATCAACTTGCCCATCAACGTTTCTAGTGACATTGTCGTGAGATCATTGCCATCGATGATCGCTGTGACTTTGGGGTTCCAAACCTTTGACAATTATCGTATCACCTTGCGTATCTTCTCATGGTTGGAATAATCTTTTCCTAGAGAAGATAGCGGGTTGACGATGTCGAGAAATTTGGTGAACATTTGAGTGATCGTCTCATTAGGCTTCATCTTAAAAGCCTCGTACTCCTGTGTCAGACGGCTGACTTTTTATTCTATGACTTGTGTGGTCCCATCATGAGTCACCTTCAAAAGCTTCCATACTTTATGTGAGGTGGTGCATGTCGAGACCATTTTGAATTCAGTCCTGTCTATGGCACAGAAAAGAGCATTAATAGCCCTAGCGTCTAGGCTTGCCTGTTTCTTCTCCTGATCAGTATACTTGTCGTGGGGTTTCTCAATGAGACTTCCCTCAACAGTTATTCTGGGAGGTTTTTTGTAGCCATCAGTCCACAGGTCAAAGTTTAGAGACTTAAGATAAAAACCCATTCTAGTCTTCCAATATGTGTAGTTGGTCCCATCAAATTGGGGTGGCCTATTTGTGGATTGACCCTCACCATAGTTGGAAGAGATGGGTTGTGTGGTTGCCATGGATCAACTCTAGGATGTAAATCCTATATCAAAAGAACAGGGCTCTGATACCAATTGAAGTACGTATTGTCACGACCCGTATCCAGTGTAAGGGCACGAGACGTGGGTACGTCCAGCCTACGCCGCAGTGTCGACGGTAGAACGTTGTCCTAGGTCCAACATCTAAACACAATCTAGAAAAATTCTCCAAATGGAGAATGATATATATGGTACAACTCAATCACAATAACTAAGATAGAATGGAAGAAAGATAATCACAATAGAGAGTTATAATATGAATATAAATCCTGATGTAAACTACACCATAACAAATCTCAATACAATCACAAAGTCTCATAACCAAATGATAATATCAGTCTAATCTAACTCATGGCAAGTCCTCAGCGACTACTGGATCCTGCTGAGGGTTCAGGTCACCTGTGCCAACAAGGCCTGCTCCATAGTAAGTATCGCAGAAATCCTTATCATCTGTAATATTTCAACAGGTCCAATTAGGACAGGAATGAATACATATCTCTCATGCAGTTCATAACATGAAAGAAAATATGAAACAAGCTATAGAATAATATATATGAACTGTTGATAAAGAAATGCGACTATAAAAGAGAGAACATAATATATGGAAATAGATATACAGGATATAATAAGAGAACTGAACTAACTACGTGATGTAGAGCATAATTTGGTTATGTAAACTGGCTTAGGTTATACATAACTTAAATCTAGTTTGGAGTTGCACATGAAAAGGGTGTAGATCACATAACCAAATAAATATTCTCCCTGTCCCAATCAGTACACAAGGATCTGTCCAGGTTATGTTATTGCACATGAAAGTAGTGCGTCACATGGATAGCTAGTCCACATACACACTGGGTTATACATGAAGGCTCACATGATCATGAGTGTACATGAATGTCACATGAGTATACATGAATAAGTATGAATACAATGAGTAGACGATGCACATGATAAAGTACATGAGCACAATATACCCGATGTATCCGAGGGGATAACATCGCATGAAGAGATCCATATAGTACTAATCCATGATATATCGTGATAGCAACAAGTAAACTAGTCTATAACAAGTAAATGTGTCCAAGCAAGAATGAAACGGTCAGAGAATGTACTCGCCTGACAATCTGAGCTGCTGATGAGGATGTGTAGCTGTACTGGAGTGATGTAAATCTATTTAACACAACCACAAGTCACAACAAGGTCTAACATATCATAAGGAATGCCTACAATACAATTCTACATGATTCTAGGTCCTTCTAGGTCAAAGTCAACCCATGATCAACTCTGGTCAAACCTGGTCAACTCTGGTCAAACCTGGTCAACTCAAGGTCAACTAGTCCGTTTACTAATTTCTAGGTCATACACAAGTTTTCAGGTCATTCGGAGTTCGTTTGAGTCGATTTGGATCAAATTTGACCCAAAGTTGACTTTTGTCAACTTGGATAACTTGTCGGCCAATTCGACCAAACTAGGCTCCTAACGACGATCCTAATCTGTCCCAACACTTTCTATAGTCATATCACAAGCAATTATTATATTACCTATATTTATATATTCATCACAAGTAATATATATATATATTTTTTTTTATATATATATTTATATATATATATATATATATATATATATTTTTTCTTTTTTTTTCTAATGAATAAAGCCTAGTTTCATCAATATATATATATATATATATATATATATATATATATATATATATATATATATATATATATATATATATATTGATGAAACTAGGCTTTATTCATTAGAAAATCCAGCATTACAAAAGAGTATATGATCGGCTAACATTTACATCAAAAAAGCTGGTAAAGCCTTCGAGTGATTGCATCTAACTAAAACTTTCAGGATTTGTCGTCGGATCTCAGCAAGTATTTGATCAGCAGTGTATTTGTAAGCTTCATAGCGCCATTTGTTCCTATTTTTCCATAGGACCCAGCATGTAGCCCCCACTACAATTCACGAAGATGAATCATAGGCCTCCTCCACCACTTCTTCAATCTGTAGATTAGCTCCCCTGTACTTCGAATATGAAACTCCTTTTGCAGTTGACTCCACACTGTCTTCGCCAGTTCTCCATCATTAAACACATGGTTAATAGTTTCCTGTTGGAGTTGAGCACGACAATGACATTGGAAAGCAAGCTGATAGCCAAGTTTTTGGACACTATCATCTGTAGGAAGCCTAGAATGAAGCATCCTCCATCCATGTACTGACCACTTAATAGGAATACATGAGTTTCAGATATGAGAAAAATTTGAGTTGCAATTGAATAGGATTCTAGTGTGTCTCCATGCTGAAGACAATGAGAATGTACCTGCTCTGGATGGAGTCCATAACCAGGAATTATTCTCCGAAGGATGAGGCACAATCAGATGATTAGAGATCTCTCTCCCCTTTAGAATCCTCTTCCAAATGTGAGAAGCATTGGAGTTAGCTTGAACACTATCCAGTCCAGTATATTTGCAGTATCTAACTCTGATAAATGTCGACCATAGGCCTTCCCGAGTCTTCTGTTTCCACCATAATTTGGTAGAGAACGAGTTGATAACTTCATCCATACTTCGAAGACCTAGACTCGTTTCATCCTGGGGTCTAGCCATTTTTTACCAGCTAAGCCAAGTGTGTTTATATATTCCTTCCTTCGATCCCCAGAAGAATTTTAAAAACATAATCTCGAGTTGATTAAGAACTGCCTTAGGTGGGTTACATGCTGCTAATGTATACATAGGTATGGATGTTAAAACAGACTTGAGAAGAACAAGCTTATCCCCATATGATAGGAGTCTCTGCTGCCATCCATCAATTCTGTTCCTGATCATAGATATCAGGTCTTCGAACATGCTTACATTCTTCTTCCCTGACATCAAAGGGAACCCAAGGTAGGCAAACGGAGGATTTGATGATCTGAACCCAGTGATATCACGCAATTCAGCTTCACGGTCAGGAGAAAATGACGAATGAACATATATGGATGACTTGTGAGCATTGATAAGTTGTCCCGAAGCGGCTTCGTATCTTGCCAACATTGAACGCAAAGCTCTGATAGATGAGACATCCCTCACTGAGAAGATCAAAATATTATCTACGTATGCAAGATGAGTCACCGCTGGGCATCCACTTGGAGAGTAGAAATATTTGAAGGAAGGTAACTCCACTAGTTTCTTGAGATTACGAGATAAGGCTTCAGCTACAATGATAAATAGCGCAGGAAAAATAGGATCGCCTTGTCAAACTCCTCTAAAACCATGGAAGAACCCCGAAGACTCCCCGTTGATAATAGTCGAGTACCATACATTGCTGAGGAGGTGATACATCATATTGATCCAAGTCTCATTAAACCCGAACTTCCTCATGACCTTCATCAGGAAACTCCAATCAACTCGATCATAGGCTTTAGCCATATCTAGTTTAATTGCTACATTCCCTCCTATATTTTTGATTCTCATCATACTCATTATTTCTTGGGCAAGGATCACATTATCAACAATTTCTCTACCTTTCACAAATCCACTTTGCTCTGGAGATATGATCCTAGGGAGAATAAGAGCCAATCTGTTCGCAAGTAGCTTGGATATAACCTTGTTCATGATAGTACACAGGCTAATGGGGCGGTAATCAGACCATGTCATAGGGCTCTTCACCTTTGGGTTCAGGACAAGAGAAGTGCTTGATATGGCTCTGGAAAGAGAAAATTCGTCCATGAATAATTGGACTGCCTCCAGAATCTCAGCTTCAATAATATTCCATGCAGTTGTGAAAAACTTTGCAGTGAACCCATCTGGACCTCCCACACTCCTAGAGTCTATGCTTTTGATGATATGAGTGATCTCCTCCTTCGTGGGATTAAGTGTCAAAGCCTGATTGTCCTCCTCTGTAATTAGAGAAGGAATACAGTTTAGTAGATCGTCATCTATAACCGTTGTCGTGCTCATGTATTGAGCTGCAAAATGATCGTTTGCTAAGGCTTGAATATCAGGCAGTTCTTTAAGAGTACAGCCATCGACCTTGATAGAATGAATCCACAACTTTCTTTGCTTACTATTAACACATTCGTGAAAATAAGCTGTATTCCGATCTCCTTCCAAATCCCAGCGTAACCGAGCCATCTGGTTCCAATAAGAATCTTCATACGAAAGACGTTGTTTCAATAAGGTACTAGCTTTGTGAAGTTGCTCTCGAGAGGAATTAGAGTTGCTCTGCTCATAATCAATCTCAGCTGCTAGGACTGCGTCTTTCACCACCTTGACTTGCTGAAAAATATCACCAAATGTCTCATGACTCCAAGCAGATAAGGATTTTCGACAGGCTGCCAACCTCTCTGACACTCGCACCAGAGCATTGGCATGATGAACTGAGTGCCATGGTTCGTCTACCACTTTGCAGAAATCCTTGTAGGTTATCCAGAAGTCTAAGAACCTGAAGGCTCTTCAACCACGCGCATTATCAAATTTGAAAGTGATAAGTAATGGCGTGTGGTCCGATTCATTTCTATTAAGATGATCCTCCATCGACAAAGGCAGGATAGAGAGCCATTCCTTGTCTAATAGCATGCGATCCAGACGAGATCCTTGTTTATCCCCCTCTGACTTCATCCAGGTGAATGTGCTCCCAATATATGGTAGCTCTGTTAAGCTAGTAGTCATCAAGAAATTTATGAAGTCGTGCATAGCCTGGTGACTCGGAGCCAAACCACCCGTCTTCTCTTCCCTAGTCTTGACCACGTTAAAATCTCCTCCTATTGTCCAGGGAATGCTATAACATGTCTGAAGACCTTGCAATCTCTCCCACATCTCCATCCGACCTTCCTTGGTGTTGTGTCCATGGACAATGGAAACAAAAACTTCAGTAGGCAGGAAGTCATTGGCAAAACGAATGGTGATAGCCTGATCAAAGGAATCCACCAAGTGCATTGAAGGGCCCTCCCTTGTGAAAACCCATATGTTCCCTCTCTCATTAGAGAAAGATTGATGACAACCCAGTTTAAGTTGATATGATGTTAACTGGATGACCGAAACCTTGGGTTCGACAATGGCAATCAGCTGTACTTTATTAACCCTTGCTAAGTTTTTGATCCTTTTTAAAGTCATTTTATTGGCAATACCACGCACGTTCCAAATCAGATATTTAAATATTATGAATTTGTCGGGGGTTACCAGAAGTGGAGCTATTGGAAACTGACCGAAGGATTCTATCCGATGATGGAGGAGCTTTCTTCTTACGGATCGAAGGAGGGGGCCGAGATGACGTCGCTTCTTCTTTTTGGGCATTTTCGGTCGCCGCCAAGGCTCGAGCTTCTTCTTCCTCAGCTACGTCTGCCTAAGTTTTTTCGAGGATCTCACCTTCTTCAAGCGCCTCGTCCACGTCTTCATGAGAAGAAATGGCATTAACGTCCGTCGGTGCAAGTGTCTCCGATGGGTTTTGGGGTGGAATGATCGCGTCATTACTCTGTAAGGGATCATGAGTTAATGGAGGATTAGTGGTCGAGTGAATATTTTTGTCAGATGCATGGGTCTTTGTGCTTCCCTGTAAGGCCTCTGTTTGGCGGTTGGAATCATGATGGGGATCAACTTGTACAGACTGCTGACTTGGAAGCTCATGGATGGGCTTCGGCTCCACTATTGGCTGAGGTATGGTTGAAGGTTCTTCCGTGTTGTCCTGCTCCCCGCTAGGCATGTCCTGCTCTCCCCGAGGTAATATATGTGTGACATACATTTGGTTTTCTTTCTGAACCACAACTTCCTTTCCTTTTTCTTTTTGTTTGGTTTTGCAAGAATCTGTGGAGTGACCCTGGTGACGACAGACAGTACAGAATAATGGTGTTGATTCATAATCAATATGCTGCCAGAAGCTTATATTGCATGGCAAGTTGATGTGGATCTTATGTTGTAAAGCTTTGGATGCATCAACTTCAATGAACACCCTAGCGAGGCTAGGACGAGATAAATCCGCCGTGGCTTTATCAATCTTTAATGGGGTTCCGATAGCGCCTGAGATAGCGAAGAGAGCGTCCTTGGCGTAAAGATGATGGGGAAGATTTGGGAGACTAATCCAGACTGGGGTGATGGGGGACTCCTGGCTTGGAGAGAAATCAGGCTACCATTTGAAGATCCTCATAGGAGCTCGAGCAATGTACCACGTGTCTTTTGAACGAAGACGTAGGTAATCTGATTCGCACGTAGGGCGAATGAGTATGTGTCTTGAATCAATAAGACCCGCATTAATGGATCCATCGAACATAAATTCCGCAAGCGTCTTACAGATTTTGTCTATCGACGGGCGATAATGAGAGAACTTCCCTACCAACGCGAAATGTAGCGGAGAAGCTAAGGCTGTTTCTTCATCTTCTGTAAAGGAGATTGAAGGAGCACCCTTGAAAGTTGTTACCGATGGAGGAGGGATGAGCGGTGCAGACGAGGGTGTCTGACCTCCCACAACCTTCGTGAAAGATCTAGAGGTTATTGAACCGAAGGCCGCACGACAAAGTTGGGGACGACATCGCCACCCAAGTGGTGTGGCGACCCCGAGGGGACACCCGGCACGGCCTCAGGCTACACCGGGGTTGATGGTGGAGAAGGAAGCGCCCTAGGGTTCCCGAGTTTTTGATATATATATATATATATATGATATATATATATATATATATATATATATATATATATATATATATTAGCATATGTGCACGTGCCTGGCACGTATTTTAATATTTTTTTAATTAATTTAGGAAGACTCTTTAGGAAGACCAAAGGGTAGTCTTCATAATTACTAAGTTGTCCTTATTAAAATTAATAAACCAATTTTAATTAGTATATACATGTAAGGGTATTTTTGGAATTCAAAAGTTTCACCATCAAGTTTTCCTATTATATAGTAGAATATATATATATATATATATATATATATATATATATATATATATATATATATATATATATATATATATATATAAAGAAACCCCTCCTCTCTTTATTAATGAAGGCTCAAAAATCTGAAGCCAGCACACGTATACAAGGCACAAAAAGACAAAACCCTATACAAGTATACCACCAAAAGGAAGATGAGGGGTAGAAACAGCGCAACCACCAAGAACTATGTGTTGAGCGAGGACCAGAATGCTCTCGGACTGTGGGAGCACCCTGTACTTCTTTTACGGTATTGGCAGAAAATCTCCCACATGAGCTGGTCTTCTGAGTATAGGCAACCTTCGTATCTCGCCTTGTTGCGATTCTTCCAAATCGCCTACGTGGCGGCCGCTGCGACGATCTGGTGGCCATGGGAAGCAGAACCCCAGGAGGCCACAAGATCGTTGAAGCGTCCCCCCCCCCCCGGCTCGATATTGTAGAGCTGATTCAGAGTCCTCCAGATACTGCTAGACAGGCTCCCCAGACAGAAGATGAGGTCTATAGTCTCCATCTAAGGCTCAGAGCAGCACGAGTATACTGACGCTAAGCTGATGCCAATGGTGTTAAGTATATCGTCAGTAGGCAATTTCTTTCTAATGACTCTCCACATTAGGAAAGACCACTTCTTAGGGATGCAGGATTGCCAATAGTGGGCAATGGCGTGGTGCGACTGCCTGGTTCCATAGGCAACGATTCTCGCAGACCTCACCGAAAATACTTCCGAAGCTTCGAGCGACCAGTTGAGCGCGTCGGCCTCGCTGTTGATACGTAATCCGTGCGTGCGGATGTTATCCGCCGTTTCGTTGCCAGACCAATCCCTAATTTTGTCCCAGTTCCAGTCGTCGGTAATGGGATTCCACAGGTCTCTTATCTTGCTGTCTTTAGGGGTCACCGTGAGATTCGGGATCATGCTGTCCCTCACCCATCTCTCTAGAAATGGATCTGACTCGCCCGACCCCAAGTGGAGTCTCATTACCGGCTCGGCCATGTCTCTCCCGGTAAGGATACGATGCCAGGCCGCTGAGGATCTGCTGTTGGACATGGCCATAGAAGGGTGGATGTACTTGAAGTACCTGGCCTTCAAAAATCTGGTCCATAGGTTGTTGCTTGTGCGCAATTTCCACCATAATTTTATCGAGAAGGCTTTAATGATGTTAGTAAGTTTAGTAAATCCTAGCCCCCCTTCGTTAGTCGGATGGGCCATGGATTCCCAGCTAGCCCAGTGATGTTTGTCTTGGCCATTACAGTGCCCCCAAAAAAAGTTACTAAATATCTGTTCGATCGACGTGAGAACCTTCTTGGGCGGGGAACAAGCGGCCAGAGTATAGATAGGGATAAAGGTGAGCACGTGATTGATGAGGATCATTTTATCGCTAGGGAAAAGGGTGGCATTATGCCACCTTTCAAGTTTCTTCCTGATTCTGGATATCAAGTTCTCAAAAATGCCCGTGTTGGATCTCCCGTAAAAAAGAGGGCAGCCGAGATATATGAACGGGGGATGGTCCACAGAAAATGAAGTTAAGTTGGCGAGGTTGGTAGCTTGCTCAATCTTAATGTTGTGGTGGGCGTAGATAACGCTCTTGCGGGGATTGATCTTTTGGCCCGAGCATCTAGAATACCTCTGCAGAGTGTTGTGGACCACTTCTACCGCTCCGTCATCCCCGGAGGAGAAAATGAGTAAGTCGTCGGCGAAAGCCAAATGAGTTATTATGGGGCAACCGCTAGATGTGTGGTAGTGTTGAAAGTTCGGGATGCTGACCATGTTGTTAAGGTTCTTGCTCAGAGCATCTGCTGCGATGATGAAGACAGTGGATGATAGAGGATCGCCCTGTCTAACCCCACGATTGGATTTGAAAAACCTCTGTACTTGACTGTTGATAATCGTAGAGAACCAAGAGTTGCTGATGGACCTCCATATGATGTTGGTCCAGGTTTCAGAGAAACCGAAAGCCCTGAATACCCAGATCATGTATTACCAATCAAGTCTGTCATAAGCTTTCTCCATGTCGATTTTGACCGCAATGTTGCCCCCTCTTACAGGGAATTTTATGCAGGTGATTAACTCTTGGGCCAGCATAATATTGTTCTGGATGTTTCTCCCATGAACAAACCCACTTTGCTCCTCGCAAATGATCTTGGAAAGAATGCCAGCCATTCTGCTGGCGATGATCTTAGAGATGATCTTGTTGGTGAAGGTGCAAAGACTAATGGGTTGAAAGTCGCAAAAGGACTTCGGATTGTCTTTTTTCGAGATCAGGATGAGATTGGCACTCGAAATAGCTTTGGGGTAAATGGCTCCTTCGAAGAATGCAACAGCCGCTTCGGTGATGTCTTGTTTGATAATATCCCAACAAGTATGAAAGAAAACTCCCGAAAACCTATTTGGGCCGGGAGCACTGTGCTCATTCAGAGCCCAAATAGCGTCTTTTACCTCCTGGTCAGTGGGGATTCGTTCCAATTGGGCGTTGTCGTTATCATTGATGAGATGGGGGATTTGGTCAAGGAATGAGCAATCTTTGTGAACCGTCTCTTTGGAGAATAGTTTGGAATAGAAGTCTGTGGCCGCTGTTTGGATGCTCTTTTGGTCTGTGATAATGTTTTCGTTGTCGTCAGCGGTTTGGTGAATCGATAGCTTCTGTCTGCAACCTTTGATGTAGTTATGAAAATATTTTGTGTTCTTGTCTCCTTCGTTGTCCCATTTTAACCTCGCTTTCTACTTCCAGAATTCAGTCTCCACTTTAAGCTTGAACTTAAGCATAGCCTTGGTGAGGTTCAGGGCTTTCCTGGCCACCGGGGATCGATCCGCAGCGAACTTGGCTTCGGCTCGGGTGACGTCGTCCTCAGCAACCCGGACGGCTTGGAAGATGTCCCCGTAGGCAAGTTTTCTCCAATAGAACAGTACTTTCCTTGTGGCTTTGAGTTTGTTGCTCACTATCATAACCTGTACCCTGATTAGGGGCACGAGTACGTGGTTACGTCCAGCCTACGCCGCAGAATCGGCGGTAGAACGTTGTATAGGTCGTCTACAAAACTATACTAAACAGTATAAAGATACCTGTACAGTATATACACTCCGAATGGAGGTGACATAGCAATACAGTCTCAATCACAAAAACAAACTAGGATAGATAGCATAAAATAGAAATATGATAGATGTAAAAACAAAAAATGAGTTCAACATCCAACACAGCTAGAGAGAAACAAATAACATCACAGAGTCACAAAATATAGATATAAACTACTACAGTCTAAAACAAAAGCTGGATCGCAGTCCAGGTAAGCCTAACTAAGCTAACTACTCAGGGAGTATAAAATCTAGTGGCTCAACTATCAGGCCACAGTCCTGGCCTAAGTCTCCATCTGTCTCGACCCCATAATAGGTCGAGCAGCCTACCTCAGAAACATCTGTAATATGCCAATGGTATCCTGTCAGGAAAATGAGCAAGTACAAACACTAACAGCAGTTCCATATGAATTGACAAATTCTATAAGAGACAGTATAATAAAATACAAGACAAAGATATTGGATGACGTGGGAACCATACGAAAGCCGAGTTACAACCCTTAAACCAAACAAGGACCGGGGTTGTAACCCTTCTCCCGAACAGAACTTAGTCTCTAATCAAGGTACAGCATAAAGGTATGTAGAGCATGTGAGTAAATGAATATCATAGCATGGTAAGAAAGTACATAAAGTAGAAATGAGTAGGATATAAGATATGATAAATAAATGTAAAATGTGACTTGAATTATTAGAGCGCTATTTGATCGGCTAGGGAATCATGGTCAGGTTATCCACTTGGCCCGACAATCGCACGGTGTTCTCACGAAAAGTCATGCCGGCCAACCTGGATAACAAGCGCACGGAGGTATCTGCTACACCCTACGTGAGGTGAGAGTGGCACAAGCAAAAATAGTGACATGGGGCTTTGATCACATAACCCCTAATAATTCCCCTATTCCCGAATAGTATAATGGATCTAGACATGACAAGTCATGACACGGGATTCCATAAGAGGGTAGCAAGTCCCCTTAGGAATCGGTGTCTATACCAATACACAGAATAAGACAGAAAATGTACCAATATATCACAAAAAATCTAGGAACAACATCCCATGTCATGATCCAACATATACTAGTCCGTGAACTATCGTGACTGGAAATCGAGTAAGCCACTACAACTGAATCGGATATAGCAGATATCAAGAAAATAAAAACTATCAGTGAATGTACTCGCCTGTGGTCCTGAGCTGATAAGGTGAACAGACACTCAGAGTAATCACAGACCTATAGATGAGATACTACAAGTCAAAACATGGTTTAATAATGAAAGGAAAGCTAATCTAGTCATGATATGCAAGTCTAAGTCAAAACTAGGTCAAACTAAGTTACACCAAGATAAACTAGGTCATACTGAGCCAAACTAGGTCACACTAGGACGACCAAGGTCAAACAAGGTCACAGGAAGTCAATCCAAGTCAAACTAGGTTAATCAGGGTCAAGGGTTGACTTACAGTTAACTTTTGGTCAAAAAGTCAACTCTGGTCAACTCTGGTCAACACTGAGTCAATCCTAGGTAAACCCTAGGTCAAACTAGTCAAATGTTGACTAACAGTTGACTTTTAGTCAACTAGTCAACTCTGGTTTGGTTTCGGTCAATTCTAAGTCAAGTGTTGACTTGAAGTTGACTTTCGGTCAAAAAGTCAACTATTGGTCAACGGAGATCAAGACTAGCCTAAACTACCCTTATCTAGTCATTACCTACCAAGACAACCTATTTCTAAGCCCATCTTAGAAGTCAAACTCAATATCTTAACAATACCCCATTACCTACATTTACCCTTCACAAGGTAAATACCAATACCTTGCCCATTACAAAGGAAATCCCTCTAGATCTCAGGATACTAGCCTAGGCTCCTTAAGGTAGCTAGATACTATCCTATCTAAGGTTTACCAACCAATAAATCTAGGGTTTTAGGACATCTAGTCCATCTTATCTTCCATGTTGATCATCCCAACATTATCTTAAGTATCGTCATGATACGCTATGGTATCGTGAGATACCACACCCTACTCTCTACCAACCTTCCTAGTTCACTCTCCCACACTCTCCTAGTGTCTAGGTTAGCCCTCTCTACTAGGATACTAACTTATCTAAACCACTGTCCTAACTAACCACTCACACAAACTCAACCAAACCATATGGGACTGAATGAGTGAAATGTTTATGAAATGAAATGGGGATGGACTATTATGTGAACGTGATGGATGAATGAATACATGGACTGAATATGAAATGGACTAGGGACTG
Source organism: Iris pallida (assembly GCA_029216955.1). NCBI lineage: Eukaryota > Viridiplantae > Streptophyta > Magnoliopsida > Asparagales > Iridaceae > Iris > Iris pallida. The sequence goes on along the minus strand of JANAVB010005797.1, from coordinate 8,009,489 downwards.
ATTTTGAATGTAAGGAAATGGGGAAATGGGAATGGGATATAGAGTGAAATATTGAATGAATGGATTAAGTAAATGCTTGTGGATGGAAGACTGAATAGATGGAATAAATTGATGGATGGATGGATGGATGGATGGATGGATGGATATTGAATGGGGGACTGAAATGTAAAGGAATGGAGATATGAATGAATTGATTGAATGAAGGGACAAATGAATTGGAATGATTTTGAGTGAATGAATGGTTGAAGGAAATATGGTTGCAATGGGGATGATTTGGACTGAATATAGGGGCTGGCATGTAGGTGATATGGGCTGTATGTAATGGGGTTAAGTAGGGCTAATATGGGCTGTCAATGTGGGGCTGGAAAGGGGACTGAAATATGCTAATTTATGGGGTCATATAGAGGGAAGAATGAATGGATTAATGAGTGAATGGGGTGGCTGTCAATGGGGGTCAAGTTGGGGCTGAATAGGACAGCTAAATGGCTAATTTAGGGGCTGGTTTGGGACTGCTTATAGGGCCTGTCATGGCTGAACCATGGGGCTAATACCCCCCCCCCCCTAAATCCTGTTGTTTCCACTGCTGAAATCAGTCCCCTTGTGGGGGCTGATGCCTATTTGCTACTGCTGAAATCAGCAGGTCCACCCCCTCCCATTCTTCATTCTCCCTCACTCTAACTCTCTCAAACCTCACTCTCTACTCCTCCCTTCACCACCACTTTCAACCACCACTCTAACACCACTACAACCTCCTTCCTATCGCACTACAACCACCACTATCTCACCACAACAACCACACTCTACCCACACACAAACACACACATATATACACATATGCACACACACACACACACATATATATATACATATGGATACACACACATGAAAATATATCTAGATACATAGATATATAGACACACACACACTACAAATATGTATATACATATAACACACAATTATATATATAAAGAGACTCACACACACATATTAATATATATACACATGACACTCTCAAATATATATATATATATATATATATATATATATATATATATATATATATATATATATATATATATATATATATATATATTTTTTTTTTTTTTTTTTTTTTTTTTATTATATATATATATATATATATATATATATATATATATATATATATATATATATATATATATAACATTAAGAGCAATATTCTAGGAATCTAAAATCTGAAATTAAAATTGAAAATATTCATTAAATCAATCACAACCACATGAAGTGTCCAAAATTGGGGGTTTTCCACATGGACACAAAGGACACTCCTATGACCTCCAAATGGACACGAAATGGACACAAATGGAGATACAACCATGGGGGTCATTCCTACGGGTTCAAAATATTCCTATATGCATGTAGGGGTGGATTAGAGGAGAGATTATACCTTCCGAGAGAGAGATTCCAAGAAAAACCCTTCCAACACGACACCGACACGAAATTGCCTCCAAATGGACACGAACTAAAGCCAAATCCTCCCAAACTTGGCTAGCACCCTCTATCCATGGAGTAGAGGAGAAATGAAGATGATTTGGTGGAAGAAATGATTGATTTGGAGATAAAATCAATAGAAATCTTCTCTAAAATTTAGGGAAGAACAAGAGAGAGAAATTTTGGGGAAAATAAAATAAATGGATGAACACACCCTCCTATCTAGGGCCGGCCATGAATGGTCTCTTCCCCCTATTTGCTAATGACCAAAATGCCCCCACTAACTTAAATGAATTAAATTAGGAAAAGGCTTTAGGTTGAGGCTAAATTAGTCTAGTTTAAAGCTCTAATTAAACTTAACCTACCCATGAATAATTACTCTATCTCACTAACTAAAATAATGTCATATGGACCATGCCTAACTAATAAGTGGGTCTTACTAGAGTCAAAACTACCCCGGGTCCCCGTTACAAGTCGGATTGAGCTAAAATTCAAACCCGACTCAAATAACCCCAAAACAATATCATAAATAATAAAATAAATTTCAAAAATATTCAAAAATGCAAAATGACAAAAATACCCCTGTTCTTGAAAATTGGGGGTGACACTCACTCTAGAGAGGGGTGGGGGTTGGGGGAGTCCTTTCGATTCCACGCTTCCGCCACGATGCCCAAAAATTGCGGGTGGTCGATCCAGAAGTCGAGGAATCGGAATTTTCTTTTGAAATGGTTGGAATTGTTTTTAATTTCAATCAGCAGGGGAGCATGATCGGATTCAGAAGAGTTGAGGTGTGACAGGTTGCTAGTGAGCCCCATTCCATGCCAGAGGACGTTTGTGAGGGCCCTGTCTAGCCGGGAGTATTGCCGATGATCGTCTTCCTGCATGTTGCACCAGGTGAAGGCGTTACCGGTGAACTGAAGGAGAGCTAGGTGGGCGTTGAAGATGAAGTTGTTGAAGTCTTGCATGGCCAGCATGGGAGGGGGCGACCTCCAATTTTCTTCTCTCTGCAGGTGACAGCATTAAAGTCCCCAATACAGAGCCACGGAGAGTTGTTATGATGGAGATTGAAGTCAAGGAGGTCGTTCCAGAGTTGTTTTCTCTCTGTAATATTGCAGCTACCATGGATCGCAGAGATGATAGCGCAGTTCAGAATCATGGGGTGTTCAAACCAGCAGGAGAGGGCCTGCTTGGAGTCCTGGATGACTCCGATGTTGACGTCCTTCGTGCAGAGGATCCAAATGACGTGTCTGCCTGCAATGGCCTTGTGGAGGCCTAGTTGCAGCTGGATAGATTTTAATCTTTTCGAGGGGATTTTGGGTTCAATAATAATGAGGATGTCGATCTTGTAGATTTTTTGCAGACCGGTAATTCTCCTTATTGTGGATTTGTTCGCCAGACCGCGGACATTCTAGGATAGGATGTTAAGCATTAAGGACTTTGTGGGTGGGTTTTTTGTTCCGATTGGCGGCGGATCTTGTTTGGATTGCTGTGGTTTTTGTGGTTCCTTGTTTGTCATTAGCCTCTGAGGCATAAGGTCCTGTCTTTGTCGAGACGAGTGGGTCGCTTGTAGATTGCTCTTGTGGGTTCGGGGGATGGCTAACTGATTCCCCTGCGGAGTCCAGGACCGGATTCTCGGGAGGAATCACAATGGAGTCGTTGGCACTCCCAATCCGAAGTATAGCTTGCTGAAGAGGATAGCTAGCGGCAATAACCTGGAGACCTCTTTGAAGAGGGTCTGGTCCTAGAATAGCTAGGACTTCTTCGACCGAGTCAACTATGGGGTTTTATTGGACTGCTGCCATATGGACAGTGGTCACCTCTGTGTCCTCCAAGATGGGTGGTGATTGGGTGGTCGGTCGGTCGACTACTTTTGTGAGTTATTGGCCTGCTTCAATGAGGGCGGTGGACTCCTCTGTGTCCTCCGAGGTGGATGGTGTCTCGGTGATCGGTCGGTCGGTAAGGGTGTCAGCCTCCGGTTCTGTGTCCCCCGATTCGAGAACGTCGAATTGGTTGGAAAGAATGAGGGTTTGGGTGTTGAAGGGGATCAAAGCTTTGCTGGGAGATTTATTCTTTTCTGAGTTGCCGTCACTGGAGTCGAATCGAGTGTGTGAGTTCAGAAGTGGTAGAAGGGGTGGCTTGGGGTTCCTTTCCTCTGTTGGTACGGGAACTTTCCGGGGAGCTTTCTTCTTTAGTTCTGGGTGAAGGCGATTGCAGTACTTTGGGAGGTGACCTCTTAAATGGCAGTGGTTACAGAATATGATGTGGTTGTCGTAGAGGATTTGTTAGGTGTGGGTCCGGTTGCCCAGCTCAATGGTGATGAAATTGGGTGGTTCGGTTGTGAGGTCAAGTTCTACACAAATCTTGGCATAGTGGGCCTTAGTGAGGCTGCTGGTCTCAGGGGCAGTGGCCACATAAGATCTGAAGGAGTTGGCTATACGCCTAAGTGACGTTGGGGCAAAGCAGATGAGGGATAGGTTAGGTAGGGTAACCCAAGCGGCTACCTGCGCTAAGTCTTCTTTGGTGCTGAAGTTGGCAGACCACTTGATGATCTTCATCTGGTAGGAATCGATCCTACAAGTGCCTTTGGCCCAAACGTTCCTATGGTCACTATCGGAAGATAGGTGGAGAAGGATATGTCTAGGATCGAGGGGTGCCACGCGGTAATCTGCTGAGAGTTTCCAATTTGCTATCGTCTCCTGCACCCTAGAGAGTTTGGGGCAGCCTGTCGAGAATTTTAGGATAAAGGTGTGGGAGAAGGAGGATGATAGAGAAGACAATTCGGCATCGAAAAATGAGACCAAAGGCACAGTGGATTCCTGGGAGTACACAATGTTCGGGAGCTGGACGTCCGGGAATAAGAGGCCCTTGTTAGGCGTTAAGTCTGGGCGAATTATGGAGGCGAATGACGGTTAGGTTGCTCCTGACAAATAAGAATCCTGATGCTCACCACGAGAGTTCTAAAAAGCGGGTGGAGCCGCAAACTGTCCAGAGCGGGGGGGAGGGGTAGAAGCTGCGCCGAGCGCACGGGGAGGCGCTGCCTCCGAAGCAACCGAGCTCGGGAGAGGAGAGGTCGCTGGGACCGCCGATGAAAGGGCTCCATGCCCCACGTCGCCAGGGACGAGTAGAGACGCCTGAGGCGCCGGGGGAGAAGGCACCCGGTCAGAAGACGCGATTGTCGGCCTAGGGGCCAAGGGGAGGGATACCGCGGAGGGACCAGCGGAAGAGGAGGGGAGGGTGGACGAGGTTGTAGCCGGTGAGGGAGCAGGCGCCGCGATCACGGCAGGGGATGCAGGGGGCCGCGACGGGGGGCCATCGGAAGGGCAAAGGGCTACGGGGATCCCAGCGGAGCGGGAGAGGAACTCCGACCCATCCTGGAGTTCTTCGGATCCGGACTGAACAGCAGGGAACGCGAGGGGATCGGCGGCAGGAGGGGAGGCAGAGATCCCGGCACGCGAGGAAGTGAACGGAGCTTCGAAAGCTCCAAGGGATTGGAGGGTCCCGCCAAGGGGGAGAGCGGGAGACTCGAACACTCCATGAGGTGGGTGGGGCCCACTGGTGGAAACTCAATCCAGGGGTTGCGTAAAATATAGCGTTGAAACCCCCTGAGAGGGGTAGGCCCCGTCTGAGGGATAGGCCCGAGCATTGCCATCTGCGTACAGAAAGGGCTGATGGGATGTGAGCTGTAGAGCGTAGCACTGAGTGCCAGCAAAGCCTTCGTAAAAAGTAGGAGAGGGGGATGGAGGGAGGGACCCGCCAGCATAGCCTGCGTAAAAAGCAGGTAAGGAGGCTTGGGGGTAGGACCCGCCAAGACTGGGATACGCTGTGTAAGACTCCGCTCCATAGGCACTCTGGTGGGGCCCGCCCGAAAAACTAGAAGAAGCAGCAGCGTAATACGCGGAATTAGGATATAGATAATGGGGGGGCCTCCTCGGGCGTAACGCCGGGGGCTGCAGACCCAAGGGGTCGAGGGTTGAGGGGCCCGAGACCTGCACCGCAGGGGGGCACCTCACCCGATTTGACAGCTGTCTCGGTATGGGTTTAAAAAAATGGATGGTACTGCTGCCGGAAGCCTAGCTCCGGAGGCTGCCTAGGCCGATCAGGGAGAGGACGGTGACCTGCTGACGAGAAAATAAGGGGGCGGGGCACTGGGCCACTCCAACTCGAAGGCTGGTGCCGGATGTCGAGCTCCGGGGACAGCCCGAACCGCCCGGCTGAGGCTCCGAAAATGGAATAAAGGGAGAGAGGAGTTGGATCACTCCAGTTCAAAGCTTGGGAGAAGCCGGAATACTCGGGGGGGACACGGCGGAAGAAAAGAACTCCTGAGGAGGGCATGGGAGGAGGAAAAGAGGGGGGCGTGGGGGATGAGAGGGAGCGGACTCGAATGGAGGGGTGGGGTGGAGGGCGGAGCTTGGCCGACCAGGGCCAAGCAGTCGTCGGGCCAGGGAGAAGGCATCGACGATGAGGAGCGAGACGGCGGGGACCCTAGGGTCGCCCCGAGTGGGAGCTGCTGAAGAGGAGAAACATCTCGGGTATATATAAGTTATGAAGGGAAACAGGGTTGTGAGTGTGAACGATGTTGAAGGGCTGCTGGTTATGAGTCTCAAATCTGAGAAAACATATTACAATATGACTACAAGAGTATTCCATGTACCAAATACTACAATCAATAGAAATACTATATATATATAAATATATATATACACATAGGCATATTTATAGATATATGCATATACCATGTATATAAGCCAACGAGGGTCGATCTCGAACCTGGAATGAGTTCCCAGATCTGAGATCAAGGCCTCGACACCTTACTTTAAATATATTCGAAATTAGGCATAATAGGAATTAATATATATTTACATACATATATATATACAATCAATAGGTAAAACACCATAAATGCATAAAAATGGCTAGAAAATATGAATCAAACCCAAGAGTCGATTCCCACAAGTCTCAAACAGCATTCAAGGATCAAATACTCAGAAATTATCGTAATAAATCTCAGTAATCAAATTATCACAAAAAATATCAAATTCCAATTTCAAAGAAAAACCTTATTTTCACAAAACGACCCAAAACTTAAAATACTCCAAATTAACCCAAGAAACTTAGAAAATACGTTGGTCTCGACATGTGGGATGTGCTCGGGTATTCCTGGGGTCGAAACCGTGTCTGTATCGTGTCCAGCGAACGAGTATCGGGAAACCCGATACGCGCGTGAACCGAATCGATGCGAACCCGATTTCTCGCTCGTTTTTGATCCAACTCTCATGAAACTTCGCGTACACCTGGGCGTACACATCCCCGACCAACTGGCCGAGTTAGCGTACGGCCATGTGTCATGTCCGACACGCACGCAGAGCGTGTCCGTGCGCGGGTGTGCGCACGTGCACAGCCCCGTGCACAGCATCGTGTACGCGTGCCATCGATTCTAGGGACTCGTGTGTCCCACCTTGTGTCTCGTGTTCATGTCCTAGGCTAGGGTAGGTATAGGGCTACACATTGGACACCATGAATCGTGTCCACGTGTCATGTCGTGTCTGCACGAACGTTGTTTCAGCGGCGGCTGTCCCACGCGTGCGCGCGTGTGGCCGATCAGTGCCGACATGATTTCTTCCTTATTTCTCGATGAAACTTTACAAAACTTTGGGAGCGTGATCTCAGTCACGGCCCCCACCTACACGTCAATTTTCACGCGACCACGTGGCCTGTGTGTCGAGGAATCACCCCCGAGCAGCAGGACACGCGCGCGGCCTGGCGTACAACACGTTCATGTCCTGTTTGGACACGGACACGAGTCCGATTCGTGTAGAAACTTATGGGGTCGTGATCCTTGTGTATAGGGCTACCAGAATATATAAATAAATCCAGCAAAAATTAGAATTAAAATCATTGCGACATTTCATCAAATACCTACAAATATTAACCGACACGTGTCCGATACGGATACCAAATGAATACGAAACTGGACAAAATTGATCCTACAGGTTAAGGGTACCTAGATTCACACTATCATGAAGAAAAATCAGGAAAAACAATACTAGAATAGGATTTACCTGTTGAGAGTCAAGGATCTCAATACAAAGGACTCCCCGAGCGCTCCAACGATCGAGTACCCTCGAGCAAACTCCTCCACCACCTTTCTAGCAATGCTCCAGCAAGATCCTCTCCTTTCTACGAGTACAACAGACTTCGTTTGGGGAGAAACGGACTCCGAATGCAAAAGTTAGGATTTTGGAGAGTGGGAAACTAGGGTTTTCTCTTGGAGGCTACAAACTTCAACACAAGAAGGGGGGCTGCCTATGGCTGGCCAGGTATAAGGGGTTAGGGTTAGGTTAGTAGATGGGCCTAGGCTCCCTAAGCTACTAATAAAGCCCAAGTCCAAAAAGTCTTTAAAAAGGCTAACTAGAAATTGGCTAAAAATTCAATTAAATCATTCTAAAATAACTCGTAAATTCTAAATTAAAAACTAAATGATAAAAATCTAATTCGAATATGGCATCAGGGTTCTAGTCATGGTTGGCTAAGTTAAACCCATCAAGACTACTCAGACAACAAACCAAACCACGTATCATCACATGAATTCAATAAATTAATAAAATAATCTAAAATTACAAAATAACCAAAATACCCTTGAAATGAAAAGTGGATGTGATAAGTCTACCCCCCTTAAAATAATTTTGTCCTCAAAATTGAATAGACAAGAAGGATAGAAAGTCATACCTCAAGACTGGAAAAGATAAGGGTATTGCTCGCGCATCTCATCCTCCCTCCCCCAGGTAGACTCCCCTGGGAGAGTGATGTCTCCATGCTATGCGAACTAAGGATATCGTCTGGTTCCTTAGCACCTTCTCTCGTCGATCCAGAATCTCTACAGGCTGCTCTGAATAACTGAGAGTAGGGCCCACCTCAATCTCGAAATGATCCAGTACATGGCTGGGATCTGCCACGTACCGTCTCAGCTATGACACATAAAATACGTTGTGGACTCCCTCTAATGCAGGGAACAAGTCCAGCCTGTATGACACATCATCGACTCTTCCGCTGACAACAAAAGGTCCGATGAAACGCAGACTAAGCTTTCCACCTCTACCAAAGCGAATAGTACCACGCGTCGGAGATATCCTTAAGAACTCCATATCTCCAACCTAGCACAAACATGGTCTCATCTTAACTATAACAATCACATGATCAACAAAAATCACAAAACAAACAAGATTCTAATCCTAAGTCTAAGTTGTACCTTAAACTGTAAAGGTCTCCGGTGGTTGTCGGTCCAATGTCGTTGTCTGTCCTGCACCACGCGAAGTCGATCTCTGATGAGCTTCACCTTCTCGGCTGCGTCAACAACCATCTTCAGTCCCAATAAAGCTCACTCTCCAACATCATCCCAAGACAAGGGTATACGACATCCACGCCCGTACAGTGCCTCGAATGGTGATATCCCAATGCTGGCCTAAAAACTGTTGTTGTATGCAAAGTCCACTAAGTACAGGTGATCCTCCCAAGATCCTCCAAAATCTAGAACACAAGTCCACAACATGTCCTCGAGGGTCTGAATAGTCCTCTCTGACTGTCCGTCCGTCTGAGGGTGGTATGCAGTACTGAATTTGAGCTGAGTGCCCAAACTAGTCTGTAGACTCCCCAGAAATAAAAAGTAAAGCGACTATCCCGATCTGAGATAATGCTCACCAGAACTCCGTGTATCCTGACAATCTGCCGCATATACATCTTCGCTAGCTTCTCAGTAGACGTGCCTACTTTAAATGGCAAAAAGTGGACAGATTTGGTCAACCTGTCCACGATGACCCAAATCGCATCTTTTCCTCCTGGTGTACGCGGCAATCCAGAAACAAAATCTATCGTGATGTACTCCCACTTCCACTCCGGAATGGGCAATGGCTGCAACAGTCCTCCTGGCCTCTGCCTCTCTGCCTTAACCTGCTGACAGACTAAACACCTGGCTACGAAGCATGCTACTTCCCGCTTCATTCCATACCACCATACATGCTCCTTTAAATCTCTATACATCTTGTTGGCACCTGAATGTATAAAGTACTGAGAGCGATGAGCCTCCTGCATGACCTGCTCTCGAATCTCTTCGTTAGGCACACACAGTCTGGAACCGTGCCTCAATGTGTCATCCTCTACAATGACAAACTCTTCATCCGCCAATCCTGCTCGAACCTACTCTCGGATACACCGCAGAGTAACATCATCGAACTGAGCTGACTTGATCCTCTCCATCAAGTCTGACTGAAACTGAAGGCCACATATCTGCATCTGAACTCCTGGCACGATCACCTCGATCCCCAAGTTATCTAAATCTGCTAATAGGTGACGATCCATCGTCAAACACATATCTATCGGATACCTACTCAAGGCATCGGCAACCACGTTAGCCTTTCCTGGATGGTACTGCAATGAAATGTCGAAGTCCTTCATCAACTCCAACCATCTGCGCTGCCTCATGTTGAGCTCTTTCTGTGTAAATACATACTTCAAGCTCTTACGGTCTGTGAAGATCTTCATACGCTCTCCGTATAGATAGTGCTTCCACAACTTAAAAGCAAAGATAACTACCGCCAACTCCAAATCATGGGTAGGGTAGTTCTTCTCATGCAAACGTAACTGCCTGGATGCATAGGTAATCACCTTCCCATGCTGCTACAATACACAATCTAAACCCTTCCCTGAGGCGTCACTTTAGATAGTGAACCCGCCTGATCCTGATGGTAATGTCAAAATTGGGGCTGTCGTCAGTCGCTTCTTCAACTCATCAAAAGCAACCTGACACTCCTCTGACCAGATAAACTCTGCGTCCTTCTGGGTCAGCCTAGTCAATGGCGCTGCAATCTGGAAGAAATCTTGAACAAACCTCCTGTAGTATCCTGTCAATCCCAGAAAGCTCCTGATCTTTGCAACTGAACTCGGTAATGTCCATGCCTCGACTGCTCTGATCTTCTTCGAGTCGACTGAGATCCCATCTCTAGTCACAACATGACCTAGGAAATTAACTCGATCCAAGAAGAACTCACACTTCGAGAGCTTGCCGTAAAGCTGCTTCTTTCTGAGAGTCTCCAGAACCACTCTCAAATGCTCCTCATGCTCCTCTGGGGTCTTCGAATACACCAAGATGTCATCGATGAACACCACCATGAACTTGTCCAAGTACTGGTGGAACACCTTATTCATCAAGTTCATGAACACCGTCGGGGCGTTAGTTAATCCAAAAGGCGTCACCATGAACTCAAACTGGCCATACCGTGTCCTGAAAGCTGTCTTCAGAATATTCTCCTTCTTCACCCTCACCTGATGATAACCTGACCTCAGATCAATTTTGGAGAATACCTTCGCTCCGTTCAATTGATCGAATAGGTCATCGATCCTCGGCAGCGAGTACTTATTCTTGATTGTGAGGTTGTTGAGTGCTATATAGTCGATATACATCCGTACCGACCCATCCTTCTTCGGTACAAAGAGTACTGGCACACCCCACGGTGAAGAACTCGATCGGATGAAACCCTTGTCCTGTAACTCATCCACCTGCTTTTTTAACTCCACAAGTTCACTGTTGCTCACTCTATAGACGTGCTGAGATATCGGCTTTGTGCTGGGTACCAAGTCTATAGAGAACTCCACCTCCCTGTCCGGAGGTAACCCTGGCAACTCCTCCAGAAATACATCCATAAACTCAGCTACCAATGGATGTGGCACGCTATGCTCCTCTGCTGAAACTCCGTAGAAAACTCTGCTGCTTTGCTCTGCCTTCCGCCTGGTGAACTCGAACTCTGGCTCTCCTGGCACTCTGAAAAGAACTCTACCACCATGGCAATCTATACTGGCACCTTCTCAACCAATCCATACCGAGTACAATATCGTAGTTCGGTAATGGCATTACGAGCAGACTTACATCCAATTCTCGGCCTTCCAAAACTACTCTTCGATCCTTGCAAACATCACGGACGAGGATAATACCACCCCCAGTCATGATCTTACAAGTCCTAGGCAATGGTTCAGAAGAAAGCTGGTGTCTAATGGCAAATAATACAGACACAAAGCTATCGGAAGCACCCGAATCAAATAATGCAAATGCGGGAAAAGAGTCGATAAGAACAGAACCTGCTATAAGATCTCCTACTGGCTCAGACTCCTCACATGCTATGGCAAAAGCTCGTCCCTGCTGACCTCCTCTGGCCTGCTGCTGGTGCTGAATGAACTTCTGCTGCTGGGTCGGCAGTAGTCCTTTCTGCTGTACTACTGGGGCCTTGGCTCCTGCCCCCTGAGCTGCATGTCCCGCAGCCATGGGACAATCCCTCAACTGATGCTCTGCTGTACCATAAAGTAGGCACTTGCCGAGCCTCTTCCTGCACTCATTCCATACATGCCCCGGCTTCTTGCAGAAGGTACAACTGATGGTCTGCTGCTGTCTCGGTGCCTGCTGAAACTGCTTGTGCTGATATTGAAATGGCTTCTGCTGATGCTGCTGATGCTGATAATTAGGCCTCTTGGCTGGGACCCCACTTCCACTGGCTCTATGTGAATCTCGACCTCTCTTTGTCTTCAGTTCCAGATCATCCTCCGCTGCCAGAGCTCCCATCAAAATCTCCTCGAATGTTGCATTCTTGTTGCTCTTGGTTAAGGACTCGACTTCCTTAACCAAGCCCTTCCTGAACCTCCTAGCCTTCGCTGTCTCGCTAAGGCCCTCCACAAATCTGCCCAGGCGGCAGAACTCTCCGGTGTACTCCTCTACTGTCTGATTCCCCTAAACTAGGTTCTTAAACTGCGTCTCTAACGCGCCAAGTACTGTGTCGGGGAAGAACTTTTCCTTGAAAAGCTTCTTAAAAGCCTCCCAAGTTTGGCCCGTAGTACCAACCCTGGGGTCGGTCTGGTACCAAGTGCGGACAAGGTCCTTCATCTGACTGCCCACGGCTTCCACCGAGAGTCTAGCCGGTATCTTCGCGAGACGAAAGATCTCATCTATATGCTCGATCCAGTCGTCGGCATATAGGATACCCTCGGTACCCTTAAAGTCTCACGGCCGCATCTTCTAGAAGTCCTGAATACTTGGAGTCCTCGGCTGGTATGGCTGAATCTGTCCTTCTTGTGGTTGGGCAGCCACTCTCTCTACTGCCACCATCGCTAACTGATGGCATTGTCAATGCCCTGCCTCATGTCCTCTGTCTGGCGTCGCTGCGTCTCCATCATCTGCTGTATGAAGGCGAAGAACTGCGCCACATCAACTGTCCCCTGGGGCGGTGGTGGTAGCATCCCCTATACTCCTGGGGTAGTCCTCGGAACCGGTGGAGAAGCACCCCCAAAAGTTGCAGACGAGCCTACCTGAGCTAGAACAAGAGGTACTGTGGTCCCTGGATCCTGCTGAGTCGGGCGAGAAGTGGCAGACCTCTCAGCGGTATCCCTAAGACCAGAGTGCTACGATCGTGTCTCCACCATCCTGAAGACAGATCAAACAAGGAATCAATTACTGAAAAAAGAAGCAAAATCATCAAAGGAGGACAGTTGTTTTTGAAAGAAGATAATTAACAGCAAGAATTAGATAAGAATTTTCCTAATGTGATTGAGTACCTGAACTTATATCCTATATCCTACTGCAGGCTGTAATGATACTCTAGTTCGAGTACCACTATGAAATCACACTAGTTGTGATTGTGACCTGCATGGGCCACCACTAAAAATGTGTCACGACCCACACCCAGTGTAAGGGCACGAGACGTGGGTACTCCAGCCTACGCCACAGTGTCGGTGGTAGAACGCTGTCCTAGGTCCAACATCTAAACACAATCTAGAAAAATGCTCCAAATAGAGAATGATATATATATGGTACAACTCAATCACAATAACTAAGATAGAATGGAAGAAAGATAATCACAACAGAGAGTTATAATATAAATATAAATCTCGGTGTAAACCACACCATAACAAATCTCAATACAATCACAAAGTCTCATAACCAAATGATAATATCAGTCTAATCTAACTCATGGCAAGTCCTCAGCGACTACTGGATCCTGCTGAGGGTCCAGGTCACCTGTGTCAACTAGGCCTTCTCCATAGTAAGTGTCGCAGCAATCCTCATCATCTGTAATATTTTAACAGGTCCAGTCAGGACAGGAACGAATACATATCTCTCATACAGTTCATAACATGAAAGGAAATATGAAACAAGCTATAGAATAATATACATGAACTGCTGATAAAGAAATGAGACTGTAAAAGAGAGAACATGATATATGGAAATAGATATACATGATATAATAAGATAACTGAACTAACTACATGATGTAGAGCACAATCTGGTTATGTAAACTGGCTTAGGTTATACATGACTTAAATCTAGTTTGGAGTTGCACATGAAAAGGGTGTAGATCACATAACCAAATAAATACTCCCCCTGCTCCAATCAGTACATAAGGATCTGTCCAGGTTATGTTATTGCACATGAAAGTAGTGCGTCACATGGATAGCTAGTCCACATGCACACTGGGTTATACATGAAGGCTCACATGATCATGAGTGTACATGAATATCACATGAGTATACATGAATAAGTACGAATACAATGAGTAGACGATACACATGATAAAGTACATGAGCACAATATATCCGATGTATCCGAGGGGATAACATCGCATGAAGAGATCCATATAGTACTAATCTGTGATATATCGTGACAGCAATAAGTAAACTAGTCTATAACAAGTAAATATGTCCAAGCAAGAATGAAACGGTCAGAGAATGTACTCGCCTGATAATCTGAGCTGCTGATGAGGATGTGTAACTCTACTGGAGTGATGTAAACCTATTTTAAACAACCACAAGTCACAACAAGGTATAATATATCATAAGGAATGACTACAATACAATTCTACATGATTCTAGGTCCTTCTAGGTCAAAGTCAACCCTTGGTCAACTCTGGTCAAACCTGGTCAACTCTGGTCAAACCTGGTCAACTCAAGGTCAACTAGTCCATTTACTAATTTCTAGGTCATACACAAGTTTTCAGGTCATTCGGAGTTCGTTTGAATCGATTTGGATCAAGTTTGACCCAAAGTTGACTTTTGTCAACTTGGTCAACTTGTCGGCCAACTCGACCAAACTAGGCTCCTAACGACGATCCTAATCTGTCCCAACACTTCCTATAGTCATATCACAAGCAATTCTATATTACCTATATTTATATATTCATCACAAGTAATATATATATATATATATATATATATATATATATATATATATATATATATATATATATATATATATATATATATATGTATATATATATATATATATATATATATATATATATATATATATATATATATATATATATATTTAAAATATATATATATATATATATATATATATATATATATTTATATATATATATATATATATATATATATATATATATATATATATATATAAAATATATATATATATATATATATATATATATATATATATATATATATATATAAAAGTTATGAAGGGAAACAGGGTTGTGAGTGTATAAAAAAAATATATATATATATATATATATATATATATATATATATATATATATATATATATATATATATATATATATATATATATATATATACACATAGGCATATTTATATATATATGCATGTACCATGTATATAAGCCAACGAGGGTCGATCTCGATCCTGGAATGAGTTTCCAGATCTGAGATCAAGGCCTCGACACCTTACTTTAACATATATTTGAAATTAGGCATAATAGGAATTAATATATATATATATATATATATATATATATATATATATATATATATATATATATATATATATATATATATATATATATATAATCAATAGGTAAAATGCCATAAATGCATAAAAATGGCAAGAAAATATGAATCAAACCCAAGAGTCGATTCCCACAAGTCTCAAACAGCGTTCAAGGACCAAATACTCAGGAATTATCGTAATAAATCTCAGTAATCAAATTATCACAAAAATATCAAATTCCAATTTCAAAGAAAAATCTCATTTTCATAAAATGACCCAAAACTCAAAATACTCCAAATTAACCCACGAAACTTGGCAAATACGTCGGTATCGACATGTGGGACGTGCTCGGGTATTCCCGGGGTCGAAATCGTGTTCGTATCGTGTCCAGCGAACGAGTATCGGGAAACCCGATACGTGCGTGAACTGAATCGATGCGAACCCGATTTCTCGCTCGTTTCCGATCCAACTCTCGCAAAACTTCGTATAAACCTGGACGTACACATCCCCGACCTAATGGCCGAGTTAGCGTGGGGCCATGTGTCGTGTCCGACACGCATGCAGAGCGTGTCCGCGTGCGGGTGTGCGCGCGCGTACAGCCCCTTGCACAGCGTCGTGCACGCGTGCCATCGAGTCTAGGGACTCGTGTGTCCCACCTCGTGTCTCGTGTTCATGTCCTAGGCTAGGGTAGGTATAGAGCTACACGTTGGACACCCTGAATCGTGTCCACATGTCATGTCGTATCCGTACGAACGTCGTTTCAGCGGCGGCTGTCCCACGCGCGCGCGCGTGTGGCCGATCAGTGCCGACGTGATTTCTTCCTCATTTCTCGACGAAACTTCACAAAAATTTGGGAGCACGATCTCAGTCATGGCCCCCACCTACACGTCAATTTTCACGCAACCATGTGGCCTGTGTGTCAAGGAATCACCCCCGAGCAGTATGGCACGCACGCGGCCTGGCGTGCAACACGTTCGTATCCTGTTTGGACACGGACACGAGTCCGATTCGTGTCAAAACTTATGGGGTCATGATCCTCGTGTATAGGGCTACCAGAATATATAAATAGATCTAGCAAAAATCAGAATTAAAATCATTGGAATATTTCATCAAACACCTACAAATATTAACCAACACGTGTCCGATACGGACACCAAATGAATACGAAACTGGATGAAATTGATCCTACCGGTCAGGGGTACCTAGATACACACTACCATGAAGAAAAATTAGGAAAAACAATACTTGAATAGGATTTACCTGTTGAGAGTCAAGGATCTCAATGCTAAGGACTCCCCGAGCGCTCCAACGATCGAGTACCCTCGAGCAAACGCCTCCACCACCTTCCTAGAAATGCTCCAGCAAGATCCTCTCCTTCCTACGAGTACAACGGACTTCATTTGGGGAGAAACGGACTCCGGATGCAAAAGTTAGGATTTTGGAGGGTGGGAAACTAGGGTTTTCTCTTGGAGGCTACAAACTTCAACACAAGAAGGGGGGACTGCCTATGGCCGACCAGGTATAGGGGGTTAGGGTTAGGTTAGTACATGGGCCTAGGCTCCCTAAGCTACTAATAAATCCCAAGTCCAAAAAGGCTTTAAAAAGGCTAACTAGAAATTGGCTAAAAATTCAATTAAATCATTCTAAAAATAACTCATAAATTCTAAATTAAAAACTAAATGATAAAAATCTAATTCTAATATGGCATCAGTGTTCTAGTCATGGTTGGCTAAGTTAAACCCATCAAGACTACTCAGACAACAAACTAAACCACATATCATCACATGAATTCAATAAATTAATAAAATAATCTAAAATTATAAAATGACCAAAATACCCTTGAAATGAAAAGTGGGTATGACACGTGTAGGCAACTCTAGAGGGGGGTGAATAGAGTACTTGTGACAATAATGAACAATTAAAAATTCAACTCTATTCAATTCCAACTAGTAAATAAATAATCAGAGTATAATTACGGAAATTAAATGAAGATCAGAAAGCATATGCAGACGCAGCAATTTTTAACCTGGTTTCCCTCGTGGAGGACTAGTCCATGCCTGAGAACTCTAGCTCAGGATTGAAATCCACTATTTGTGAAATAGCTTTACAACCACGTGCCTTTACACAGAAGAGCACGTCAACTTCTTGAAAAGATCGTTGAGACGAAACTTAGAATTTTTCAAGTGACTTCTTCAAGACTCTTGAACAAAACTTCTAATTGACTCGCACCGAGCACCTTGTAGGCTTGGAAAGTTTTGTGGCTAGTAGATGAGAAGAGTATGGCTCTTTAAGATGTATAGGCTATAAGAGAGAAGAGATGAGAAGTTTGGATGATTTGAAATGGGTAAAAAAAGGGTGCCTATATATACTAGTCCTGGGAGGCAGAGTTCGGCCAGAACTCTGTCCCAAAATTCAAAAAAATTGGTCGTTGGACAACTTGCAATGAGCAATCCCTAAAAATTAGCTCCTGGAAATTAGGAGACAGAGTTCGGCCCGAACTCTGTGTGGGGGCAGAGTTCGGCCCGAACTCTGTCTCCTTGGAGACAGAATGCTTAATGGGCTAAATGGACTTTGGTAGTTTGGCTTTTTGTTTGTGGGGCTTCTAATCTATGGCTGAGGTATTCAGTAAGACTCAATGTACAAAAGCCTAGACTCAAATAAAATATAAAAATACAGACTTCCGATGACAAGTTCCAGCAGTATTCGTCGAGTAGTCATTGATGATGATTGTCTGACTTGATATGTATTAGTAGTCAGATTTGTAGCTTTGATGACGATATATGTGTCGAGTTGGATCATGCCAAATATCAATTTTTAATTATCAAGATTAGGTTGACTGCGATCCAGTTTGGGTCAACAAAAACCTCCCTGACGCTTCCGAATCATTCCTAACACTTCTCTCAAGGGCTAATTGTAACCCCTGATTCAGTAGCACATTATGTTCCTGCTGCTGGATCTATTATTGCTGATGGGCTGTCACCTGATACTGCTGAATGGACAAAAATCCTCGGATGACCTCTAGGAGTGCTGCAGCATCAGGTACTATCGCGGCTGTCGGCACCGCTGGTGGTACAGGAATTTCTAGAACCGACGGTTCTACTGGCTCTGATATCACTTCCACTCTGATCTGGTCAGGAAAAGGTACTCTTTCCTGCTGCTGCCCCATCGAGCCATGCTCTACTGGACGTTCCTCCATGTTGGCCTCGCCAGCTACTGAAAAAGAAGCACTCTTATAGGAAAAGATACATTATATCAAATAACAGGACGTGGAAGATTCGAGGATACAATTCAGGTTATCAATCAAGGTAAGGAATGGGAAATCGAGGCAAGAGATTCAAAGGAAACAAATTTTGATTGAGACTCCTATAATAGTAACACCCCTCAAGTCTGAAAATCAGACCTGAATGGGCCACCAATAAAACCTTGTCATATTACAGTACCCAAATATGGAGACGGACTAGGCCAGCTACTCCATATGAGGTATGCAAACGTCATACGGTAATTGTGGCTGTCAAGAGACAAGGGGGTGCATGCTATAAACAAGTCTCCTATGGTCTCACAGAGTATCTATGTCTCAATCATTCAGAGCAAGAAAACATCAATTAATGAGCATATGAGATAAAGCAGTAAGGCGTCCCCGACGCTTCATCAAAATGATCATAGGGATCTAGCTTTATAAGTTAGCTAGCCCAGAGTATCATAGGTACATAATCGTATTCAGCTGCAGTCTGATTTAATTACAATTATGTAAAAGACAAAATTTCCAGATCGACCGGCTAAACAAGTGCCGGTGGCCGAACGCCGGAACATAAGTGATAAAAACTAGAGTGGTGGAGAAGAAACCCACTCAAGTCCCCCGCCAGTCATGCTCCTAGTATGCACCATTGACGTCAGGGTAGAAGTTCAGATCCTCGGGCTCTGCTACGTGATCTGGTCAAACAAAACTAGCGGGGTCAGCCCCGAATAGCAAGTACCACAAGGGAGCACAAAAGAGTGAGATAAAATCCAAGTATAAAATAATAATTCTAGTAATAATAAAGGCTTCCGGTCGTATCCTCGGTCCACAACATGTCATAGCACGATAGACCAACCCAACAACCAAACAAGGACATGGGTTGGACTATGCACCATGACAGTCCATGTCCCTCGGTTACTAACGGAAGGTACAAGACACAGTCAAGTCATTTTTTTTCAAGAGGCCATTCATTCCTGCGACATTTTATGGCAAAGTTATCCCCGCGATACTGATTAAAGGGATCCTCAGATCGTGTCAACCTAGCAGGGCTAGCCAAACCATTAAACATATAGCACATTGATTATGCACCGGTCCCCCGGAGGGCTACCGCGCTAAAACATATAACACAGCTCATAGAAGTCGGATATAGTCATCCGCTATAGGCGAATGAAACCATATCCGTGGCGGCCAACCCGACACGTCAAGACTGGACCTGGGGTGGCTAGTATGGCACGATCTCGGGATTCTTTCTACCTAATGCATCTACCAAGTTAGTTGCCTAATTAATTCCTAGGTTATCATCGGAGTTCATATGTCGTGGTCACATGCTTACTCCCCTAGATATCGTACAATATACGAGTACCCCAAGAAGGGATCCGTACTGGCTCATGGAGTCATACGTATGTACCCTTTCTTGGTGTAATGCAACACACAACACATACCATGTCATTGCTACCGACCATTCTCTATGTAAATGCTGGACTCTTGGGTGTACTGACGGATATCACGTAGGAACACTTAGCACATAGGATAGCTCCTCGGTGCTCTCATAGATTGTTCCTTACAACACACATAGGTTTATCCAGCACTCGCGTAGGTAGTCAGATCAGGAATGAGGACCAAGACATAAGGATGCATGCGGCCGAGGGTTCATGCGGCCAGACTCACGCGGCTAAAGACTCATACGGTCGGACTAATGCGGCCAAACTGCATGCGACCAAAGCCTCATGCGGCCAGACTGCATGCGGCTAAACTACATGCGGCCAGACTCATGCGGCTAGACTCATGCGGCCAAACTCATGCGGCCAGACTGCATGCGACCAAAGACTGCATGTGGCCAGACTCATGCGGCCAAGCTGCATACGGCCAAAGACTCATGCGGCCAGACTCATACGGCCAAGCTGCATGCGGCCAAAGACTCATGCGGCCAGACTCATACGGCCAAGCTGCATGCGGCCAAAGACTCATGCAGCCAGACTCATGCGGCCAAGCTGCATGCGGCCAAAGACTCATACGACCAAAGACTCATACGGCCAGACTCATGCGGCCAAAGACTCATGCGGCCAGACTCATACGGCCAAAGACTCATGCTGTCAAGCTGTATGCGGCCAAACTGCTCATCTTCTCCAAAATCCGAAAAAGATGGCCAGGGAACCCATGAACTTCAAACTTGCACAACTCGGCCAAAACAAAACGAAATCTAACTTTTTAAAGGTCAAATTTGGGTAAAATAAAATGCTCTACCACATGGAACAACTAGATTTTGAAAACAAGCAAGTTTAATAGATCAAAACCATGAAAAACCGAAAATAATATAAACTTAGATCTACAAGAATCCATCCATCAAAACCGAAAATACCAAGTACTAAACTTATAGAGGATGATGAGAAGAACAATATAGAAAAATAATATCAAAGGAAAAAATTATGGATAAAAAATGCACAAATCTCCACTTTTGAACAATTGCCTAATGGTGGTGGTTGAGGGAAATGAATGAAAGGCTATGAGGAGAGAGAAAAAGAAGATAATATATATTGTAGGGTTGGCTTAAGAAAGCCCTAATCTCTAAACATGCTCTAACCATTCTACTAATGACATGCTTAAAGGCTACATACAACCATTAATAAATAATAAATAGAATTATGTACATGCTAAATACAGGATACCATGTACAGGATTCATGAAAGAATACGTATATTGGGATCGGAGAGTGACAACTGGATATCCTGCTGAATGGTTTGAGGCGATGGCAGATCCTCATCCTTGAGAGCCGAAGATCAAAAGACCTATGGCCTTTTTGTAGAAAGAGAAGTATTGTATGGAATGATCGAAGTTATTGTAATTATGTTCCATTAAACGATGTAAGCCAAATTGGCATGTATCTGTTGGATATTGAAAATTATTGTAATTGATACAATTATCAATGAAAGAAGAGATTTTGTTTTTATTGCATTGTGTTCATTTATTTTCTGTATTATAATTCTGTTATGTTGTTGTTGATTCAATCTATTTTGTTATTGTGCAAGTCTGTACCTTGTACAAGTATAACTTAGGCTTGTACGATATCATGTCAAGTGACGACTTTACAGTCCTCTGGGATAGGGGCATGACAGAATGGTATCAGAGCAATTCCAACCTTTGGCTTTTCCTTATTTGTTTCAATTCAAAGATGTCTCATTGATCATAAATTTTTTGGCCTCCTTGATATTGTTGATGAGATAAAAGTTTCATACAATAAGTCTGTAAACATTTTTTAATGATGTCGGCATGCTTTTTATTGATTGATGATGGTGTTGAAATGAGGACCATCGATGTTGAGAATAGTGGTAAGTTTTTCTTAAGTTTCGAGGACAAAACTTTTTTAGTGAGGTAGTATGTATTGCCCTGCTCCTAACAAAGGCATTATGTATGGATATTGATATCGATTTGCTGGCTCGAGAGGAAGCCTTCAGTAAGAGCTTCTTTATTGGAACATGCAGACGTATCATCATGGTGAGTGGGCAAGACTTTATTTTCTTATTCTTTCACGCTTAATAAAGAATCCTTAAAAGAATAAATGCATGCTTGTTGCTAATAAGAATAAGTTCGTAATTACTAAGAATGATGGTACATGACTTTGTATGCTCTCACAAGAGAATTTGTATGCTTGTGTGATGAAGGAACATTTGTTGTAGTTGTTCTAGATAAAGATCGCATGCTAAAAGTTAGACTATCGCTTAATTGAAAGAACTATGTCATGCTTGTTTAGAAAAAGAGAATGTGCTATGCTTGCATAAGTAATAATGATTACATGTTCCTTTTATTATGATGTGAAGATAGATTTGTATAGAATAACTTGTACTGTTGAAACGAAATGATACGAAAAAGAGAAAGAAATGAGCTATTGGCTCCGTGGCTTGAGAGTAAAGAGAAAAGGTGGAAATGTTTACTTGTTGCAAAATTGTTGTATCGTATAGTTTATCTGATAGAAGTTGCATTTAGACATTGGTCCGGACAAATTGTTGCACTCTGAGGCTTGTACGTCCTCGCGATCAGTCATGTCTATTAGTGTAATGAGCTTTACGCCTCAACTGCTAATAGTCAAGTCCATTAGTGAAGAGCTGAACCATGAGCCATAGCTGCTAATAGTCACACCTACTAGTGAAGAGTTGAACCATGAGTCGTAGCTGCTAATGTGCATATATTAGTGCAGAGCTGAACCGGTGCATCACAGATGCTATTTATGAGAAGTCGTCCAGGACCATCATGTAGATAGGTTGCATGCATATTAAAGGTGTACCTAACAAGTTTGATGCATGGATGGACTCAATCCGAAGATCTCCAGCCACCCAGGAGGAAAGCCTGATGCCTCTCCCTGCTGACCGCTAGGGACCGGCGAATTCAACTTTTATATATATGGGCTTGGGGGGATGCCTCCAACGGGGAGTTCGATAACAGACATGCATAAGAGCTTCTGCGATCTCACGCTACACAAGCTGCATGGGCTAACGTGTTATGGGGGAAGGGACCGGCTGTTAAAATGAAGCTGTGTGGGTTCAAAGCTATACGTGATAGGCTACTCACCAGAGACAGACTTGTCAAGTTTAGAGTCCAAGTGGGAAATACAGCTTGCGTTCTATGTGGAAGGGATAATGAGACGCGTGATCACATGTTTTTTCAATGTACCACAACTGGTTACGTCTGGCAGCAATTATGTACCGAGACAAAAGACGTACAATAAGGCGAGAATAAGACTTCTATCTGCAGTTTGGCACGTTTGGCGGGAGCAAAACAGAAGGATATTCGATGGTGCAGCCCTCTCTATTAGGGGCATTGTCAATAATATCAAGCGAGACATCACTTGTATGGCCGGAGACAAGGCAAACTGAGTGAGCATGGTGGTTAGATGTGCTCTGATGTAAAAGTTGTACTCATATTTTTATCCAATGAAGTTACCCTTACTTCAAATATATATATATATATATTTTTTACTTCAAATATATATATATATATATATATATATATATATATATATATATATATATATATATATATATATATATATAAATATTATATATATATATATATATATATATATATATATATATAAAATATATTTATATATGGGTAATAAGGTAATCTGCATTCTATTAATTTAAATTATTAAAGCCTTATGTAAAGCCTTCTCTTTCTCTCTTTCTAATTTAAATTATTAAACGATAGTAACCTCTTTGACGTGCAACCTTCTCTTTTTTTCCTCTAATCTTTTATTTAACAGGAAATATTTTGGTTAACTTTTCTATCTTTCTTAATCGGGGTCGTCGTCGACGTAAGGTTCGACAAGGGCTTCAACCGATCTTGGCTGGGACGCTGAAGGTGATGGACAACTCGAGGTGACGCAGCATCTCGGAAAGAAGATGGTGAGAACCATCGCCATAGACAAAACCGGGGGCTAGTCAGGGGACAGAGGGTTCTCAACACCGGATCTCCGATCACTACAAGTCTTTTCTATACTAATTGTTTCTATATTATGATTAATATGCGTGAATAATTTACATGGTTTAGATCTAACAACAATAGAAATGCCTGTTTAAATTCCTAGGATTTTGTTTGCTTATTTCTAGTTTCCTACGAACATCACACTATTATTAGATTATTTCTTTTTTATCAATTTATTTGTTATTCTCTTTTTATTGTAGCAACTATATTTTATGTCTGCATTATGTTTTTCAATTTCTAGAGTTTTATCGGCTTATTTCTATACTATTTTATTTGTTTTGGTTAATTCCCTTATATTGTTTTGGTTAATTTATCTCATGTTGACATTTTATTATATCTTTGGTGGAACTGAAGAGTGTATGGGCACGAGATTATATAATAAGGAATTTTTGTGAATAAAAATACTAATCATTGGAGTTTATGGCATATACATTGTTGTCTACTATACTATAGCATATAATATCTATATGTATTACGTGATGATTATCGATAAAGTTTTATCATGACCATAAATTTTGCAGAAAATATCTAGAATTAAAACATAGCCTAACAACATATATATATTTGTTAGTGCCGAGGCACAATTTTTGATGGAAAATTCTGAAACTGAAACAATTGTACACACAACGTTTCAAATGCAGCACCTTAAAAAAGATGTGCAACAGAGATCCTGGAGGATTCTGAATTACGAGGATCTAAAAAGATTCTACGTAATACACAAAAAATCTAAAGAGACTTTGTGCAAGCAACTATCGGCAGTAGAGCTTCTAAAAAGAAGTTACTGTAAAAGGCAATAGCAGCGATGACAGGCGAGAATGAGATGCTGGGGTGAATGAACCACCGTTGCTCAAAGCTTTATTCGCCCCACACGAGCACGAATAGCTTCCAGGAACCAGCAAGTTCACGAAGAACTTCTGGAACGCTCGTAAGTCAATTTTTGAGACTTGAACGGGCTTCCTGGACTTAACAGACTCCCTCAACTCTCTTCTTGGTGCATCTTACAAAGGAGGTCAAGGGGCTCTATTTATAGAGTGGAGTTGAGACTTTACCTCTTCTCCTATCCGATGTGGGACTAAAATACCAATACTCAAAAATAGAGTTTAATATTTTAGATCATCCCACAATCAGCATAGAAGTGTGCCAGTCCACGCCTACCCCCCGAACACTCCCGTGCATGCACGAGACAATCCTGGAGTCCGCGTCCGAGTCCGAGTCCGCACAACAAAAATCAACTTGCATCCTTGTTGGAGTTAATCTTTTTTTTCTTCTAGGAAAATACTCCCACATGGCACAAACTTGTGCCCCACTACACCTCATGTGCACACCTCAACACAAGCAATGCATTATATTGAGATACTCACCATTTGGTGTAGCCGATGTGGGACTATCTTTTCTAGTCCAAAGGCAAAAACACCAACAATTCCCCACATATCTCAATATATGGGTTGAGCGTTCCCCACAGTGACTGCCCATCATGCATTAGGAGAGATGTCGCTACGACTTGAATCTTCCCGCATAGGTTAAATAACAGCATGATACAAGAATGGACTAAGCCTTGAATTCTGCACCATAACTTCAATTCTTCCTACTCACATAATGACATCAACTGTGCTTCTGGCTGCACATTGAAGGCCTTGTGCCAGCCTGGTTTCAGTATATAATTTTTGGGCGTCTACAAGTTTACCCTCAAGAGACGGCCTGATATCTCTGTCCATACACTATAGGTGAGTTCTTTATAAAGAGTCATGGCATGAAGCATTGCGCTTCTTTGCGGTGCTACGCCGCTATGACATGGCTTAAAGCCGAGGCTTTACCCCACCTGGGTACCTCATCGTAGTGTCATACTACTGTAGCATGAGGTTACAGGCCTCTTTGTAGTGCCAAACTACCCAGCATGAAGCCTTGCGCTTCCATACGATGTTACGCCGCTATGACATGGCTCGCAAAGCCGAGGCTTTACCCTACCTGGTACCTCTTCGTGGTGTCATGCCACTGTAACATGAGGACATCGTCCTCTTTGTAGTGCTGTCTACCTCTCTTTATTACGATTATCATACAGCATTAGGCTACCTGCCTATTTACGGTGCTACTCCGCTGTGACTTGGCTTGTAAAGCCGAGGCATTACCCCTACCTGGGAACCTTATGGTGGAGTCACCCCACTGTAGCATGGAGTTACACTCCTTGTAGTGCTGCTCTACCGTGCTTCCTGTAAAGCACTCCAGGCATTCACTCTGCCTGAGAACTCATTAAGGCATTTAAGCCAACCTTCCCACAGGATCCGTTTTCCACAGAAAACAACAGTAGACAACATTGGTTGTAGGTCCGTAACCTCTCCATGTCACATAGGACAAGTACCCACCGTTTTTGATATTCTTCTGGTTAATAGTCCTCCCTTGAACCAAAAGCTAGATGCCTAGTAGATTTCTCTTTGAACTAATAGCATAAAACTTTATGGTAGGAATGTAATAACACAATATCAGAATGCCTTCAAGCCCATTTTACAAGCTGTGTCATCGACCAGCTGGCGCTTGAGGCCCTTGGTGAACGGATCCGTCAGGTTCTCCTGACTCCGAACATCAATCACTGCAATAACACCTCTCTTGATAAGATCGTGTACTGCTCTGTGCTTCAACCGTACCATTCTCTTCTTCCCGTTGAAGAGTTCATTTAATCCCACTGCTGCTGCCGCCTGGTTGTCACAGTATATCGGTATTACCGGTATCTGAGCCCCAACCACCGGAAGATCATATATGAGCTCCCGAAGCCACTCTGCTTCATCTGTAGCAGCATCCAATACAAAGAATTCAGATTCCATGGAGGAGCGAGATAACATAGTCTGCTTCTTCGACTTCTACGATATAGCAGCTCCGCCCATGGCGAATACGAATCCACCTGTGGAATACTCGCTCTCCATATCTGAACACCAGCTAGCATCACCGAAGCCTTCCACTACTGACGGTTCTTCGCTGTAGAAAAGTGCATATGTCTGAGTTTTCTTGAGATATCTCATAACACGCTTCACAGCTTTCCAGTGCTCGACGCCTGGATTGCTAGTGAACCGACTCAGCATTCCCACTGCAAAAGCTATGTCAGGCCTTATGGCTGTAGTAGCGTACATCAAGCTTCCGATGACGCTAGCGTACTCCAACTGCCTGACGTTTTCCCTCGAATTTGGCTCCAGCTTCTGATCACTCCGGTACGGTGTATCAATAAAAGGAAGATCTTGATACCCGTAGCGAGTGAGCATCTTCTCAATATAATGAGATTGTGACAGCGCTATTCCAGTGCCTGTCCGGATGATCTTGAGCCCCAAGATTACGTCGGCATCCCCTAAGTCCTTCATACTGAACTTGGTCGAGAGGAATTTCTTTGTCTCTGTGACGCAGCTTAAATTCGTACCTAAGATTAGCATGTCGTCCACGTAAAGACATACGATTACTCCTCTTCCGTCAGCAAACTTTGTATAGACACACTTGTCTATTTCACTGACCCTGTAGCCATTTGACCTTATCACCTTGTCAAACTTCTCATGCCATATTTTGGGAGCTTGTTTCAAACCATACAGAGACTTCATCAACTTGCAGACTTTGTCTTCCAGACCTCTGACGACAAAATCTTCTGGTTGTTGTATATAGATCTCTTCGGTCAGCTCGCCATTAAGGAATGTCGTTTTCATATCCATCTGATGTATCACCAGCTTGTGTATTGCTGCTAGAGCAATTAACAATCTGATGGTTGTCATCCGAGCTACTGGAGCATAAGTGTCAAAGTAGTCGATCCCCTGCTTCTGAGCAAACCCCTTGGCCACTAGCCTGGCCTTGAACTTGTCAATGGTTCCATCTGCTTTCATCTTCTTCTTGAAGATCCATTTGCATCCGATGGGTCTTGCTCCTTCTGGCAGGTCAACCAATACCCATGTGTTGTTGGAGGTGATTGAGTCAATCTCGTTGTCTATCGCCTCCTTCCAGAATACAGCATCTCTGGTCTTCATCGCCTCATCATAGGTAAGCGGATCTGCTTCCACATGATAGGTGACGAAGTCATCTCCGAAGTCTTTCGGCCTCCTCGTTCGCTTAGTTGACGGCTCAGCGAGTTCTGGTTCAGCTGGTGTCTCCTTGACGACAGCTTCATCTTGGACTACTGGTTCATTAAAGACTTCTGTCTGCTTTGTACCCTCATCATTCTCCAGAAGATCCGTGAGAACAATGTTCTTGTGTTTTTCAAACTTGTCTTCAAAGTATTCAGCATCACGAGATTCGATGATATAGTTTGACTCGATATCAAGGAATCTCCGAGCATCACTCTTCTCGGCATACCCCAAGAAGATCGCCTTCGTAGTCCTTGTCCCCAGCTTCTAAATCTTCAGATCCGGGAGCTTCACATAAGCCAGACACCCCCACACTCGAATGACATTCAAGTTAGGTCTGACTTTGAACCAGAGTTCATGAGGAGTTATGTCGGAAGTTGTATATGGCACTCTGTTCAGAATGAACGTTACCGTTAGTGCAGCTTCTCCCCAGTAACACTTTGGAAGACCCGCAGTCAATAGCATGGAGTTCATCATCTCTGTCAACGTTCTGTTCTTCCTTTCTGCTACTCCGTTGGATTGAGGAGAGTACGGAGCCGTTGTCTCATTGATGATTTCATGTTCTTTGCAGAATGATAAGAATTCATGAGACCGATACTCCCCGCCTCGATCACTCCTTAACCTCTTGAGTTGTTGTCCAGTTTGTCGCTCAGCCTCGGTCCTGAACTCCTTGAACTTCTCGAATGCTTCGTCTTTAGACTTGAGCAAGTAGACGAAAGCATACTTTGAGAAGTCATCGATGAAAGTAATAAAATACTTCATCCCGACCTTTGTAGAGAATTGTTTGAAGTCACAGATATCTGAGTGAACCAACTCCAGAAGATCTGTGCTTCGATGGATCCTGTGAAAGGGTTTTCTTGTGATCTTCGTCTGAGCACATACTTCGCATTTCTCTACCTTACCCCCACACTTGGAGATAAGTCCTAGACTAGACATTCTGTTAATCCTTTTACAATGAACATGTCCTAGCCTATTATACCACAACTCAAGAGAATAATCAGAAAAAGTGATTGCATTTATATTATCATGCTGGGTTACAACAAGCTGAATCTTATACATTCCTTTAGTTTGGAAAGCTTTCCCGAAGAATGTACCCTTCTTGGACATCACCAACTGGCCAGCATTGATGTCCATCCTCAAGCCTGCGTTGCAGAGCAGACTTCCAGAGATCAGGTTCTTAGCAATTACTGGAACATGCTTCACACCTTGAAGCGTCAGAGTGTTCCCCGATGTAAGTTTCAGCTCCACCGTCCCGATCTCCAGTACTTCAGCTTGTGCCTGGTTTGCCATTATGACCTTCTCTGAAGTTGGCTCATAAGAGACGAACCAGTCTTTGTCTGAACAGACATGGCAGGTCGCACCAGTGTCTATCCACCAGTCCAAGTCAGCCCCCACAGTTGCAACCTGTGCTATCATGGCAACTAGATTAGTAATCATAGAAACCTTACTAGGCTCACCTTGTTCTTTGGACTTGGACTTGCATTCGGATTTGTAGTGGCCCTTCTTGCCACAATTGAAGCAAGTCACATGGGACTTGGACTTCTGCTGCTTGAAAGCAGGACCCTTCACTTTCAGATTCGTGAAGTCCTTCTTTTTGCGATGAGAAGCAGCCTGCTTCCCCTGGTACTCTCTGGTTTGGACCAGATTTGCCTTCGCCAGTTGTTTGGACAGAGTATCCATCTTCTGTTGAGAGCGCATCTCGTCCTCAACATGGATCTCTTGCAAGAAATCTTCCAAGCTAATTTCCATCTTCTTTCGATGCATCCTTGCATAGAAGTTGCTCCATTCTGTAGGAAGTTTCACGACGATCCCTCCAACGACAAACTTGTCGACGAGGGGCATGTTCTCGTCTTCTAGTTTCTGACGCAACTTCAGAAACTCCTTCACTTGGGGCAGCATCGCCTTCTCGTCTTCGAAGGTCCACTTGTGATATTTTTCTACCATGAAGATCTTGGACCGGTTCTCGTCATCTTCATAGAGCTTTTCCAAGGAGTCCCATATCTCTTTGGCAGATGTCTTCTTGGAGTAGGACTCTGCCAGAGAGTCTTCCATGGAATTGAGTATTAGTAGTTTGCATATACTGTTTTCTCTCTTCCACTTCGCTTGCTTGGTCGTAGCAGCGGCCACAGCCGCAGCAGATCCAGTGGTTGGAACGATCGGTTCTTCTTCTGACAGCACGTGATCAACATTCACGAGTTGAAGATTTAAAGTGACCTTTCGTCTCCATATCTGGAAGTGTTCGCCATCGAATTTCTCCAACTTGTTAAAAAGTCGGTATCGATGAGCGAAGCACGAGAATTATCCATCTTCTCAATAAAGCTTTGAGATTGTTAGTGCCGAGGCACAATTTTCGATAAAAAATTCTGAAACTGAAACAATTGTACACACAACGTTTCAAATGCAGCACCTTAAAAAAAATGTGCAACAGAGATCCTGGAGGATTCTGAATTACGAGGATCTAAAAAGATTCTACGTAATACACAAAAAATCTAAAGAGACTTTGTGCAAGCAACTATCGGCAGTAGAGCTTCTAAAAAGAAGTTACTGTAAAAGGCAACAGCAGCGATGACAGGCGAGAATGAGATGCTGGGGTGAATGAACCACCGTTGCTCAAAGCTTTATTCGCCCCACACGAGCACGAACAGCTTCCAGGAACCAGCAAGTTCACGAAGAACTTCTGGAACGCTCGTAAGTCAATATTTGAGACTTGAACGGGCTTCCTGGACTTAACAGACTCCCTCAATTCTCTTCTTGGTGCATCTTACAAAGGAGGTCAAAGGGCTCTATTTATAGAGTGGAGTTGAGACTTCACCTCTTCTCCTATCCGATGTGGGACTAAAATACCAATACTCAAAAATAGAGTTTGATATTTTAGATCATCCCACAATCAGCATAGAAGTGTGCCAGTCCACGCCTACCCCCCGAACACTCCCGTGCATGCACGAGACAATCCTGGAGTCCGCGTCCGTACAACAAAAATCAACTTGCATCCTTGTTGGAGTTAATCCTTTTTCCTTCTAGGAAAATACTCCCACATGGCACAAACTTGTGCCCCACTACACCTCATGTGCACACCTCAACACAAGCAATGCATTATATTGAGATACTCACCATTTGGTGTAGCCGATGTGGGACTATCTTTTCTAGTCCAAAGGCAAAAACACCAACAATATTTTAAAGAACATGATTTTCAATTGCCGCACTCATAAGAAGTGTTTATACTAAAAAAGAACCCTTCGTATTCAACTATTAACCAATCTACATTCTATAATGAGAGAAGTTCGTGATGGTTCAAAATAAAGTGTTATATGTATTTTCTTTATGTTTTTAATTTATTGATGACAATCCTTATCAAAAAAAAGGAAGAAGTCAATGTCATCTAACCCATAGTTCTCTTTCAAAACTAGTTAAATGGATATTGTCATTCTTTTTTGTCATGGAGTCCAAATTTTTTCCTTTCCTAAGATATTGTCATTCTTAATAATGGATATTTAAGTAAACATTTAAAAGATTGATATTTGCCTATATTAATCAACAGTAGTTGATATTAATCATACACCAGTGTTTTGATCTCCTTTTTTATATTTTATTACCAATCTAAAATTTATAATTTGAAAACTAATTTAGATCTAATATCATCAAGTTAGACATAATCTAATATAATTTCATTAAATCTATTATTTTAAATATATAATCTCATTTATAACTTAAACATAATTCTAAATTTTGATATAATCATATTATTTGTAATTTGATATAATCTTATATAATTTTCTTCGTATTTATGTATGGAATTAAAAAAAAACTAGAAAAATTAATATAAGAGAAAAGTATAATATTTAGGACTGAAAATATTATCTAATCCAATGTGTTTTATAATTTAAATATAACGTTACTTAATAGTTTAAAACCTAATTTAAGTAATCTAAGTTGATAAGAGAGTATCAATTAATTTATCATAGTTTAGCTAATGAATTGAATTTTAAATTTTAAAAGTTAAAAAAATTAAAATAAAGATAAGATAACGTTTTTGAACTTCCATAATGTCTGAAGAAAAAAATTTATATTAATTATGCTTTACAACCTAATTTAAATAATCATGAATCTAAGTTGATAAGAAAGTAATCAATTAATTGATTATAGTTTAGCTTATGAATTGAATTTTAAATTTGAAAAATATTATATTTTGAATATGCAAGAATTTAAATTAAAAAATTATATCATGATAGGAGGGGTATTTTGGAACTTGCATATATTCTAAGATTGTACAATAATACCGAAATTAAAAAAAGATTGCATGCACTCATGCATTTGACACGTACTGCACACGTAACATGTGACATGCTGATATTCTATCATGATATAATTTTCCTTCTTACCAGACATGCTGATATTCTATCAATTGTTATTACATTCACATTGATTGATTAAGACAAATATTTACAACAACAAAATCTAATAATATCTTTCACAAATAAATTGTTCTAAAAGTGATTCATATATTTATTTTCTACGGCAAAGTAGCACCATGTTCACATTTGCTCACAACACAATCCAGCTCTCGGTGGTTGTGGATAGGAACATACACCAACCCATAACAAAACCAATTTAACTGAAGAGTCCTGTTTTAAACCTTCATGAGTTGGAAGGTTATTAGCCACTTTAGGTAAGCTCAATAGAGATCGGAAAAAATTATTAATCTAATACAAGTTCAACTTTATCTTCTGATAATTCAATCGAGAGAAAACAAAGAATCACTGACACGACAAATAGAACTGCCAAATATGATGCATGTATCATCCTAATTAAGTAAACAACTACTATCAGACAATTTCCCCTTGTTAAGAAACAATCGAATCCACATAGTCAGAATGCGTTATGTCTCCACGAGAGCTACGATGCTTTGACTCAGGGTGCAAGTGAAGAATGCAGGGATAAGTCAGCACACAAAAGCAAACTTGGACCCAGATAAAGTTGGGATGAAAGCAGGTAGGTATGGAATGAGACATTCAACCATCAGACAAATAATGTTTAGACAAACCCAAGTATTCATATAAGACTAATCGTTTTGAACAGTCTCCTCCCTTAATTAGTTCTGATACTAACATCATCACACAGCTACCAGCAAAAGAAGATATAAATGACCAACTGAATGATCATATGGTTTCGGTAAAATTATCTATAAATTTGGCATTTGTACATGTTTAACTCAGGTGAAAAATAGACTCTCGAGTCTAGGCAAGATTATCTATAAATTTGGCACAGAAAAGAAGCACCTTCGGCTACTCAAGGCTCAAAAGTAGAGATTCTTCACCAGTCATGGTAATGGCAATTGTGGTCAGTTGATAGGAGAGTAGGTTCCTCTTTCTAGTTCTCCAATTAACGCCGTGAAGATGCCACATTCCTAATATTGCTTTTGTGTTTCACACTACTAGAAAATTTGTTGTTGTTGTGTAGATGGCCCTGTTTTGGTAAATCATGCAACTCCATCACCTGTGTCGTTCTTTGTCTCTTCGCTGCATTGATCAATAAAACTTTCTCAATTAAACATTTTAGGGATGATACTAGTCCTTATTGTGCTGCTCAAGAATCAGAGTCAAATAGAGATGAGGGCAAACATACCGTTCTCTGCTTCTTGGTATCGTTCCTGAAGCTTCCTCTTTGAGACTTCCAGCTTGGCTAGAACCGATACATCCTC
The DNA here is from genome assembly GCA_029216955.1 of Iris pallida. NCBI lineage: Eukaryota > Viridiplantae > Streptophyta > Magnoliopsida > Asparagales > Iridaceae > Iris > Iris pallida. Next base: position 7,975,741 of record JANAVB010005797.1, on the reverse strand, counting down.
AGAATTCTTTTTCTAAAAAATTTATAAAAAAGACTGGTAAGATCTTCATGAAGTCTACAAACATTGAAAATGTCCTTATTTTCGGTCACTTACCTCTTGGGGAGCATTGGTGTTCTTTTGGATCCTGGGATTCATGTAGCTGATACCTTTCTGCTCAGAAACCAGCCTTGCAGGTCTCCCAGGTCCAGAATCAGTGCTAGAGAGTTTGCTCTTTAGAATAATACCTTGAGGCTTTGATTGGCTATTAGGGGCTTCCAGGAGCTTTGGTTCTCCTCTCCTTTGTTCCTTGGGTTCAGGAATATTGAATTGGGAGGAAGGTTGCTGCTGCTTTCTAACAGCAAGCTTGCAGTTCTCCAGAGGCCTTCTCTCACTCTCGTGCTTCTTATCGAACGCTCCCTCGTTTCTGAGATCTATAACAATGTAACCAAATGAAGGATATTAATCCATGGGCAATCAAATAAGATAGAGCAAACATAGTTGCAACAATTGAAGAAGAAAAGAAGTTGTATACTCACTTCCATCATCATCCATTCCGTCGAAGAACTTTTAAGAGAACGGTCCGAACAAACATATAATTGAATCAAGTCAGTGAATGTTGATTCATAGGCATAATATCGCATTCCCAAAGCAACTTGGTGTAGTGTAGATCACTCTACCTGTGAGAGTTGGATGGAAGCAGTTTGAGTAGAAAATAAAGCTCCTTCATCCAAGGGAGGCGAAGGAAGCCCTTCCTCTTCATCCAAAACAGAAGGATTTACAGAGACCGGAGAATTATCTGCACAGTATATGCAATGGATAGAGCATTCGTAAGTTTCGGCTTTTCATCAATCAACTGAACAAGAATCAAATTTGTTTTAATCAATGTAAGAAGATGTTCAGTACTACCTGTAATAGCAGGAGCAACTTTTAACCACTCATCAACCAAAAGCTTCCAACCACTGAAACCCAACAAAAAACATGGAGTTCACCAGAATTAGTCCTAGCTAAGTGTTTATACAATAGTGTATCTTCTATTCTCCGTGTTCAAGCAGTGGAGAAACTGAAAGAAAACACTAAAACAAGCCTTCACGCTACTCTAGTATCAACAAGCGGCTTCAGCCGCAACATATCATTGAGCAGATGCACAAATAATTAAGTTCATCACTAGAACAAACATCGTAATAGCTATAACCACTGATTGAGATACTGGAGAGTAATCAGTCAAGTGCATTGCTTGACAAGAGGTGCATTCCGATTGTAGAAGACTAAATCGACAAATCCTTCACACATATTGGAAATCTATCAAGTATGATCGATGGTTACATAAAATTTTATATAGCGCAAGAAACGAGTTTGCAAATATTCGAACCTGCAAAACATTCTGCCAAGTCGGTCTGGCAGAATTCAAGCAAGTTCTAAAATTGAATGCATGAACGAGGGAATTTGTGCATGCACATATTGGAAATCAAACAAGTTCTTTAGAAACTGCTTGAATTTCCGCCAGACCAACTGGCAGAATGTATTCTGGGTTCCGATATTAGCACTATAACTACTGATTGAGATACCGAAGGAGAGCAATCAATCAAGTCATTGCTTGAAGAAGACTAAATCAACTAATCCTCCACACAGACAATCAGTCAAGTACGATCGATACTTAATTCAGAATAAGTATTCAATTTTAGAACTTGCTTGAATTCCGTCCGACCAACGGAATGTTTAGTGGGTTCCGATGTTTGCAAACTCCTTTCTCCTGCACCTATTTCTATAAAGTTTCTTTCGCCCAATAAAATTTTATGTACTTATTCTGACCAGTGCAGTCGAGAGGAGAGAAGGAAAGCACTCACTCGATGAGCATTCGCGCGAGCTGGCGAATCTCATTGGAGCTGTGCTTCCGCAGACGGTTCACTGCCCTCCCAATATCAGTCGCCTATGTATCAAACAAAGATCATTATTCAACTACACAATTCCAACTACAACAACATATCAAAAGTAACAAACTTTTAGGGAAAAGAAAATTTTCACTCACCTTCAGTGTATCAATTGAGAGTGCCATTAACTGCAGCCGTCTTAATGAATCGAATAGCACACGATCAGACTACAGGTCCAAACAAAAAAAAATTTTGATTAGTCCACAAAGAAATTAATCAAGAATTAGTCGTCAAATCAAAATAGGAAACCTCTTCTTGATGATGATCGAGAATGTTCTTGATCCTCAGGACCTCTCCGACGAGCTGGCTCTCCTCCTCCATCTCCTCCGTCAGCGCCTCCGCCTCGTCGTAGCTATAATTACTGTTGCGAACAGGATCAACAACATCGACGTCGACATCGAAATCCCCATGGCTGTTGCTATCGACCTTGCTCTCTTTCTCTTCTAATTTTCCATCATCGTCTTCTTCTTCGCGAGCAGCAGCGGTCGGCTGTTCTCGAACCCGGTTGCAGCGGAGGCACCGGTCGAGGCGGAGCGTGAAGAGCCTCTCGGCGATCCGGTCCCTACGCAGCAGGAAGTCCTCCAGACGGTCCGCCGCGGCTACGTCTATCGCGCTCTCCAGCACCTGGAAGATGTCGGTACCGGCGCTCCGGAACAGCTTCCGCCAGTAATCCAGAGATCCCGACGACGATGACGTCATCTCCTTCTCCGATCGCCGGACCGCGGTGGCGGCGGCGGTGGCGGCGGCGGTGGCTCCCGATCGGTCGGAAAGGAAGAGTGGGGTTTTCTTTTGGCGATTCTTTGAAACTGTCACTGATGTTTTTTTTTTTTTTTTTTTTTTTTTTTTGGGGGGGGGTGCTTGGAGAGGAACGAACTAGGAAAAGAAAGAGACTGGGAGGGACGAATTGGGGAGGGAAGAAATTGATAGGGACGGGTGGATAATTTATTGCAAGAAAGAGATAAGGAGAAATAGAA